>CM036617.1:104042972-104515950 GCA_020746105.1 Trogon surrucura | reverse complement strand
CTGGTAGCTGTTTTGGCAGAGCCCAGGCCATTGTGGTCACCAAAATACCTGACTTCAGTAATGGGGGCCCAAACAGCTTTTGATTTGCAGCAGACTTTAGCAACTCCGGAGAGGTAACGCATATTATTGTTTCAGAAAATTGTGTGTTTAGAAACGAAATCTGTGGATTAATGAGTCCCCAGCTAGGCTCGGATCCATCGCCCTGACACAGTGCATTGCACGGAATCAAGGCAATGCGGGGCGGATGCCAAAAATCTGCCATTACCTCACCCTGAAATTGCTAGAAGCTAAAGAGGTCTTCAAGAGAGCATCAGATGTTGTGTACTGTGGGCCAAACACTAGTTACTTTACCTGCTGCTTTGAGGGCACTGATGGACCTTTTGAATGACCCGTGGTGGGATGGGAATCAGTGGCTTCTGTGGGCCTCTAAGCACGAGAGAGTGAGGTAACATGAGATTTTTAAACCTTTCCCGTGAACGTCTTTAGCGTTGGACTTGACATGAAATCTTTTACGGTACTTCTTGCGGTTTGTGTTGCCGTAATGTCAGGCATGTTATTATTTTCTGGGCTTGAAAAATGTTTAGTAGTGCCTGATGCAATTAAGTGTAGTTTAGCTGAGGACGGGAGAATGTTGAACAGATTATTCTTTCCATTGCTTTTGAATAAAATTATCGCAGCCTATAATCTGACATTTTTGGGTAAAAGGCTGATTTGTCAGATCAACTCAGACAGTCCTTACTGCTAATCCTAAAGAAACATAGTTCCTCTATGAAGAGCAAGCCAATTTAGCTTTAAACTGTGGCTCTGAAACCCTGCCGAGTTGGCTGTATTCAGCTGACTTTGGGAACCTGTGTGCAATGTACTCTCAAATAGTTTCAAGCCTTCTGCTAGGGGCTCGGAAGGGTCAATCGCTGGGCAATGGGAATCGGGCAAAGGCAGATACCACAAGATAATGGTTTTTTGCAATTTTAGACAGCTGAGATTACGTTACTGTCACTGTGGTTGGGCTCGTACAAGGCTCTATTAGTAGACCAAATAGATTGTGTTATCTGCTGTGGACCTTGATGAACTGTCCACATAACTCCATATAGCATTGTGGAGTGACGTGTTGACAATATATTGATCCAAAGTTCTTATAAACAAGCTTGAAACAAGATTACCTTTAACTACTTCTAGGTGTAATCTTTAGCACTACAAAAAAAGAGTCATTGAGGCACCTTGAATCATTTCATTTCTTACCCACCAGAAAATTTGTTTATAATTTTCTTTAGCACTATTGTTAAGCTCAAAAAAAGTACATTTTTAGTTACGGTTAGTCAAGTGGTTTTCTGCAACCGTGGGAAGCAACAGCTAAAAATACAATTCACCAGTTTCTTCTATGAAGGCAAAGCAATTAATATTAAAAGTGGCCTTTTCACAGAAGAGTTCCTGTTTAGAATGCATTTCTGCATTAAAGAGTTTAAAAAAATATAAGAAGGTGTGTTGGGGCACCCTGGAGGTGCTGGGGTGGGTAGGTGGGCAGAGCAGCCTCCCTGCAGAGAGCTAGAAATGCCTTTTTCACCCCGGCAGGCCATCCTCAAAGGAGGGAGGCGTTCCCAAAAGGTGCCCGCACGGCTGTCACCTGCTTGGCGGCACATTGCGCTGCGTGCATTGTCTAGAATTACACACCGTGCAAGTCTCACGCCTTGCCTTTGCCTTCTGAAGGGTTTTTTGACGATTGTGGCCGGGGGAGAGCAGTGCGGCTCCCCGGCTTTTTGGTAAGCGTGGGGTGACTCAGCAGCCAGGACTGCCAGGGAGTCGGCGTGAGGTGGGAGTCGTGCAGGCTGCGTGACCTCTGTGCATCAGCCAAGGCAGCCGTCTCCTAAAGTGCTTCCCGTGCTTAGGCACAGGCTGTCCCTTCAAGCAGCATTTACCTAAGTGAGGGTATGGGGAAGTCTGCGTGTGGTGGTATTGGTTCCTGGCCCGGCACTCCACCTTTCCCGTTGCAAGCCCCCTCCCACTGCAGACCCCCCTGTCCCCTTCTTGGGTGGGGACAGTCCTCATCTGAGCCCATCGGGACCTCTTACCTGAAGCAATGGCGGGAGCGATTGATTTTGTGCAATTTCTACCTTCTAGCAAACAGTTTAAGAGAATAGAGACAAGTGGTTGCAGACAAGTATGGATAAAAGTGGTTCCAGTAGACAACAGCGGATGTTTTGATGCTGTATACACTTTTATGTGTCATGGTGTTAATTCTGCCTTGAATAAATTTGCTGTTTTCCTGCGTCTTCCTCCGGAGACTACATGGAATGGAGACGACTTGATGGCCAAAGGCCTTTGGGTGCATTGAAAAGTGAGATCTTGCCCTGTTAATTCCCTTGGTAACTATGCCCCCCCTTTCCAGCAAAATTGCTGCTCTTGATCTGTGAAGCCAACACTGATGGGGGCTCCCCATGGAGGGCTTCTGCACTGGGACTTCCCACTGTCAACCTTGTCCAAACCTCAAGATAGAGGGTTCCCCAAGTGGTAGTACTGGCCTAAAACCTGAGAAATCTGCTGTGAATTCGTATATAGTTTTAGGATCTTTACCTTTGTCTGATTTCTGAGTTTTGGGGCCCATGAACGTGTATGTCAGGCTTGCCAACCAGGAAGTTACTTCATTGCAAACAAAAATTGAGTTTCCAAGGTGGTCACTGGTTTTACAGTTCAACTCTTTCCTTTTTGCTCCCCCAGATATTATGAGGTTGTAGGTAAAACTGTGAAACTTGGAATGTCTTCATTACTTCCAGTGGCTCAGAGGGTAAGGCCACAGGATCTTAATTTGAAATTTGATCTGTTATTGTATGTTCTTCCTCCAGTGATACTTGTATATCAGTTTCCTAGATGTGTTTGTTCTCTCACTCTACCTGTTTAATTAGTAGTTCTCTTCTAACCTGTTTCTCGACATAATTTATATTTTATCTCTTTCAAAAAAAAAAAAGTTTGTTTTGAAAAGTGCTTACTGCAAATCTGCATGGTGGCTTTCTCCCAGGATGCTGTTCACTTTTATTAACAGCTGCCAACTGTTGCACCTGGATGATGGGCCACTCTTGATTTATGCACCAAGGGAATGAAATGAGGGTGTTTCTGCAGCCTGAATTTTGACATTTCCTTGCTTCCAAGTGTCTGCTTTCACAGCTTTGACACTATTCTTTTCACAGAGGTTTGCGTGTGTGCAGATGTGTAATTTGTATTGAGGCTACTAAACACAGGCTTTTGTTAACGTACGATACTTCAGAAAATGACTTGACGAACAGTGTTGTGGGTGCAATGGCATCAGCCAGGACTTGGCTGGAAGCAGGGCCAGAGGGTCGGTTGCTGTGTCAGCACAGGGAACGTGCGAGAATTTGAGCATAAGGCAGAATAAAGCCAAACTGCTGATGTGTACCTACCTGCTCAGTTTGTTACATGATCGCCTTCTAACAGTTTGTTCATCTGGAGAATAACTAGTTGCATCAGGCACTTGTTATAAAGCCGTGCTCTTCTCTTTAAACCTTTCGTATGTTGCACGCTTAATGCAAGCAGGAATAGGCTTCAATAGGCAGGAGATCCTGTTCGTTAGTGCAGTCTGTCTTCCAGGAAGATTGCTTTAATATTTTTCAGCTGTAGCTTGCAACTTGTTCTGCAATGAGCTGAATTGATGCACATGTGGCAGTTGCTTATCCTCTTGAGATAATCTGCTTTCAAGTTTACATTCAGCAGTTTTAAGGATGTCTCTAGCAGTGCATGTCAGCAATGTGCTGCTTTTTGTGTAGACTGTTATAATTTTAGTGGCATATGCAGTATTGAGGGAAACTGTGTGTTTAGGTTGAATTGACACCGGGTGTAGTTCTTAAGTGATGCTCACATCTGGATCCTTGTATTTTTTCTTGCAATTTTTGTATTTTTGACTTACTTAATGACGTGTAAAGCTGTGTGCCTGTTTTTGTAGCCATGTGTTGTAGCCATGTGTTACCTACAAATAGTGATCACAAATTAGTGATGCCAGTGATTTCGGTGGGATGATGGAGGTCATGCTGATGAAGAGAACGGGGTATATTTTTCCAGTAAGCTTTACTGGAGTAAGAGAGAAGCCACCATCATGAGCACAGCTCTGAGGCCTGTCCTAGGGCAGAGGCATCTGTCTCAAAACTGAGGTGAATCCCTGCAAAACCAGTGTGCTGATCTGCATTTAGGATTGGCGCTTGCAGGGAGCAGCCTCAAACCTCATCCTTATGGAAGGAGTCTTGGAGAAGTTACTGTGATCCCCCGGGGAGACCACCTGCAAAAAGTGAACAGAGAGCTGGTGCTGCCCTGAACAAAGTTTCCTCTTCTGTCAATGCTTTGCTCCACTATCGCGCAGCTGAGCTCCAGGTCCAGCACCTTTAATGCTAGGCCCAACAGGGCTCTTCTCATTTGCAGTGCAAGACCAGTGCTGCTAGTGCTATGAGAAATACCACTGCAACAAAGAGAACTAAAAAAAGATAAGTTATATATAATAAAGTTCCTTTGCTCTCTGCCTGTTGTGGAAGATTGTCATGGAAACATTTTTTCAGAGAATAAATTTATTTTCTGTGAATAATGTCCACAGAGCTAAGGGAGAGAACACTTTATTTATATATAAAAGCTCTATTGGAGACACCCTTTTCTTGGCTCCCAACAGTTGTAAATGTTTTATCTGTGCTGTTTTAAATCACTGCAAAGGAGAGTATTACCTGGGCCTCAAAAGCAATGGCTCTTGGGTTTTTAGTTTGTTATTTCTTTTCCTCTCCTTAAAATCGTAAAGCTGTATTGGTATTGAAGTGCTTTAAATCAGGGATGTTTTTTCTTCTGTAAGTCCAGTTATGCATTTGGTCACTAAAATGTGACACCAAGACTCTTTAATATGAAACACATGATGAGTCTGTGATCAGGAAAATGGGAAGTGGCATGAGCAGCGAGGTTTCTCCTGTAACGTTGTTTGGTATCGCTCCTCTGTGCTTCCCCACACGTAACCTGAGATCTTCAACCATCTCGCTGGGACAGAGGAAGTTTTCAGCCTTAGGAAGGCAAGTTATGGTTTATCAGAAACAGCTGAATGAAACAGCCTTCGCTTGTGACTGAGGCATCAGCTGTGCCTTTCTGTGCCTCGGCTCTGATGGCTGCTTCTTGTCCTGACAGTCTGTTTGTCATGTCTTCATGGAGAGGGCCTCTTTTCCAGCAGTTGTCACGCTCGTCTCCTCCGTGAGGAGTTGAGAGTAGCCACCAACATCCCGGGATGTGAAGAAAGGACCTTGCTGGTCTGAACGGGTTTCCATCTGCAACAGGTGACTGCACATTGGGCTCCCTGTGCGCTTGGGTGACTCGCCCTGAAAAATGTCTTTCCTGATAGCTTGAGCTCAGGGAGTTTTCACATTAAGTGCTGGGCCGTGTTTCAGCTTGCCAGTCTTACCTTATGAACAGGGTTCTAAAAGCCCTTTTCTGAAATACAGCTCATATTTGGAAAGTGGTAAATACGTGCCAATGGCAAGGCAAGCCCGGCTGTCCCAGGCAGAGACACCTTCTCTTCTTGTGGGAGATGTCTCTGGCCCAGAGGCTGGTTTTGACAAGCTCGCAAGGGTTTCTTCTGGAACTTCTTTGGTGCATCCACACGTGTATCTGCGTCTGGCTTTTAGCCGCCACTACTTCCGTCAGTCTCTGTGTAATCTCTCTTGACTTGTGCAGATATCGTTGGAGGCCAGGGAGGTTAAAATGTGCTCCTCCCCTTGGGGGATGCCGTTATGGCTACCCCATTAATTAGTTGACCAGGAGAGTGGCGGAAGGTCACTGGAACTGGTTTCTTTGTGCCAGAGGCAAGGGGTTTCTTTGTGCCCTTCACAACCCGCTCAAAACAAGCCATGCGTTCCTTCCTATGGATGGGGCTGTGCTGTAGCTGCACAGGTTCCTGCTTCCCAGGCTCCAGGGCTGTGCTCTGACCCCGTGACACTGAAGCCCAAAGGGAGGGATCACAGCAATCGTACAGCCTGAATTCCTGTAGAAGACAAGCCCCAGTGTTCTCTTCAGGAGTATCTGTGTCAATGTTTTGTTGAGCTATCGCATACTTTTAAGGGAGGGAGGAAACATTCAAGATGTACATTCATATCCGAAAGATAAGATGTTTCTAGCATTACTTCACTGCACCTGAAAAGACATGGATCATGTTAATAGCCTGCATTTTCCCGATTTACCTTTTGGGAAGTTAATTTTTATTTTATTAAAGTGCTTTCTGTTATCAGAAATCTTTTCCTCATGTAGGCACCTGCAGAAAATTGTCAAGTCAGTGCTTAACATTCTCCTACTTACATATTTTGAGCTTCAGTTAGTTACTATGACAAACAGTTCTTGGACCTCAGACTGTTCTTGAAGCTCTTTTCAGAACTTTTTCCAATTTTTAAATGTAATTTTTTAATTACTGGCATCGGGACTGGATACATGAATCTAATAGTAGTTCCCAGTGCCTTGGACAGGTGTAATTAATACCTTTTCTTACTTTAACAAATACATCCTGCTTATGCTTTTAGGGATTATATTTAAGTTGGCTGTGGCATCAGGAGGGCTTATGTTCATTTGCTTATCTCAAGTACTCCTGAATCCTTTCTGCTTTGTTGGGTACTGTCATCTTTGAGTTGCAGGTGATGGTAAGATTTTCTTTTTATCCTGTGGCGATTTGATTCTTCCTGTTCAAGCTATCTTGAATCTGAAGTACATGAGTGAGCATACTCGAAACTACTTTCTTATTTAGAAGAGTTTGTGTTTCTTTGGGGCTGATTTCAGGCTTTGTTGACTGTGTCTAGTCTGCCAACAGAGAGAGTGGCCTCCTGCCTTCTGAGACATTGATCCTGTACTTGTCTCCCCAGCAGCTGGTTTTATGTATTGCTAAGCTCCAAACTCTTGGCTTACATTGTCAGAGACCTGGAAGATAAGAGAGTATGTTAACGGGAGTGACTTCTCTCTACCTTTCTTAATGGCTGATTTTACTAATGTCAGAGCAAATACAAAAGAAAGCCTATGTATTCAGCTGTCCTACAAAGACCAGATACAAAAACTGTCAAAGACCAGACTTTGCCACTCAAGTGCAAGGCAAAGAGATGATACTGCTTCTTTGATGTAAAACCTCAAAGCATCTCTAATTGTACAGATACTGAACAGCCTTTTCATGGTGTATGTGCACATGTTTAACTCAACCTCTGTCCCCCCTGTTCCATTCATAGCAAGCACATAAGGCAAATATAAAAGGTATCAGATGGCCATCGCTGGACGGTTGCCCTTTTCTGTCCTTGGGAAATAGGATAGGCCTTATTCTTGCAGAAGTATCTGCCTTTACACACTGCTGTGGGTTTGGACAATTGTTGGCTTCCTTGAAGTAAATGACTAAGCTGTAAGCAGAGTGATTAGCAAGTGGTCATCTTCTTGTGACACTTTCACAAAAGCTCTGTGGTTTTCTTTGAAAGCAGTTCTTGAAAGGTGAAGAGGATGCTAACTTTTGTTAGGGACGTGGGAAGCCAAGCAGAATAGCCTAATGGAGTCCCACCAAATGCCACCCTGAGAGCTCCTCAGACAGTTTCTCTGAACTGGGTGGTATGGGCGGCAAGGTAATTTGGCAAATGCCTGACTTCAAGCATGTTACCTGTCTTACAGTTTCATTGTGTTTAGCCCCACGGTGAGAGTTGAGCTTGTGTTTGTGTGATTGTGTCTAGACTCGTCCATGTCTGACGGTCCTAATGGAAGAGCTGTGATTTCTCTCTGTCCTGAGGGGACATGTGTGGTCCTTCCCAGATTTTACAGATTTTTGGCATTCGTTTGCTTGGATGATCCTTTAATTTAATGCTTTATTCCTTAAGGTATTGGAACTTGCTATGTAAAAAATTATTCCTTTGCTGCACTGTAAAATTTGCAGAGTTGTAGCAACTAAAGGAAGGAATAAATGCTACCCAGTGAATGAAGTTGGCATTTTCTAATCCTTGGATTCAGTTCTGAAAAGCTGTTTGGTTGCCCAAAGTGAGATACCCTTGGAGGGATTGCTTTCAGGACTGTGCTGACAACTGTGCAGGCTTCCTAGTTAGGTCTGTTTAATATAATTTGAATTGGCCACCCAAAATCACCAGCCGGTTTTGAAAACTAAGCTCAGATTGTTGTGGTGAGAACAGTGGTAAATACAAAGCAAGTTATGCCAGACAGCTATCACTGAAAGGGAGGAAGAAAAAAAGAATTAATTCATTGCATGAGCCTTCTTGGGCGCTTCAAAAAAGGGCTGGAGATGGACTTCCACTAACAATGGCTGCAAATTATCTACATGGTCTTGCTTTTCATCTCATTCTTCTGGCTAAGCTTAAATCAGACAGAAAGGTTTGTGGGTCCAAGTCTCAGGTCCTCCCATTGGCTGTCCCCCCAGCTGCACCCTGTAGCCTGCGGATCTGAACTTCCCCTAAATGGTCAGTGTGCACTGAGGTCTCCCCTTGTCCAGGACGATGCTGCGAGTCAGCACTGCTGCCTGGCTGGGCATCATCTCCAGCAGTTCTGCCAGAAGTAGACTCTAGCAAAAAAAGAGGAGAGAAAAAATTTTAAAAAAAAACAACCCCACAACAAAAAAAAAGCACAGAGGAGTTGTCCCTCCAGTATTTGAATAGTCCCTCTGATAGTTGAATCCCACAGTGCTGGCTGGATCCCACAGTGCTGGCTGGATTGTTTTTCAAACCAGTTTCCTCTCAATTCAGCTGAAGCTCCCTTTGGCAGAGATCTGCAGGAACTGCCTGCCTCTTATTTAAAGTTGGGAGAGAATTTGCAGAAGGAAACTCTTCAAGTGGTTGGGCAAGTGGGGGATACCCTTTAAAAAGTCCTCAAAATGTCATACCCTGATTTCGCAAGGTCACGTGCCATCTTCCATTCTGTGTAAAGTTAAACGTGTTATAACATTATTTGCGAAGCTTGGGTCATTACTGTGAGACCGTTCTTCTAGTTGTTATTGCAAGCATCTGACATGAGTATTGTTCAAGACCTCTTGGCTTTGACTTGGCAAAGAGGCCGTTGAGAAAACTCATTTTCTGGCAAACAGGAAGGCTTGCTGTCACTGAGGGGCTTCCTCCTGCCAAGGGGCAGCCTGTGCGAAGACGTCCGATCTGGCAAGTAAACAAATGGAGGCTGAACTCAGACCTGGGTTCTCCAAGTGCTAACGTACTGTGTGACCAAAGTCACTGCTGGTCATGTGGTTGTTACTTATTTTTTGTTTAGGTGGAATCGTGATGTGTCTTAACTGGCCAAAGCCTGAGATTCGCTGGGTAAAGCTACGTAGAGGGATAGATGTTTTTACTGTAAAACCACGGCTTAAAGCTCTTTGCAGCTTGGGGAGTGGGGGAACGACCAACCAAAAACCAGAAACCTGATTGCCTTCCATCAGTTTTGTCTGTAGTTGGTAATAGGTTCTCCAACGAGCTTGGATCTGCCCTCCCCCCGGTGTTACTATGATTTTGTGTTCAGTTTGGTTCAGTTGATATCCAGCATTTGGTTTCCCATCAGCAGTACACTGCAG
Organism: Trogon surrucura; assembly: GCA_020746105.1. NCBI lineage: Eukaryota > Metazoa > Chordata > Aves > Trogoniformes > Trogonidae > Trogon > Trogon surrucura. The sequence goes on along the minus strand of CM036617.1, from coordinate 104,506,409 downwards.
ACATGCTATGCCTGGTATTTCTTACTGAAGCGCAACAGAAGTTGAAAAATACAAGTGTTCAAAGCAGATGTCCAGCACCACACCGAGGAGTATTTATGGAGGGCTTTGTCCAAAGGAAGGAAAAATCTCTTGGTAAGACTGAGCCAGTCTGACAAAATGACACTGCTGCAGAGCAGTCAGGCAGTGATCTCACAGACCTTTGCATGTCTGCTGGGTAAACAAACATCTTTCCCTCACTACGAAAAGCACTGCTCCTTGACCTGTGATTTTTCCAAGTGTCACTGGTGGGGTTATAAATAGCCAGCAGAAGTGGATGGGGAGAACATAATTTTGAGTTCTGCCCACTGAGCGCCTGGAGGTTCCTCCTTTCTGGTGTCGCAGACGTGTCACCACCTCCATGGGCTTGGTGTGCCATTGGGGTGCAGGCCTGGGGAACTGCCCTGCACGAAATGTGCCTCATGCAGGGACACAGGGATGCTGTGCCGGGGCCTGCTTAGGATGTGTGTGAGCCGTCTTCCATGCTTTGTTGCAATTTTGTGTGTGGAGGTGTGACTGTTTACAAAGAGGATGCAGAATGTGTTTTCTCTGGATGCAGCAGTGATCTAGCAACCAAAGCCCTGGCTCCCAGATTTCTCCAGGCAACGTTTGATCTTTTAAGCGGTCTCTTCTTGCTTTTTCCCAGGGCCTTGCTGTGACTGTTTTTGTGCAGTTTGGTGCCAGTCAGCTCCACCTCCCCGCCTCTCTCTTGCAGATTCGCAAACCTTCCGAAAATGCTGGCTGGCAAAAATCCTCCGCCCATGTGTGTCAAACACGTGCCTTTGTTTGGGTGATGACACGTGCCTGTGTGTGCTGATGGTGTTTTAGCTGCTTGGTTCTGTAAACAGCATAACTGTCTCCTCCAGGGATCTGTGGAGAAGAGTGGTGCTGGCACTTCCCCCTCTCCTCCACTTCAGTGTGCTTTAGCCCAACCTGAACTATTCTAGTGCAACGATCAAGAGAAGCAGCAGTTGCTCATATGATGTGCCACACCATAAACTTCAGGAGAATAATTCATTCCAGCAGTGTAATTCTAGGACTCGGGGACCAAAAGTATGGCCTATTACTCATCCTTGTGTCTCGTAACACAGGATAACTGAAACCATTTATTTATTTACACAGCAAAGGTTTAACCTAAAGCAAAGTGTTGAATGTCAAGAGCCAGCATTGCTACATATTCAGAGTAATTTCTTGCTTTATAATTTATTTTTCATTTCTGTTTCCATACTGGCCAAGAAATCAAGTCAGGAGATAAGCATGATGCAGAGACAAAGAGCCCCTACTTGAAACTTGGGAGAGCAAAACTGAATAACTGGCATGTCTTGCATAGGCTGTGAAAACTCGAACGTGTTTGTTTTATGGTTATCTAACATTTACAGTATTTTCTGTACTGAATGCTTTTTCCTTCTGCATGAATGAAATTTTCAGGTGTATGCACACACATCTACACTGTACAGGAGGTTGTGTATATTAACCACATTGGGACACATTCAGTCTTTGCTTACCTTGATGTAACTCTGGATGAACTCAAAATCAGAGATATTTAGCTAAGTCAGCCACGGAGTAACTGAGTGCAGAGTTTGATCCCTAGATTTCTTCTACATGCTTCAGAGTGAACTGTAAGTGAGAGAAAATACAATACACCCCAAACAAGCAAAGAAAAACCCTACAGGAGATCTGCCTGAGAGTGCTGGCCCCTTTCCACAATGCTTGTCCCATGAGATGCATGTCACTTAGCAAAGCAAAGGCATCCTCCATGAAAGCAAAAGCAAAAAGGGCTGCGGTGCAAAGGAAAGGGCATTGACTAGGAGGACGGGAGAGTAAGTGAAAGGATTAGTAAGGAAGAAGAGCCAGGAGGACTAGAGGGGAACAAAAGGTAGAAGCTGCAATGGAGAACATGCATATGAAAGTTAATAAGCTGCTTGTGCCGTTGGGTCAACCACATTTATTTCTTTTCTGTGGACATAGAGAGCTTTCTTTAAAGATCCTGACTTCTTAGTAGATGGGGAGTGGGGGCATCTGTCTGAGAGATTTCTGGGGTACCCGATGCTGCAGCGCAGAGCTAGAAGAGGACACAAGGTCCCATGCATGTCTGTCCCAGGAGCAAGCAATATTGCACAGAAGCCAGTTTCGTGCCTGGTGTGGAAGATGCAAGTCTGCCATAGCCTTGCCCGCTGTTTGATTCTTCTCTTTCCCCTATGCAAATCTCTTGGTGAAACAAAGCTGTTGTTTCCACCTTTTTCAGCTCCTTCAGCTTGTGCTGGTGGGTCTCTCAGACCTGATGCAAGGGCCCTTGAAGGGAGAGTATCTGAGAGTCAGGGGTGGGTCTGAAAATGGCTTTTGCTTGTCTGCCGGGACAGGTAGGATGCCTGACTGAGTATCCTTCAAAGTCAAGGAGAAAATATGTCCTTAAGGCACAGAAAGCTAATTCTTGGTGATAGTGAAAAAGTCATCAAGTAATCACGTAGTTGGCTCTGTCTCCTGGGTTCAGGTGGTTGCCCCCATTTCTGCAGCTGTGCTCAGCTTGGGAAGCAGATGTTTATGTGTGTACTGATGTGCTTTTTTTGGTGAACGAATTGGCGGTGACTTACCGATATGGATAACAGATTACGGCTCCATACTGTTAGTACTTCGTGTTTTGTATCCTGCAGCTGTCGAAAATAGCATTTTAAAATTTTTTCTTCCTCTTCTTTGTTGCAGAAATTGTGTCTTTCTGCCAGCAAACAATCTGGCATCTCGTGTTTCTGTAACCCATGAATTTGTTTGTCCTCACCAGAATAACTTCTGTGGTTTGCTGTCTACATAATGCATGCAAGCCTCTGTGTTCTCAATTCTATCTTATTAGATGGAGGAACATACTAATTTAAGACTGTTTCCTTGGTGAATCACCTGAGGCTTTCAAAAATGCTGAAGTTAAGCTCCAGTTTACCTGTTGTTTTGTTTTAGGACTAAATGATCTTTCTTTGATTTGACTAGTGAGGAATGCAACTTCCAGGTGTTCATGGTCCTAGTGCTGCTCTGAGCTTCACCCAGGCAGCTGTCTGGTGTGTGGTGTTCAGCCTTATCCCTTTACCAGTGGTGTTTCATCAGATTGATCTTTTAGCAGCAGAAGCGTGTCCAGCTAATAACATGCTCAGCAACACTGACTTCTGGCTCTTAGAAGAGACTCTGAAACCCCAGCTCCTGTAGTTTTATTTTTCAAGTCCTCTGCTGATAGAACTTGACTTTGGTTCAAGGCATTTGTGTCAAAGGGTATGGATCTATTTTTATTATCATGTTCCCAGACCGTATTTTTTGTGGCTTTTGCTCTCTAACAGAAAACCAAAATGTTCGCTGATTTAACCTTTCCTTCGCTTGCAGAGAAAATAAAGGTAAGGCTAGTCAGGCTGGGAGCTGTCGTCTGCTTGATGTGTGTTTGGCACGTTCTCAAGCTAGGAAGGCAGCCAGATAGGTTTTGAATAAGTTTGTCTCCCTGTTGCCGAAGCCCACCAGCCCCACGAGCTGAAAGTGAGTTTGCTGTGAGTAGTTAGTTTGTCAGCCGTGAGGAGGAATGTTGTTGGAGCTGGAGGTGGAGGGAAGCCTCCTGGGCTTGTGCCGTTGTCTGGGTGTTAAGGCTGGGGTAAATAAAACCCTGAGGTTTTTCCCACATTTGTTATTCCTTCTCACGGTAGGACTGAGGTAGCGTGGGAGATCCTCCAAGGCCAAATCAAGGCAGATGGCAAAGATGTGGATGCAGCAGCTCTGTGCCTCTGTCTTGGGGGGCAAGTGTGGCATTTGCTGTGCGTTTTTTTGGACTTGTACCCATGCAAATAAGACTCTTTCTCATCGTGTGAAACTCGGTGTCGTACATGAATACAAAGCACCATGTTTCCTCGCTTCTAATCCTGACAAACAAGCAGCTGTCACTTGGGTAATGATGGGTGAGCTGCGGGGTCCGGGTGCGTGCGGGGAAGGGTGTCCTTTGTTTCAGAGCTCTGAGGAAATGAGGAGCCCAGGAGGAGGATTTTGTGGTCCCTTTTGTTGCTCAGCCCAGCACGAGCTGTGAAATCTTTGTCTGTTGCAGATGACCTGCAAGTCTGCAGCACCCACCCTAAATAAGAAATCACGGTGAATAAATGTCTATAAATTTGAGGTGGAAAAAGGCAGATACTTTTATTGCGGCTGTTTGGTGAAGCCATTGAAACGATAACAGGAATGAGATTCTTTAGGCATAGAACAGAGCGATACCCTAGCTGGTCCCATCCTTTTGTTCTCCTGCCGTGTTCTGCAGCAGCAGTGAGAAGGAGAGCACTTGGATAGGCGCTAGCATGTGCTGTGTTGTAGATGTAGATTGTGGTACACAGTCTCCTTAGTTTTATTACGTACTTTCAAGTTGACTTGGACAGCTGCGAATAGACGTGCCACCGAGAACTTGCATTTAAAAAGAAAAAGAAGTTTTCCCTGCTTGGATTTTGCAGTTACTCAGTCCTGGAAGTCACAAGGGGATCATTTTTCATGTACCTTTTAAGGAGGAAAACGAAATATGCCAAGAGAGTGGTACCAAAATTACTTTGTTTTTCGTAGCATGTTTTTATTCTGTTTAATCACGGAAAATTTACACTTGGCTGTAGTTTAAGAAACTTGTCATGGAAGGATATAATCTCCAGTCATGTATCCAAAGCCAAGGAAAGCCAAAAATAACACTTAAACTTGTAAACACCAACCTGAAGGCTTCCTGAGAAAATAGATAAAATAAATGCCCAGCATTACGCGTGCTAAGTGTCTGAGTATGGTTAATGAGATTCTCTGCTATCCTTTGTTACCTGTTTCCTTGCAATAACTTTTGCCTGTCATTGTACAAGGGAATAAAGCAAGAAATTGTCTGTGGGACTGGAAAAACAGCTATTTCTCTGGCCTGGGCAGTTATACCTGAAACCATGGTGTGTATCAGTTGAGACTGACATCCTTTTTGATTTTTATTTTATTTTTTTAGGTTTATTATACAAGGTTAAAGCAATAAATCATTGGCGTGACTGCTAACAAGCCCTTCTCTTCTATTTTTTCATTAGGTGGCAGTGAAAGTAATTGACAAGAAAAGAGCCAAAAAGGACACCTATGTCACCAAGAATCTGCGACGGGAAGGGCAGATCCAGCAGATGATCCGCCACCCGAACATTGCTCAGCTGCTGGATATACTGGAAACTGAAAACAGCTACTACCTTGTCATGGAGCTGTGTCCTGGTGGCAACCTGATGCACAAGATCTATGAGAAAAAAAGACTTGAGGAACATGAAGCACGCAAATATATCCGGCAGCTTATCCTGGCAGTTGAACACCTTCACCGGGCAGGAGTAGTTCACAGGTAATCTTAAAATGCCTCTCCGGTAAAATTTATCTCAGAGCCCCTAAGTAGTTCTTTTTGTCTGCATAGTGAGGAGACTTCCTCATAAAACCACAGTTCTGACACTGTTTGGGCTCATGTTCGTGATACTGTTTAGATGCTCTTATTTTAGCCATTAGAAAACATCTGCAGAAAGCCCTTAAGTAAGTGTATGGCTTCAGGTGAGCACACGGGAGCCGTGCTGACCCATGTCCTCACAGATAAGCTTGTGCTTTGCAAAAGTTGGGCTCTTTCCCTGCAAGTAGCACTATTTTGCCTCTACAAAGCTCTGTATCAATGTTAACTGGTGAATCGTTTCACTATTTCTTTTGTGGAGGTGGTTGTGTAAGTTGTTTTATGGGTGGAAACCCAGCGATATAGGGAGGTGAACTGATTTGCCCAAAGCCTTGCAGTGACACAGCTTGGCCGAAGCCTGAACGGGACCGCAAACATGCTTTTGCTTCTCTGCTCTTTCCATTTGTTAAATTGCCTCAAGAGGACCTCACAGGTCTGAAGACTGTGAAGCGCAATGCAGACTGGGCAAGTGTTCAGGTCATCTCACAGTGTCTTCTCAGGAGAGATCCAGAGCTGTTGCAGTACGTCGCTTTCTTTCTTTAACACCTTTGTTTAACTGGTGTGTGATCGGGACGTGAATCTCCCTGCAGGAGTGTGCTGTGGGGTGAGAAGTGTACCTAGGCTCCAGGGGAAACAGGACAAGTTCATTAGAGAGAAGTCTGCAGAGGGCTGCTGACTAAGGAGTAGCTACCTCTGCCTGAAGTCGCCGAGCAGCAAGTGGTAGAGGCTGGGAGAGTGCAGGTGGAGGTGTCACAAGTGATTGCTTGTCCCTTTCTCCGCTTATGTGCTCTTGGCTGCTGTGGAGGCAGGAGGATGGTAGGCTGGTTGGACCTTTGGTCTGAGCCAGTACGTCTTTTCTTCTGTTCTTAGGTGTATTTATAGGTTATTGTCTAAGAGGGAAGCTTTGCTTTCTAAATTTGGGCCAACTGGTGTGAAGTCTGGACTCCCACATAATTCCCATATGATGCTGAGCAAGTTGTGTAGGCCCTGTCCTCTTAGGTTCTGGAGGCACATCGTAGGAGCTAGATGCCCGAGTGCTTCTGAGGATCTGGGTCTTGATTCCCTTGACTGCACTGACTCTGTAGAAGATGGGGAGCTGCTCTATACACCCATCCACAGGGCTGCTGTGCAGGCAGCTGGCAAACTGCCCGAAGGCAGCCCACAGCCAGCTCCTCCAGCTGTGCCCAGCTGTGTGCTGAGCTGCCTACCACTGTGCAACGCTGTTGGGTGCATCTGGCTTGGTGGAACTCCATGCCCTCCGAAGACCGGGCTGTTTTTTGTGTCTTGAACCTCTCTGCGTGTTCCCTGTGAACCACACATGCACATACAACCTCAGGCATACGGAGGTCTTACGACAAGCTCTATTTCTGGTACCACTGTAATTTAAATATTTGAGCAGCCACCAGGTCTATTCTGCAGGTTCTGTATCAGCAGCTACACTGCTGACCCCTGATTTATTAACCTCACAGTTTCAGGCATGGAAAAGGAAGAAGGCATCAATTGATACCTGGTATGTACAGAGAGAGAGAGGAAGGAAGAAGGTCAAAGTTTCTGAGACTGACAGAGGAAAACTCGACAGGAATTGATGAACAGGTTTAGCTTTTAGCAGCAATAGTGAGTTCAGCAGCAGCCGTTCCTCTCCCTGAAAAATTTACCCTCTGTGTATTGGCTGAAGTGCTTGTGGGGGATTGGTAGGCTGGGCTTTGATTGCCTTATTTTTTGAAGAGGATTCAAACCCATATATTGTTTAAAAAAAAAAAAAAGAATAAAAAAAATAGAGATAACATGAGCCCAAGGAGCCTGAGTTCATGTACAGATGCTGCAAGCTTGCAGAAGTTTTGGCCCTCACCCCTTCTCTCTGCTGTCTCTGTCAACGTAAGCGCATCTCACAGAGATTGGATCGTGAGGGATCTTCGTGAGTAGAGGGAGGAAGCAGCCCAGGAAATACTGACATGCTCTGCTGCATCTGGCAGCTGAGCTCTGTCCGTTCAGCCCCGTGGTGTTGGATTAATCCTTTCCCCAAAGGCAGTGTGCTCCATCCACTTTATTTCTCGAATCACAGCATGGCATAGAGCTTGTTCTTGGGAGTCTTCTGTCCGGGTAATGAGCAGGTCCAATTTTGCTTAAACTGATAAAATCTGACAGAATCACAGGCAGTGTATCTGCAAGTATTTTCTCTAGCTTAACCATTCAGTGTCTTGATGTATTCTGCAAACCAAGTGCGTAGAGCAGTGTAGAGATGCAGGAAAAATACTGGTGATGTGAGCCAGATTTATTCTCCTGATTCTGTGTGAGCAGAAGAGGGAGAAGGAATAATGATTACCCCAGGAGTTGTCCTGCAGCATCTCAGGCTTTTGACCCTGGCAACTCTAAAAACAGACTACTCGACTGGCAACTGAAGAGGGAGTAAAAAATAGTGCCGAAGTCTGATTCATTCTCAGACTGGACGAAGTGGCAATGTTCTGTTGTTGTTATTGTTATTTTTAAAGCAGGTAAAAATAACAGCACTTTCATCTACGTGGTGATCTGTGGGTGTTCTCATTCACTGTGTGTGAAACAAAACACGGCATCCTAGGCCAGAAAGCACTCTGCTGTTTGTCTCTCTCCAGATGCTTTCGTCATTCACATTGAATGGAGCAGAACGTTGAAAAGTATTCACTATTTTATTATAAAAATCACCAGTGGGTTTGTCTGCATTATTTGGGGAATAATATAGATGACTTGCCCCGTTCTGTAACTCAGGATGAAAAAAAGCAAGATGAAATAAGTTGCATGAAATTTGCTTACATTATTTGATGAATAATATTACTTGCTAAGCCTCATGACTCACAATTAAGACTTGGCATGGTGAAAAGTACTCTGGTCTTTGGACAAGTGCTGGAACCTGGAACTCCATGGAAGTGCTTCTGTTAAGAGGCACTGATGTGTGAATGACCTTAAATGAAAAAAAAAACCCAACTTCAAGAAACCTCATTTTATTTAGAGAAGGAAAAGAAACCCAAAACTCGTGTTTGAACGTATGGGTCTATTTTGAATTATAAATATTTCACCTGCTACAATGGATGAAGGCTACAGGTTTCTCAGTGCAGGAGCTACATCTTCAGTGAGGGGTATCCAGGGTTCAGAACGTCTTGGCTGCTCACTAAAAAAAAATGTGGCTATTCTATAAATAATTTCATGTAGTCATTTGTGTTTCATCCCTTCTATCATAAGAGCCGGTTGGTTGCTAAAAATATACTTGCAACAAGCTCAGCTGTGAATCAGGTAGGAATATTTATCTTTCCCTCTGACAGAGGAAAACAGACCCAAATGGCAGTATCTGGTGAAGCTTTCTCTTTTCAGAGGGTGTTTACATAGGCCTTCATGCTGTCAAAAACCAGGATGAACAACAAGCCCCTTGGGAGTGTGAGGACAACAGAGAAAATGAAGTGAAAGCCTTGGTGCTTGCCACTGCATCCCACAGGAAATTCTCAACAACCCTTTTAAAGTAATTTTAACAAAATTCAATCCCATTCAGTGCAATTACTGTCAGGATGTCAAAGAAGAGAATTTAATAATGTGTTGGTAGCAAAGATAGCTTTCTGTATTCCCCCTTTTTCTGACTTTGTGGTAGCATATTCGCACCTTCCGCTGCCATTTTATAGTTAAAAGGAGATGGGGAGTTTGAAAGGCACAAAAACCCCTTGAGGTTTTGAGCAGAGTTTATATATTTTTCCTTAGCAGCGTAAAGTGGTGCCATATGATCCAGTTGCTCAGGGTTCTACAAGGTTCCTGCTTTGGTACCTGCTACTTTGACATGTTGGCTTTGATAACTTCCATCCTATTAATTTTAAGTGCCAGGAGTCTGGCTGCTGATGCAATATTTATGACAGATCCTGCACTACAGAACAAAGTCTCTTTTTGAAGTGCAAAGCTGGTTTGTCTTTCTATTTTATGTCAGATTTCAAAATTACCTTTGGGCATTCTCTCTTGGAGTACTCTGCTGTAAACAAAGTAAGTATTGTTTTAGCGAAGACAATAGGCTGAATTCCTCTTTTATGGAGACAAACACTTTGAGTTCAGTGACACTGTGACTGGTAGAAGAATCAGGCTCAGTAAATAATATTTTGATAACAAAGCCTTTGAAATGTACATTGACGTGATGATACACCAAAATCTCTGCAACCTTTCTGTTTTGTCTCTGGCTTTTGCATGGGGCTAGAAAGCAGCCTTACATGTTGGTAGTTGAGTGATTTTTTCTTTTTTGTAGTGCTGTTCTGATTAAAAATAAGAAGCAGGAGACAGCAGCCAACCACTGCTGCTTTACAGATGCATGCTGGTAAAACCTTCCTTCTCATCCCTCCTCCCCCAGACAAGAAATAAAGCGTGAAATGCAAAAATCTCGATTTTGCTGTCTGATGCCTGCAATGGCACTGCATAAGCTTCTTTGCAAAAGCACGCTGAGCTGACAGCTGAAGCCTGGGGTGGCTTGCTCAGTGAAACAGGCTTATGTTGCTTGGCAGAGTCAGTGGCTGGAGTTGGGGTTCCCAAAGTGGTCTGTGAAGCTCTAATCGAAGCCAGAGAAATACCAGCCCCATCAGCAGAAGAACAAGCTCCCAAACAAACCATCCCATGATGTGGGGGGGGCTGCCTCTATGCTGCTAGCTTCACAAGCTGACAAGGCATAAATATCTGCTGATTCTCTGTGTTGTGGTAATGCAGCTTACTCTTTCTTGAGTGTCTTTGTTATTCATAGGTTTGGATAACTTGTACCACGGTTAGGCACTCTCAGCATCATGGAACTAATCTCTCAGGAAAAGGTAAAATTTTTTGTTCCTTTAGTATTTAATCATTGAGGGTATTTTGAAGTTTTTCAGCAATGAATGCCGGAAAAATTTCTTAAGGGGAAAATAATAATAATTGTTTAGTCCTAGTTTTTGAGGACCTGTGACAGTAAGGAACAAGATCAGATTTACTGCAAGGAGAGAAACTGAAGATCTTAAACAACTGTGTTTCTTCTTACCACCTCAAGTCCACACAGTGTGGCACGTGCTCCTGGTGTAAGGGAGTTTTTACCCAGCCCTTCCAGTTGCAAAGCAGCTGTGTCCAGCTCTAGGAGCTCACCAAGAAGTGTAAGCCATGTGTGAAACTATGAGGATCTTTGAGTCTCAGGGGCACCACCCTGTTTACCTGATGTCCAGTGCTCTGGGTCTTCGCACTGACTTCAACAAGGACTTCCATTGCTCTGTGTCTTGTAGCCGATAACTCGCATTCTCCCTTGAAGTATGCAACTATTAAAAATATGTGAAAAACTCCACTGACTAAAATAAATAAGGTGGTATGTTTGTTTTTATTTGGTAAACAATTTATAGTACAGTGCGTGAAATTCAGGGTTCCCTAACCCACTCGGGTGCGATGGTGTTACTTTTTTCATTGCAGTGAATTAATGTAAACATTCAAACAAAACAGCAACTTAGATAAGCCTCTCTTTGTGAAAAATAATTTAAGTTTGAATTGTACAGAACCACCATAGTAAAACATTTAGGAAGTTCAGGGAAATCCATCCTGTCTGCAGGATGAGCCTAAGACAGATACGTAATTGGATTGTACCACTGCCCTCTTCATCAAAAAGAAATAGTGGGTAGTGTGGTGCATTGTTAAAGTCCCCTAAAAATATTCACTAACCCTTCTCTCTGTCCCGATGGACAGGGCTCTTGCCCAGACACACGGGCTCTGTTTGCCCTTCTGCTGACCTGGCTGAGGGTACTTGCCACCTCGATGCTCCACTGCCAGCCTTGCTGCAGGGGGTCAGGCTGCCCAGGGGGTCCACATCTGCGTAGCCGTGGTTCTACAACTATGGCATAGCCTGGGGATTTTTTGGTTTGGTTTTGAACAGTAGTTCATTCGCATTTCTAAGGCTGGTTCGGTGCAGAATCTTCTCATTAGGTTGTGTCAAGGAGTAAAAACCTGTTATCCTAGCTTCCGGTGTCACACCAAAATAAGAGGTGCTTATTGACATGGGTGAACAAAAATGTGGTGCCTATGGACTATTAGATCAGTTACCACTTACTGAAAAATCTGCTGAGAATAGACATATGAGTAAACACCTTTAATTAACCAGGTAGGTCTGATTGCACTCTACACTGAAACTAAATTTTTATTTTTTTCCTCTAATAGCTTTAAAATGCCCTGTAATACCTTTAGTGATTTTTTTTAACCCTGAATTCTTTTGAATCTCTTTTGCTTATGTTTAGCCCTCCTGTCACTCATTTATTACTCTAATTGTCTGCATGTATTTTCTCCTCAACTTACAGCTTTCATTTTTCCGTTCCTTTGCCTTTATTTTTAAACTGTTGCCTCTTCTTATCTGATGTTTGATATACTCAGAGCTTCCAATGGTCTTTCTCTTTGCTGTGAGGCATTGTGTGTGACCCGAACCTCCATGTGCTTCTGTTGATTTCACTTTAGTTTTGTTTTTCTTTTTTTTGATTTTTGTTTTCCTCTTTCCCATACTGTTTTTTTGGCAGTCTCTCCTGTTAAATTCCTGGCCCTGATATCTTCCTAGAGGCTAATTGCTCTGTCTGTGAAAACCTCCACCTGCAAGCAATAAAGATGCAAGACGTGAAGAAATAAGCCCTTTTTTGGCAGTAGAGGGAAGCAGAAATGGGTTGATCCAGATCCATCTGGCAGGGCCCCATCCTCCTTCTATAAAGCCGTTTCTCAGTGACAGCATTTACCCTACAAGGGAAGTTCCTTTCAGAGGACACAGGGTGGTGGCTTTGCGGTGCCGATGAGGCACGTGGGATGTCCCAAGGATGAGGAGGGGAATGCCCTAGATGCCAATGGGGCTCATGGGGTGCATGGCCCAGAGCCGGCGCTCACCCTCAGAGCGGGAGCAAGGCTGGAGAGCGATCTCTTCGTAGGCTGGGTCTTCATCAAAACATGGCGAAATGTGGTTATATCTATGCCATGGTATTTGAAATGAGCTGCTGCTTTTTATGTGGTTAGTTTTCTCAAGTTAGCGCATGGGGTTATCGCCAGAGAAGAGGGGAACACAGTCTCCTCCTGTCTCTGAGGTTGGTGCATTACTGACTGGATTACGTTGCTTCTCTGAGAAGAGGGCGGGTGCGGAAGGCCCCCCTCTCCTTGGGAAGGGGTCAGTCGGACACCGTTGGAGAGCTTGAAACTCACAGAATACTCTCCCTCAGCAGATTTATATAGTATTTCCCTCTTTTTTTCTTTTTTTTTTTAAATGTATGAAGCCAGGAAAACCTGCAAGAAATGCTCACAGCAGCATGGAAGCATCTGTTTGGAGAAGATCCTTGTAGTTGTTGTGTTGGTGAAGTGAGTTGTATCCGACCTGCAAGTGCTCTTCTGCCTCGGGGTCACTTGAAGCACAGCGTGGGCATAAAAGGAAATGGAGAGGAACGTTTTAGAAAAGGCTCGGGGTTGGTCACAGCTGTTTTTCTTACTTTCCCAGGTCCTTTCTTGTGGAAGTACTTTGGTTTGGTTGGTTTACTTGTCTTATTTTATTGAGCCTTATATCTTCATCCGTAATAGCGGCATCCTTCATTACTCCCCTTGCCTTGCAAAGGCAAAATACCGTGGATGTCACTGACTTACCATAATTACAGCTGATGGCTTTGTTATCCAGATTTTCCCAAAGCGTGCTGGGAGAAGCGTCACTGCGCGTCTGGGCTGTTGATATCCCTGCATGCTGGTTGTTAGAAATATTTTGTGTCTGGATGGGGGAAAAATTCTTGTGACAAAGGCACAGCCAACTGCTTGAAGTCATGGACAAATTGTGTAGCAACCTAAATTATGTTATCATATTGTACTTAATGCTTAGTCTGTACATTTGGGGGGATTGGGGTGCTTTTGTGTGTGTGATCCTCTGAGATGGTTTCCTTTGTAGAACGTGACTTGGGAAAGTGCAGCCACGTTCTTAAATGATGAAAGGGCACGTCAAGTGAACAATGTGCTCATGTACGTATCAGAAGAAGGGTGGGTTGTCTTGTAGAAGGAGATGGCTTTTTCATTTTATCTACTCTCTCACGAAACTGGTCCTGTCCTTGACCTGTGCAAGGGGCTCTGCGGGGTCGGGTAGGGTGGCCTGGTGGAGAAAGCGCTAATGTGGCACTCAGAAAACCGGTGTGGCTTCTTCTCTTGGCTTTGCTATTGACCTTCGGGATGGCATTGGGCAAGTCACTTCAATCCCTGAGCCTCGGGGTTCACCTCTAGCGTATGGGATGCTGACCCCCTCTATGAAAAGTTTGGATGCTTCATCCCCATGGAAGGTTGATTTTGGTTTCTCTTGTAGACAATAGCAGAGGACAGACATTTGGCTCCTCAGATGTCTGCAGAAGGTTTATTCCTCAGCTGTGGCCAGTGAAGAGCCTTTGGTTGTGAAGAATGATGAGAAAGTGACTTTCAATTCCAACATATATTTGACATTTCTCTGGTATATAAGATTTCTGCAAACTTTGAAGTGTGTGACAAATTTGAAGAACCTGTTTAATTACAGGACGTACGCTGAGAAATGTTTATGAAGTCATTTTGTGCCTGAAGAATAGGTATGAAACTGTGTGTGAAAGCACTGGTTGTTTTGGACAGAAGACAATGCATGGGGCTTTCTGCTTTGAATGTGGAACTGTGCATTGCTTCATTATACACGATATATATGAATCTTGTAAATACACTGATGAGAGTGATGGGAAGCTGCTTCGTTATTTGGGAGGCTCACTCAAAATATTTTCTTTCTTTCAGAGACCTGAAGATAGAAAATCTGTTGCTAGATGAAGACAACAATATCAAGCTTATTGGTATGAAACCAGTTTGGCAATTCCAGTAATGAAAATTGGTAGTTTCATAAAGAGAGGTTTTGGGACTTCGTAATCCTCCATGTGACAACTGCTAATGTTGCTGCAGAGAGGAGCTGAGAGAGTGTAGATAGCAATCAAGCTGTTCCTGACAGCATCTTGTGAAAAAAAAAGTTCCAAATAATTCAGCTTTAACTAGGTATGGGAATAATCCTACATCTTTTAGCCAACAGCTTTCGTATTTGAATTGGGAACTTTGAAAAGAATTAAAGAATCGACACCACAGAAGTAATTTACTTTATTATCTTGATAGTTTCATGTTTACTAAGGGTTGGATTCGGCCCCTGTATGCATATGTTTTTGCTGAAATCAGTGGGAGTTGCACACATTTTTAGCAGCTGGCAAAATTTGGTCCTGTATTTATATTCATTAAATTTGCTTCCAGCACCAGAAACAAAATTGGTTTAGAGGGCTGTTAAAAAATAAAAATCAACGATGGAGTCTTCATTGTATTTGGGTATCAGTTATACACAGTGCTCGATTCATTCGAGTTGTGTAGACATTTTAGATTAATCGTCTGTGGGTATAGCCTCTCACTGCCTTTGCATAACTCCTATTAATGTTAATGTGGGCCTTGAAAAGAAAATATTCCCTTCATAAAATAACCCCCAAACTTCTGTTTATATTTATCTCCATGCCTACACTTTTGCCAACAGCAGTGTCTGTGGTTGCAGATTTAAAAACTCAACTGGCTTTCTCTTCAAAAGATTTCATGGTCTGAAAATTGATAAGGAACACTTAACATTCAGGTCAAATGAGCACTCACTGTAATGTATAAAGCGCACACATCTCCAAACAAACAAGAGGACAGTTAATGAAATCTGAAATATTCAAAATTTACTCAGGGAATTCAGTCTTTGGAAATACTGCTCTGACTTCTGGTCGTTACTCTGTGCGAATGAACCAACTCTGGGAAAATAATAGCTCCGCGTTACCTCAGCTACGGGTCAAGAGGATACTGATATGTTACCTTGAATCATTCATCAGTAATGATGGATACCAGCCATTACCTTGATTTAGCAGATGAGACCAGACGGTTTGCAGCAGTGCTGTGTGAACATCTGATAGATTTAAAAGATTTCTATAACTTTGCTGTCATTGGGTGTTTGATTACACAACAGTATGTGAACTTGACATCCAAACTCGCACCTAATCAGATGATACGTGTCCAGTTAAAACTCACGTGCCAAAAAATGACTTCAGAACTGTTCCTGCAGTTTCATTTGCTTCAGTTTCATAGAAAGGTCTCCTCGCAGTGGGTGGTGTGGGAAGAAGAGAGAAAAGAGACAGTTTGATCTTCCGTAGCCTTGCTGGTGTTGAAATAAATTGTACTCAGGTCTGCAGCCCGATGTTTTAAGCAAAGCAGATTGTACACAGTATGTATTTTAAAACAAAGCAATTAGACCCCACCATCCAACTGGGTATATTACAGAAAAATAAAGGTTAAATTATTAGTAATACTCATGTTGCAAGTGAAAACAGATTTAATGTCACAGTCAGCTCATGCCATATCTCACGAACGATGCTGGTGATCTCTGGTTGTTCATCCTGAAGGAGTAGTGGCTCTGTTCTTTATGCTCTGTCTCCTGTGCTTGAGGGGGAAGCTGGAGAAGGGGCTGCAAAAACCAACCTCAGGTTCCTGGGCAACCTCTCCTCACCAACGCCTCTTTTCCAGGTGGTAGCAGAAGTATTGCTTGAGCTGCCACACAACTCTCTATTGACACCAAGGTTACCTAAGACAAGGATCATTTTCTGGCACCCATTTGTGACTGGTAGAATAGACCAGATAATTTACTCCTCTTTCTCCACTCTGCTTGTTTGCTCATTCAGCTCCTTCAGTGTTTAGTACAGTATTTTATGTAGTCTCTTTCTAGAAATATGATGGATCAGTTCTGTCATCACATCGTCCTACCCAGGAAGGTTCTTCAGGAGTGAAGAGCATGCTTTGAGGAATTTTGTGCTGCTTTTCATGCTTGGGAGAAGAGACTTCAAGCAACATTAACTGCTTTGGGGTGGGGGTTTGTTCTCTGTGTCTTGTGCAGCAGCACATTAGTATCTGATAAAAATGTTGATCTTGTAAGAATTGTGAAATGAAGAAAACCCGTCATAAAGGAAAAAGGTGAAATGAAGATTAGAAATGTACCAGCAAGTGACATTGAAAGTCCCTGCTTGTTCATGCATTTCAGTGAGAACTGAATCCCTTGAGTCCCTTTCATCACCTGAATGCACCTCGCTTTTGTTACTCTTTTTAGCTATGCGACAAGGTGATTTATGTTCTCAGATAGTATTATTAGGAAAATTCCCATTGCTGTGTTAAGTGGACTTATTCTTAGCTGTCTGTTAAAGTCACAAATCTAAGAACATCGGGACTGGAAACACTGGAAATAGTTCACTTTTCTTCATCTACCAGCCCATGATGGTAGGTGCCATGAAAAGCCACTCACGGGCCATGCAAAATCCTTGGCGTCCTCCTTAAGGACCTGTGGCACCAAAGGGCCCCACTGATTATGTACCTCTGCCAAACTGTGGAGCAATCCTGGTCAAACTTGTCCATGAGCTTGGTGCTAAGGCTTCTGTTATGTAATAACTTTTCCTATTCCAACTGTCACAGCTTCAGAGATAGCCATATATCCATAGCTTAATGCTGATTTCCTGGAGGCGTTAAAGAGTAGTAGCGTAGTGCAGTACTTTGATAGCACAAACAGTGGGGGTGGCAGAGTTTCCGTGTCATAATATTTACTTTGGAAAACCAAGCCTGGCCTTTGATCTGAATTCTATAATTAGCTCGTCTGAAAGGAAGCCCAGGACAGAAGCAGGAATGGCAGTGAGATTATCAATGCTAGTCGTAATACCACTTTTATCAAGATCAGCAGTGCATCCTTAATAAAAATTCACACTGCGATCATGATGTGCTGCCACAGTGTTAGTAGCAATATTCCTATTTCTTTTGTGATAAAAATCCCTGTCCCCAATGTGCATATGTTTGAGTGCGTACTGCGTTTCAACAGAAAAAAAAACTGTATGCCAGCCTAGATTAAATGAATGAGTTGGAAAAAATTAATAAGGTGTTTAAGCAAATAACATAATGAATATCTCCACCAGAGTATACTTCCATTGATGATGATAAAGGGGTGCTGATTTACACCATCTCAGAATATAGCCCTTAGATACTTTGGTTGTAAAACATTATATTACAGTTGAGTAATTTTGAGGTGGTGTGACACAACAGGGTAAAGACCGTGAATGCTGTGTGGCGATGTTATGTCTAGCAGTTTTTAGAAGTATTTTACAGTTGGCATAACTCATCTAAGGCTCTAGCTAATGAATACATTAATTAAGTACATAGATCCTCAGAAGTATTTGCATAAGCCCTGGGGATAGTACATATTGAGCAGAAATGATTAAGCAGTGTCCAGAGACAATTGTTTTCCATCAGAGGCAAGGAAATTGTTTTGATCCTCCCTTCAGTTTTGACAATATTCTCCAGCAAAACCTCTTTGAGCCTCTTTAGATGTTAGATATGGTGATTCTTGTCTCTCTTGTGCTTGTCTTGCTCTCAGAGATGCAGCGAGTCGAGTGGAAAGCCTGTGCGATAATTTGGGCACTCCAGCTCACACACTCATCTTTATAATTGCAGATTTTTTTGTAAGCATTATTATTTTTTTCATCTGGTTTTTTCTCCACCCTGTCAGCATGCTTCTGACACCTCGAGGAACTCCTGCCTGATGTCAGCCAAATTTAACATGGGGTAAAAGCTAGAGAACAGGCCATTACTTCAAGTCTTATGCAAATAAGTAAGCAGATAAGGGAGAGAGACCCAAATTAATGACTCTGTGGAGAGAGAGTATTGCATGGGCTCAACAGCTGCCTGCTACAGTCAGCCTGCAAGATGTGATGCTTTCAGCCCAGCCAGGCAGGTGGGTAGCACACGCAGAGAGATGCTGTTTTACGAGACACAGGGAAGCAAGACACTAACCTAGAGGAAGAGGATTCAGCAGTCTACTTCTCCTGTCTGCCTTGTTTATGTACAAGACAATTTTCATTTTAAATATGCGTGCATTCTGGGAATTTTTTAAGATGACTGGATCAAAAAAAAAAGAAAGGAAAGAAACAGATGTCAGTGTTAATAGCAATACGTTGCAGCTGTCGTTAATAACAAGTTATTAATAAGGGTGGGCATCTTTGACTGTGACCTCTCTAGATCCCCTGCTTCTTGATGTTGCCCTGCAGCAAAGGCCGTTCTCCCAGCTTTGCCCATGTCATCCTCCTTGCAAGCTTGTCTTGCTTCTTCCCCTTATCACATCGAGTTTTTTGACTTAACTTTCAAGACCTTCTGCAACCTCCCCTCACCTTCCCATGTTGTCTCAAGCTGTGGTTTCATAACTGCCTTCTCCCAAGCCAAGCACGGGCTACCACTAGGCAGGGTGGGCTTGTTTGTTGCCCGCAGCTGCTTCTGCCACTGACATGACTCTGCCTTCCTTTCTTTCCTTGCTTAGTGGTTTATTTCTGAAGAACCTTTCTTAAGCCCAGCCTGTAGCCATACCAGCACTGGAGCAGACGAGGGAGATTGCAGGAACACCCTTCTCGGCACCAGCCTGGACTTGGTTTGGCTGAGAGCAGTCAGGAAATGGCAGCTTCCTTCGCCAGGGAGTCTCTGATCAACTCGCGGTGCCAGCCTTTGCCAGTCCCTTCTTATTTAGTGCCAGCAAAAGAGCGTCAGATATACCCAGGGGCCAGAATTGCAATAATTCAAAGCAGAAGTCAGGGAAGGGGGAACCAAATCAACACATTCCCCTTCTTTCTCCAAGATCTCTTCCTGTTATTTCAGAACTGAATCGCTGACTCGGCAGCTGTGTGTGTCTGTGCGTCGCCCAGAAAACAACACCCCGCACCTTAACATCTGATGCCTCATTTACACGATTTAGAGGAAAATGTCGAAGAAGTCCCGCTTATACTTGGCTTCTGTGTAACATACTGCAGCAGGATGGAATCTACAACAGCCCAAGGTGGCTTTCTGTCCTGTGCACATCATGTAGTGCCTGGGGCAAGCTCAACTCCAGTTGTTGCCATCCAGTTCCCAATGAAATGTGGTTGCTTTGTGAATTGAATTGGTAATTTTGTGTGTTCTAAGGCTTTTCTCATGTTTGTGGAAATCTCTGGTTATGTAGCACCATGGAGAAAGAAATAACATAAAATTTTTGCACATGGATAATTTTTTTCTTAGGCAGTTCATTGCTTTTGGAAAAAAATGTAATTTTTTCCCCTTGTGTTCCAGTATGGTTTTACTGTATCCGTCTCTTTCATAACTCTATCTCTGTGCCTTTTACAGAC
Source organism: Trogon surrucura (assembly GCA_020746105.1). Taxonomy (NCBI): domain Eukaryota; kingdom Metazoa; phylum Chordata; class Aves; order Trogoniformes; family Trogonidae; genus Trogon; species Trogon surrucura. The sequence goes on along the minus strand of CM036617.1, from coordinate 104,486,750 downwards.
TTTGGATTGAGCAACTGTGCAGGCATCTTGGGTTATTCTGATCCATTCAGCACCCAGTGTGGGAGCCCAGCATATGCAGCCCCTGAACTTCTGGCAAGGAAAAAATACGGGCCCAAAATAGATGTTTGGTCCATGTGAGTTACTTTTCTAGTTTATAATTGTTATTACTGTCATCATTACCCATTGCTCAAACAAGAAATATTGTTCATGTATTTGGCTACTCTGAGCAAGAAAATCTGTTTAATTAGCTCTGTGAATTAACTTGAAACAGATTTTTACATACCTGTATATAGATCTCTAGAACATAGAGCACAGAGAGACTGCAGTAAAGCACAACTGTTCATCAGTGATGTTCAGACACAGCAGAAGACATGACTCTGACACAAGAATACCAAGAATACCAACATTTTTTTTTTGTTTTCCCCAAAGGATCCTCAAGTGTTCACATGGGCTCCATGCACTATCTGCAGTCAAGCCCAACAAGAAATGTGGAATTGAGTCAGGTCATCACTTTGAAAGAATGGTCGTTAAAGGGGAAATAAAAATGGCCAGAAAACCTGAGAGCTTTTGTGAGCTTAACAGTGTTCATGCAAAAGATCAGACAGAAGTCCTCACTGCCAGAGGTAGAGGAAGTCAGAAAGATGTTTTGGAGTCAATAAATTTCTCTGCAGCACTGTTTCAGACTGTACAGCCCCCACAACCCTCCTGTCGGCCATGGACATGGTATCACTTATCCTTGTCAATCCTGGAGAGGGATTAGCTGAAGTCGGTTGAGTTTTACCTTTTGCTTTAATATCAGTAGATTTTCCCTCACCGCTTAGGAATAATAACATTTGAATAACTTTCATTGAAATGACAGAATTATGACAATTCCCAACTTGAAGTATTTGGAATGCTTGGGAAACGTAAAGTACGATATAAGTACTTCTAGTGCTAAGAAAGATTGGCCATGGTTTATATATGAGACTAGGACCTAGGTCAAATTCATCTCTTAATTTGATCTGGTGGGTACCCACCCTGTTGCTCCTCAAGGCTCTCTACAACTTCCTCCTGAAGCCTAATATGCAGTTTGTCCTCCAAGGAGACCCACAGCTAAATCATTGCATGGCTACTGAATTTCTCACTCCAGCAGTGGGCCATCTATACACATCAAGGTTGAGAGTACCAGCCCTGAGGAATGCAGGTAAACAGAGCACAGTCATTCTTGTAAACCATTTAAACTTTTCCAGTAATAGTATCCTGCTCTTTATTTCAATTAAAAAAAAAAGAAAATATGGTTAACTCCTACCCTCCTCAAAGCTGAACAAATGGTGTCTGCGGTCATGGCTCATGAGAGCACATCAGTTTAGTTTCTTTCTGTTCACATACGTGCATTCAGCAGACTAAGGAAAACAAATTCCCGGAAGGGAGGCATTCAACTCAAGTTGAGTTGAAAGCCCTTTTAAGAAGAAAAAGAACAAAAGTGCCCAACCCACTTTTCATTGCTGACTTTGCTGGACATAAACAAGCAGTAAGTTTTCTGCTCTGAAAAATGTAATTTTTCAAGCCCGATCTTTGGGCTGCATCAGATGTTGCGGAGGTCACCTTTGGGCGCTGAACCAGGACCCGCGATGTCCCCATTGGTGCAGGCAGTCATTTCATACCCAGGGCAGCACCAGGACAAGGCCTCCAAAAGCAGCTTGTTGATGCAGCCTGAGGAGAGATTAATTGTGGTTTGGCCTTTAGCCAAGGAGTTGCCTAAGAGCTGGGCTCAGTTCTGTGGCTCCCAGCTTGTGTCCTACACATTGTGTGACCCTCCATGAGCAAACCTCTGGGAATTCTTGCCCAAATTGTTGTGTACAACAGAAGAGAGAGCTCTTTTGGGGGTGTCTTTTTTAATAGTTGTCAGACATTAAAGATGAAATACAGTCACTGAAACCTAAGTTATTCCTTGTTCCTGATTGTTTTGTTTTCTTTATGTTTTCTTTTAGTGGGGTGAACATGTATGCAATGTTGACTGGAACATTACCTTTTACTGTGGAGCCGTTCAGCTTGAGAGCTTTGTACCAGAAAATGGTGGACAAAGAAATGAACCCTTTTCCCACCCAACTCTCTACAGGTAGTCAGCGGGGTGTGCTGGGACCTGTTCAGATCCAGTCGGTCAGAACCATTGCATTGAATTCTGGATTGTGAGTCATGCTACCAGCATGGCACGCTAATTCTGAAAAATGCTCTTTTTTTCATTTTAACCTCCAAAAGATCTGTGGGAGTTGCAGTAGTATAACTCTTTTCACTTTGACTTCTGGATGTAAGCTGGAGAAGTGCCAAGTTGTGCTGAATATGAGAGAAGAACAAACCTGTGAAATTCTGTGAAATTGCTTTTGTAGAGTAGTTGGGTCAATTTTGCACATTCAGATGATTTTAGCGTACAGGATGGATGCATGTACAAATTATTTTGGAATAACAGGTTCCTGGGCATTATCATGACTGAGGTTGAGTGGTAAGCTACCTTAAATGACCTCCTCACATTCATTATGGAATAATGACTTGCACACAGGTTATTTTGGGACAGTGACCTGTGATAACCTTCGTGTGCTCACAAAATGCAGAACTGATGATGTATTGGTATTAGAAATAGTAATTCCTGCTCCAAAGCCATGTAATTAGGCAACAAACAGAATAATTTTTCACCTTATAGCAAAACCATTGTCAGCATTTGCAACAAACTGGTTTGTAGTTGAGTTTTATTTTTGTATGCTAAATTTGTTGTTCATGGAAGGCTTCTGCTCTCCTTCTCTGGCAACCTGTTTACAAGGGACATTCAATAGAATTAAAAGATTACAAACAGAAAAGGGTAACAGAGCATACGTTTTCACTCAGTACACTGGGAATCACAACCATTGTTAGTGGCATGTAAGAAAAAGCCCTTGGAAGTTGTGTCACAAGACGAATTCTCCAAGTACATATTTACCTGCATACCAAATAAGTAGGTAGTTAAAGGTTTTCTCACACAGGTTGTCCACGGATCAAGCAGGGTACATTGTTCTTTGTTTACTCAGCGTGTGTATGAAGTGCGCTTTTCCTGCCAGCAGTTCATACTGCTGGCATGTTGTAAAGCAGTAGGTTTACAAGAGAGCTGGGATGCTGCAAGTCTTGCCATCTTATTTAACATAATTAGAGTGTTTGGTATTTCCAGTCTGGAGACTTCCTGTTAAGGATTCAGTTGCACAAAGTGGCTGTTTTAGTGTTCTAGCACACACTCCAAAACCCCACTGAGTAAATTGAAAGAAAGATTATACTGATGGCTTCATGCTGTACTGATCTAGGTGTCAAATCCTGCATCAACTGCAAAATTGCTCTTGAATTCAGGGACTTGTGTGTTGTAGTAAACATCTTCCAAGTTTGGCAAAAAATGTACCAAACTTACCTCCCAGAGTGAGGCTTTTGCCAATAAAGAGCAGTTGTATTATGGCTCTGTAGTGTCTTTGAATTGATGGACTGTTTCCCCAATCATTGTTTTCTTTCAATTGTCTTTAGCCGTGCGATCTCACTGACTTCACTGGGGCAACTCAAAGGGCCCATAGAAGACCAGACCTTGGGTAGCAAAATAGATAACGTTACTTTTGACAGGTTTTATTTTACTGTTTAATTCATCCTACCGTTTTATAATGGAGGTCAGATTTTCTCACAAATGTGTCCCTGTAGGATTTGTAGCTCACTGATGCTATGGTCTCCAGTGAAAATAGTATTTTGTTTATCCTGTGTGAACTGTCAGAGCTTGGACTTTGAGAGATAATGGCAGATTAACAGTATAGATTTAAACATGTTAACCTTTACTCACTGTGAACAAAGGTACCCATCAGTTCTAAGTCAATGGCCTTGTGCGTTCACTGGCATGGCAAACTGTGATTTAAGATGACATTTATTCTTGTCACAGTTAGGCTTTGGGTCATTAGATAGAAACTCTGCTCCTCTGCTCTGTGAATTGTTGTGTTTGTTAACTTCTCAGGTTTATGGATCTTCTTCTTTAACCAGTTTTTCTTTTTCTGTAAATTCATGTATGGACTAGAGATCTTTTGCAGGAGCCTGTTTTGCTTGTTGAGTATACTGTCTTTCGATATTTAATTTCACAGTTACTGAACACACAGTCCCATTGTAAAGGTAGCCAGTCTTATCACCAAGCTAGATTATATGGGTTTTTGTGCTGGTTAAAACATTGGGTGAGGGTGAGCACCCAAAGCAACTGTGTAGCAATGGGGAAAATTTGGAGTTAGTGTTTGATTTTCCCGTTTAGAAAACCGTTTTTCATTAAGCTTCATAAACAACACAGCTATTTGATTATTGATTTTAGGTGAGCAGAGTTCTATTGCTCAGGAAGTTAGTATTCATGTTGCACACATTCCTTCTTTTTTCTCAATTTACTGCTTCTGTATGCTTATGGTCTTCCTTCTGGAACAGAAAAATGAAGCAAAGATGAGAAGAAAAGCCATCATCTATCCATGCCTGTTGTTTGGAGAAGGGATTTTACAACGTGGAGCTTGATTGTGGCTTGTGAAATGACCTCATTGCATTTTCTTGGGCCAATTTTGTAAGCAAAAACTTGTATACCTAATTGCCAACCAGGCACACCCTCTCAGTCTGAAGAAGACACTAAGTTGATTTCATTCATGACAAGGAGCATGAAGACTACAGAAGTCTGGTAATCTGCAGCTGAAGCACACCCTGTTTCTCGTTATCATGTTGCTCAGTACGCTCAACAAAATAAAAGAGAGAAATGATGCTCGATGATGCTGGTCTCTCATTTGTCAAAAGAGCACAGCTTGCCCCCAAATTGCAGGATAGGAACAAAACTCCAGCAAGTGCAGGTCACGGGCTAATTGGATTAGCGCTGTCCTGGAGCTCATCATACATGAGGCCTCACGTAATGAGGCCCCACTGGGGTGCTGTGAAGCACCCTTTGTGCAGCAGGAAACATGCCTTCAGACGCAACAGGTCCGAAAGTCGATTGGGCAGCTTCGTATTTGCTTCCTGGAGGACTAATTTTGCTGTCCCGCAGCCGTGATGGCTAACTGGAAAAGGCTTCTCTCCTCTTCATACCATCTGACAGCTCCAATCAGCCAAGGTGCTGTTACTCATTTCCTCCGTGTTGCCTGGGTCTGACTGGCCAGGGAGCCTCCTGGCGGGAGGAACTTCTCTCCAGGATTATTTTCTCCTGATCTGGATCTGTTGATCTCTGTGGTGCTTCACAAGCTTAATTTGATGAATCTGCCTTTTGCCAAAGGGAAAAAAAAAAAGTAAGATTTTTAAGGAGACATTAAGCTGATTTGGGAACTGAGGGTGATGGAGGGTGAGGGTGTTAGTCTGGGGAAGGATTGTTTATTTTGCTGCGAACCTGTTCGATTCATGCAGTTTCTAGCACAGTACTGGAGACAGAGGAGATGAAATGAAAGAACAAGGGGTCTGTTGTTTGCTGTAATGGGGGCGTTCCATGCCTAAGAGGTGTGACAGGGGGGCACTCCGGGCACATGGAGAGCAGCCGTAGCATCAGCTTCCAGACAGTTTATGAACTTGGATGTGGGCTTTTACTGCTGCTTCCACAATATTGCTGCAGGAGAATAACAATAATGCTGGATAAGATTTCAGTAAAGTATCTCACGTAAATCAATGATTTGTGGAGAGAGCTTAGAAGAAACACAGTCAATGCCTGGCTGAACCAGTAAATACATAATCGTGATGCTCTCTTTTCCACGTATAAGCTTCTTGACTGTTTTGAAATGAATGACCTCTTAGGGCGGTCTCCAGCCGATATTTGATTTTTGCAGGATGTTGAGCACCAAGGTTACCTAAGCTGTTAGGAGTTTGCAGCTCTCAGGTCTAACCCTGACTTGTTTGAGGAGAAACCTTCCCTTCCTCATCCACCGCCCTGCCCTGGTGTGTCAAACCAGCCGTCCTTTGCCCTGCCTCAGGTGGGGGTGACGCGAGTGTACTTGGGGAGATCAAAATGCTCTGGAGGACAGCGAAGCAAATGTGGAGGAGGGCAGCAGTCTCACATAGGAGAACCTGTGAAGAGCAGCAGGACTGCGCCTCGGTTAACACACTGAGAGAGTGTAGGAGGGGAACTGAAGCTCTTCAGTGGAAGAAGGTGGAAAAAAGCCCTCAAGGTCCTGTCCATCTGACCTGGAGGAAACTGTGCCATAGCCTTCAGTTCTTCCTCTTGCTTCATAATAGCTTCATTTGGGACTCATTTGGCATCATCTCACTTGACTGTATCTCCTCTACAAAATCTTTCCAGTCTTGGTTTTCCTAGGATTAGGTTGTTTTATATTTTGTGCAGAGAATTGTAGAGGACATAGTTAACTCTTTACTGTCTTGCATGTGATAAAATAAATCTAGCCTTGGTAATTTATGGAATAAAGACCAGACCTAGATAAAACAGGGTGTATTTTCAGCTCACACAAGCACTTTTTGTGAGTCTGTAAGCAAATCACTTGATTTCATTGCTCATAACTATATAAGAAGCACATGACTTAAAAATATCAGAAAAGTACTTTTGAGGGCTTTTGAAAGAAACTTCTGAGGGATGGTTGAATGTCACTGAAAGTTGAGGGTTCAGTATCTAAAAACAGGATGAAGCCCATTAATTTTACTGTACTCTTTTCATTTGGTGAAGACCTTCTGCAACTGATTGTAGGTTGGATGGAAGCCAGGAGAGAATTTATCCTTATAATGTTGAAGGGAGCCCAATTCTCCATGTCCATTGTATCTCTCCCCTCTGCTCACCATGTCCTTCGACTTGAAACACAGATTGAGTGATTTGCCTCTGACCTGACTGCAGGCTCTTGTGCTCATACAAAAATTAAGTTTTGGCTAACCTACTCAGAAACTTCAAACAAGCTCTGAAACAAAAGGCGCTTTTTCTCTTCTCCTTTATGACTCTATAAATCATTGTGACTATAAATCGTTATTTTGCTTACTAATCCCTTATCAGTTTTTCCTTTTTCTCAAGGACATTAGAGTATACTATAAGGAAAATACTCCTTTTTAGTGTACTCTCGATCAGGCTACACACCTGTAGGAACTCAGATACTGTGTTAAGTCATAAACCAAATGATGTAGCCATTGTTTTTTTCTTGATTTCTGAACAGCGGCTGTAAACTTTCTACGATCTCTGCTAGAGCCAGATCCTGCAAAGAGACCAAACATCCAGCAGGCACTTGCAAATCGATGGCTTAATGAGAATTACCCTGGAAGACCACCACCTAATATCACATACCCGAACAGGTACCGTGTGACAGAGAGAGTCTGTCAGGGTCTATATACATTATATGTGTTAAAACATGAACATCTCTTGTGTTCCAGTTCCATTTGTGTTACAGCATCTCAATGCGTTTTCTTGGATCGCTTTTATGACTTCATCCTAAAAGTTATTGGGATTGGCCTTTGAATATGTGTTGCTTGAAATGGTCAGAATCAACACCTTTTAGAAGGTGTCATACGCTGCATTATTTGTGGGGTGGTCTAGGGTGAAGATCATATGACTTCAGACTGTGGGATGGGGATGTGTTAGAGGTAGTTCTCCTTGTTTGTTAGTTAAAAACCAAGATCCTTTTTCAGTAGAGGCTATACCTCTTTGTGATGTATACTTCAGGTTCTGTGGATTAGGTAAATCTGTAAACCGTGGTGAGCAAGGTCAGAGTTAGATGATCTTGCTTTGTTGGTTGTTGATCTTGAATACCTGCACAGTGCTGAATGCATGACTAAATGCAAACAACAAATCTCATGGCCAATCAAACATCCATCTAGGGAGAAAGAAAGATAGATATTTGTGGTCCACTTTGGTTAGAAATAATCTTGTTTGACTTTAAACATCTGCAGTCTAGATTCGACAGATGAACCAGCCAGCCTGGGCTGTCGTTACAGTCAATGGAGAAAAATAAGGGCCCTTTTTACAGAATGATTTTATCTGATTTCTTTTTGATTCTGCAATAGGATGACTTTGTGCCCAGGAGTTCCAAGTTCCTCTCCTGTGACTGTAAGTGGAGCCTTGGGCAACTTACTTAGAAATATGTCTATATTTGATCAGATAAAACCTCCTTCCTGTATCACAGCCATTCAGCGGTCTCTCATACACAGTCCTAGTACCTTACTAGCTTGCAGGCTGAGATCCTAAGTAGCACTGAGGCAAAGACAGCAACTTAAAGCCTAGTTTTGATGCTTAAAATTTGATAGTGTCCCAAAATTTTTGTTCTAACTTGTTAAGAGGAAAATCCCCATGTGAAGATTCTGACGTCTCCCCTGCAGTTTACTCAGTTGCACAATACTGGATGTAGCATATCCCAAGGGATGTGATGACTTACTTTTGTGTGATCATCTGAACTGCTGTCCTCCACCCAAAAGTGATTTGGTGTTCACCAACCAGGCTATGCCTTTGTGTCGGTGCCCTGAAGGACTCAGTCCTGTAGGCATGCTCAAGCCATGCATACAGCCAGCCCTCAGCATTTGGACAAGGTCCCAGCTTTGCTGGTAAGAGGGTTTCCCACCCATTTTCATCTTCACTCCATCGCTAGCCAGTTGAACAGGATATGTTTCAGAGGCGTGGGTCCATCCCCTGTGGGGCTGAGAGGCATCTGCAGCACCTCTCTCTTACTACTGAAGCAGGTGACAAGCACTGCCACTGCTTGATCCTGCTGAGTCATGGGCATAGGAAGTCAATTTGAGCCCTGAATCTTGGGACAGGCTTTAGGAATTTTTGGAGGCCTTTCCCTTTGATGTTGCTGTTGGCTGGCTTACGGGTTGCAGCCCACACAGTCCAGACTCCTCCTCAAGTCACCTCCCTTTTCCCTCTGCATTGACAGGGAATGGAGGTGCCCTGAGTTAGCATTTCCCTTCCAGAGGTGGTGTCTTAACTTCCAAGTACTTCTTCTTGGAGAAACACTGTGCCGTTCGTGGACCTGGGGAGAGTAACAGGCCTCCCTCTCTCAAAATGCGGTTGGGTAGATGTCGAGCAGCTTGGATGCCTGGAGGCATCACTAGAGCCATTCAGTGGCACGGGGAGGGCAAATGTGAAGCCAGCTGCCTGCAATCTCTGGACCTACGTGGACAGAATACAAAGATGGCCCCTGCAAACAATAGTTTCACAAGGAATAAGAATGAGAACAGGCAGACTCATTATCTTCACATTACTGGTCCAAATTTAAGAGCAGTTGAGTTAATTTGCGTAGTATGCTGTCCAACAAAATGCAATTTGAGTGTCAATGGTGCATTGGACTTTACTGAGGTATGGTATGTATGAACATTGTATGGTAAAGAAAGGGAAAACAAGTGTAAACTGAATGAGTCATTAAGCTAATGAAATCACTGTCATAATGAGTCTAATCAATCTACTAAATGTGGCATCTGTTAAGTGAATGTAAGTGTAACTGAGAGCTGCACGGGTAATTTAATTCCCTTGCTCTGTATGTCTAATCTGCAGAGAGAGGAAAAGAGGCAGGAATAGGGCTTGAGTGTGCTTTCACATTTCTTTTGCATTTGTAGGTACATTTCCATGCCTCTGTTTTTTCAATTCCTAGCTTGCAACTGTCAGGCTTTAGTCAGGCTATGGTGGAAGCGTCCGTTCTATAGCTTACTCATTGGTGCAGTTGGGTAGGTGACTTACAGAAGAGGCCAGTCTCTATTAAACAGAATAGCTATGCAATGCTCTTTATTTATGGAGTGCCCATTAATCATTCCCCCCTAAAGGCAAGCGAATCAAATGGAAGAACAGAAGAAAATGCAGTGCCGAACTACAGAGAGGGCATATGTTTGCTCATGCATATATGTGTATATGGTGATGACTGATAATAATCCTTTCCTATTATAAGCACTTTTAAAGGGAACATTCTTTGCTGTTGGAAAAAAAAACCCAACACAGTTGCTGTCTTTCTCATTGCACTGCTTTTCTCATCATTTGGTGTGAAAACAAAAGAAAAATAGATACTCCTTCAATCTGAACTCAGGTTTTCTGAAGCTGTAAAGGATAAAAGCTATACAGATTCTTTCTTTCACTTTATTTTTTGATAATATCTGTTTAGTTTAATTAGCTGATGCCCCAAGCTTGACCTACCTATAAGGAAAATACTCTATAAAGTTTGAATTACTTAAAAGCATGGCCTGACTCCTTTTGAACTTGCCTCAGAAAGTACCACTAAAGTCATCTTTAACAGAGTTTCTCCAAGTTTAACAAAAACTTGTAGTGTACAGATGTGGGTAAGATGTGTCAAAATAGTTCTAAAAAATCCACTGCTGAATTTGTAAACAATCATTTCCTATCTTAATCAACACAAGCAAGAAGCTGTGTAATGTTCTTGCAGTGCTCTTCCACCATTTTGGGACGTAACACCTGTTGCTCCCAAGACAGGAACGTGGTAAGAAAGAGGTAAGGTGGAAAAACAGCAGAAACTGCATTTTCAGGAGAATATTCTCCCAAGCTTTTTATAAGCTTGCTTTTATTAAAGGAATTGCTGGAAGGCAAGCAAAAATTTCCGATTTTGCTGAGCAGAAATTGCTTGAATTTCTTTTACTGTCCAGATGCTTTAATGTGCAATGGCCAAGATAACTTTTGCTTTTGAACTGTAAAAAAAACCCCAACCCCAAGCATTCCTTAGCTGCAGAATGAGTGTTAGTAAGCACGCCAAATAAAGGAAAAAAAGTTATTGGAGGTTTTCCAGACTTGTTTGACATTTTGTCTAGGTCCTCTATGTCAGACCCAGGCTGCTGTCTGGGCATTCCTCCCATCACAGGTGCACAGGACAGGGGGACAGCAGGACAGGAATGGGAAAGGTGGAGAATGGTCCTTTTGAAAGGAGAAGGCAGGTTGTAAAAAATCCCACAACCTAAGCTCCCCTAAATTGCCTTAGCTAGATTTGAGGCTTGATATCAGGAGCAAGGAATATCCTTTAGCAACCAAATGAAACCCAGCATTTCTCTGGAGATGAATGGGAGTTGACAGGTACATCTGGGAAGCTGGCCAGTATATTTAGAGGTCTAAGTAGGAGCAGAGTTGTTTGGAAAATCTGTTTTTAACTTAGAGGAGATACTTTGCCATTTCCAGAAGGTTGTTGTGCTCCGTTTCTCTCTTTAGTTGAGTCTGTTACAGACTTTATAGAAGAGCACATACATAAATATGTCTTGTACATGTGCTTTTAACTGACATGAGTATGGCAGCAGTTTTACCATTTTGAGAGCTGCTGTAATAACCCTCCCCATATACCCACTTTCTCTGGCATGGAATTCCCTAGATACATGAATATTGTGCAACAGGTAAGGGAGGAAGCTGAATTCAGTGGTGTTTGATTACAAGGAAAGCCAAGTGTATCTACCTGAGTTGGAATTTACCTCTTTTCCTTCCAAACCAGATGGGTGATCTTGATGGTCTTCACTGGTCAGATGTAGGGTAACAAATGGTGACATCCTAAGCGTCATGGTGCCATTTCCCATCAGGGTAGGACACAGCAGAGAGAGTGCTGTTCGTTCAACTATCCTGTCTTTCCACAATGCCTGTGGTTCCCAAATAGCTCACCCTTTTCATACCTGCTCACAAGAGGAGAGAGCTAATCACTCCCATGTTACTGAGCCTTTCAGGCCTCTTCTTTACTCTTTGCCGTGTCCCCCATGTCTGGCAAGGCTCTGTCGCTGGAAGGACAGTATGAACGGTGTGCTCTGTCTTCTCTCTCTGTGAAGGATTCACCTTGAGGACCTCAGCCAAAGCGTGCTGCTCCATATGACCGAGAAGCTTGGCTACAAGAACAGCGACGTAATCAACACTGTGCTCTCAAACAGGGCAAGTCACACGCTTGCCATCTACTTTCTACTTAATAAGAAGCTGGAGCGCTACTTGGCAAGCCTTAGGGTAAGTCCTGCTTGATGCTCATTCTTTGGACAAGGGGGTGAGGAGGGTAGAAAAATTTCTCTCCTTGCTGGCATTTGATCTCAAGGTTTTACCTGAAGCTTGTTTTTTTTCTAATTTTGTAACGGTAGCCATGAAGAGGAATTATTACTTGCAAGCTAATAACATTATTTCAGACAAGAGTTCTCAAGATTGCAGAGATAATTGCTGATTGACTTTATGTCTCATGAGTCCCTGTTTCCATAGGAGATACCCTCTGGCTAGGCAGTTACCCTGTAGAAAGCAAACTGTTGCCATGCAGAGCCTTACTTGTGCCTTGTGGTGTACTGTCTCCATATGCTGAGATAATTCTGCCGCTTGGAATATCAATAACACAATCTAAGTAGGTTCAAGAAATCAAGAGGAAGCTTAGGAGCTATTGAGGTGAAACTCAGCTGAAAGTTTTACATGAGAAATAACATGAATATAAAGTCTTCTAAACTCCTGCCCACCTTCCTGGCCCCTGGATGTGGCGGGGGGACGGGTCTGAAACACTGCTACTGGTTTTGCACAGAAGTTTTCTATAGGGCAGGAATCTGCTGCCGTATGTCATCCTTCCTTGTACACCCTGGGGAGCTGAGCTCTCAGGCCACATGTTGCATGGTACTTACTGGAGAGCTAGGATGGGCATGGCACACAAAGGCAAGCTGCACACTCTCTTCCCTTGGCCTCTCCAGTGCAGCTGCCTGTGGTCTGACGAGGAGTCCTAACTAGTTGAGGGTCTGTAGGCTCCTATGTGACTGCAAGGGCAGGAGGGTGGATCGTATGGAGTTTTCTTCTTAATATGTTGGCTTCTCAGAGAAACTTCCCAACAGCCGGAATATGATGATGGCTGCTTAGTTTTTTTTTCTTTTCTCAGTTCTTTTAGCAAGCTTGTTTTAGTGATGGTGCCATCCACGATCTTTAAAATGTAATGGACCAAATACATCACCTCCGTAAGTTGAGACACCGCCACTGAATGCCAAGAATGGATATGGTCCATTAATCAGTAACTAAACATTCATTTTCTCTAGTTGTCTTACATATGTTACTTTTCTGTGCTTCTCTCTCCACAGAAGTCTGAAGGCCAGGACAATATTTGCCACAAGAACCAACTGTACCAGATAGAAAAATACAAGGCAAATAAAGACTCCTATGAGGTAAAGCTCATTAAAGCTCGTTAAGGTACTTTGAAAGCAGACTGAAGTTGAGGGTCTTTGGTTATTGTGATTAAGGTGATAAGTTGGTGGACCTGTGGATTAAAAAAAAAGACTTGGGGTCTTGCATGTGCAGGACAATTAATTCCCTCAATTTCTTTTTGAAGGAACAAACAGCAACTCCCTAGAGTGGGAATGTAGAGGTGACTTTTGGCTTTTATGAAGAAAACAGAAGTTTTAAATGCTCTGTTTAGCAAAATAATGCAAACTTCTTCGGGGGGCTCTGTACTTTCATTTTGGATTGCTGTTGTTGTAAGAAGACCATAACTGTGTTGCCTTGAGCCTCAGGACCTTGGTAGTGTAGGGCAGAGAGGTGAGTGACAGCCAGGGTGACCCTCCCCAGCCATCTGGCATTCCTGGTGTCCTGGGCCAACCCTGTGCAAGTCTTACCTACCAACATAGAGCAGTGTTCTTGAAGAATCTACCTATTTTGAAAGCTACTATTCAGCACCAAACTGATGATCTGATTGCAGGGGCAGATTTGTATCATGGATGGCTTTGTTTATTTTAAAGACTACTTGCAAGACAAATTGAACTGCAAGCCAGATGGAAATATCAGGGCAAAGAACAAAGAAAAGAATTTTTCTTCCATGAATCAAAACCCGCCTTACTTAAAATATATCAGCAGTGGGTAGACTCAATGAATATAGTATTTCAAAACGCTTTTTGACAGCTTACAGCTTACAGTTTCTGCATACCTACCCTGCGCAGGGTATGATACCCAGGGGAGCCTGCAGCAAGACCTGCGTGTGCACCTACACGTAACCAGGAGAGAACTAGATGGTCTGGTTTGGTGCTGATCCTGAAATCTCCGCACCCCTAGAGGGGAACTGGTGGTTGACTTCTGTAAGGATAGTTGAAGAGTAATGGTAGCACCACTGTATGGGCATGCTTAGGGATAGAGGCTCCCTCCAAAGCCTCTCCTGCATTCAGAGTTAGTCCTGGTGGAGCTATTTAGAGGATGAGGGGGTGTCGTTTCTTTCTTGAAATAGCTACCTTAATGCAATCACAGTGCAGACACTGTGATAATAGTAATACAGTATATTCTGTTTCCACATGGGCATAGCTGAGTATAAAGTATATTTTCTATCTCTTTAATGTATTGATACAAGGGGATTGTGTTACCCTCACTGGGATGGGGTTATAGTTACAGCAGCACACGTGGGTGAATACAGACCCTGGGATGCCACTGCTGTTGGTAACTATGGTAAACTTCTCTCCTGCAGTGCTCTCACGTGGATGGGAGCACAGACACGGTGGTGTCTAGCTCGTGCTGCCAGGATCAGTAGTTACCACTGGGACTCAGCGATCCAGATTTTGTAATCTTACGCATATTTGTGAACTGCAGATAGAGCCCCCTCACCACCCCCAGTTTCCAGTGGGGAACTGGGAGGCACTGGTCCCTAGGCAGACACTACACAGAGAGCTTAACTGTGCGTTTCCATGGGAATAGCAGGGAGAGAGACGGTCAGCTTCAGCAGCCATTTGAATTTCTTCCACCTCACTCCAATGGGAAATAAAGACTTTGCTCAGGCAGGGGGCAGGCAATGGGGTACACAGGCAGTGGCCGGTCATGCACAGCCCCTCTTCTCCATTAAGTTTCCTAACCTGGGGTGGTGGGATCAGTGTGCCAAAGCTGAGGGTGCTGGCAGCTGCTGTGGGTGCTAAGTAACCAGGCTGTTTTGCAGGTCAGTTTCATTTTAGTGCTGGGGTGGATGGGCGGTGCAGGGAGGAGGGAGGGAAGCAGCAGTCAGTCTCTCGTCTTTTTCTTCTTGTTGGAAGGGCCTCAGGTGGTGAGTGGCCATCCCTCCAGTGCATGAATCCAGGGGACCAGCACGGGGGATGCCTGCCTCCTGCAGGGTGGCTAGTCGGCTCTGACTTGAGGAATTTGTGATTTCTAAGAACTTGTGTCATTGCCTTATTACCATTTCAGAAATGGCCACGGCAAATATCCTTTATCTTTATTTTCAGATCCATTGCTGGGACTAAGAGTAGACTTTAGGTTCAAGGTCAGGACAGGAAATAGCAGAAGATGATGTAATGCCAAACCTATTCAAGTATAACATACCGGTACAACTCCTGCATTGTGTGACAGCGTGCCGTTACATGGCTGTGCACGGTACAGTGAAGAGTAAACTTTGTAACTCCCTTGAAGGAAACTTTTCTTTCCTTTTAAAATATAATAGTATGTGACACGTTGGGAGTTTAGGATTTTCTTTGTTTCTCCTCTCACAAGCATCACCTAGAAGAAACAATGTTAGTAAGTTTTAAAAATACTTATAAGACTATTTGCAGTGTTCACTAAGGTTAAACTAATTAATTGCTAACACCAGATATGTGGATTTGGTTTTTTTGTGTGGGTGCTTTAATTGTATGATATAACTGTGTTACTGCCACTTAGAAAACATAACAGCAGTGTGAAGGCAAAGTCAGGAGCACTTGGCAGGTGAGGAGCTTCAGCTTGGCTCTTGCAATGCTAGGCTAAAAATATTGCAGCATTGAAATGTCCTGCATCCTGGCAGATGCTGCAGCAACCAACATGCAAAGTCTTTCCTCACCTATCCAAAATAGCAGAAAGCCACTAACAATCTTTATCGTCTCCTTTAGGCTTAATATAGTCGCCACTTGATCTCATCCTCACGAGTGCCTTTAAAAAAAGATACTCAGCCCAGTCTTTGTTGAACTTTACAGCAGAGTTTCAGAGCCTTGAGAGGAAAAATCATGTGGTGGACTCAAAATTAACTGTACAGCTCCCGCTGACTGTTGTTGTAGAGTGTTATTCACACGGCGTTATTATTATTGCTTCCTTGTCATCAGTAGTGGCTGTGCTTGCCGAGATAATGCTTGGGACCAGTCAAATTTTGTGTTTTTCCAAACACAGCATGGACAGAGAGTAATAAATGCTTGGTGCTGGAGGTGTTCACAGACTCTAAAGGCAAGGGGATACACATTGGTTGGACAAAGATGTATCACACAAGCAAAGTGATGACAGCTTCGTAACACACTGGTTTGTTTCTGCGGAATGCTTAGCCAGCTTTAGCTCGCTAAAAGGAAAGAAATTTTAGGGGATAAGGGACTGATGGAGAGAAGGTTGGGGACAAAAAACCACTTGCATGAAGGGAGACTGAGATGAAGATGGTGAGGAGCTCAGAGAGAGTCTCTGGTTCTTGCTCTCCTGAGGCACCTAACCACTTCTGTAATAAAAATGAAAACGTTCGATCGTTATTCACTGAAGCTCTTCCTTATGACTCTGTAAATTACAAAAATTCAAAAGTTAATGAGTGCATCGGAACCCTGACACGCTCTATTTGTGGGGCCGGACTCTGTCTAAGCTGGGAATGATCATGAGTGCAGTCCAGTTATTTTCCTCTTAGGCATCTTGATACATTTCCGGAGCTGTGTAGTGGCCCAAGAGAACCCAAGTGGTCTTGTGTGTCTTTCTTTCTCTCTCTCACATGTATGCACAGTACTTTGCATTTGAGGGTTTCAACAGGCTTTGTGTCAGTCAACTCTCAATAGAAAATCAAGAGAGCCAGCCCTTTGGCAGTGCATAATTATCAGACAAAATACAGGCTTCAGCACATAATTGGGTGAAGGAACTTTCCTACGTATTTAAAAAAATACTTGTAGTTACAGAATCTAGCCAGTAAAACGCAGAGAAACATGTGGTTTAAATGAGAATTACAACTGCACAGAGAATGTCACATAGATGCCCCTTTAAAGAAACACACCCGAAACAACCAAAACCAAAGCCTCACTTCTTTGAGATTGTCATCAAAAACCAGACCACACAGATTTTTTCCAGAAAGGTGAGAGATTCTTGAAGTCTTTGAGGGATAACAGAATATGGGCCACAAATCTGATGCCCATTTTTTATAAGTGAAATAAGATGTTTGGCTCCTTCTGAAATCAGGGGCAGGTAAAGAGTATTACATAGCTTGCAGAATCTGGTGCTTTGTGTTGAAAGAAGATACAATGAATTTTCACTGTAAAAAAGTCCTTTGAGAATTGGATTCCTCTTCAGTTCCCACTCCTAGGTTCTGGTTTTTCCCTGTCATCACTGGAGATCAAATCTGGTTTTCAGAATATATGTGCTTGCAGTCCCACCTTCAGCTGTCTTCTCTGTCACTAAAAGGAGTTAGAGTTCAGTGAGGGGTTGGGTTGGTAATTTTCTCCCCGCAGTTGCAGAGATGCTGTAAAAACAGGGGCATATTCCTCCAAATCTCATTGGGACAGAAAATAAATGACTCAAAGAGTTTAAACTTTTTTAAAGCTTTGCAGCTCACCTTTTCAAGTGTCAGAGGAAGTGCAATAAAGAGAAGACCTTTTTTTTTGTATTTAAACGAGGTCAGAAATTTCAGGTGTGAAGGAGCACGAGAGCACAAACCTGCATCTGCTTGCTGCATTGAGGTCTCCTAAGATAAATGGCCTCTGAAGAGAATTTGATTTTCCAAAACCAACTTTTACACAGCATGAGTGTCAGAGCAGATGGGAGCCATGAAGTCATGTCAAACAGATCAGAGGGAAATGAGACATGGAAGATTTAGTTACTTTGAGTAGCCAGGAAAAGTTCCTTGTGAATTTGTAGTTTTTAATTCATCTTTGGTAAGTGATCTGCTTATAAGTCTGAGGGTCATTTAAACTTTCCTTAAGTAAACCAAATTGTTCTTGTTTGTTTTACAACTTAAAGGACAAAAAACTCAAAGAACAAGAAAAGAAAGGGGAGATTCTTCACCGTCAGCTCCCAAAGAAAGCTGAGAAAAGTCCGGTTTCATATAGACAGCCTTCTTCCTGTCTTATCTCACAGATACAGAACACCAAGGCTCTGCTGAAGGACCGGAAAGTCACCAAGGCTGGAGGTCCGGAGAAAGGTCAGTGGAAGAAGTACCAGTGGTGTGTCCCTGGGTGCATGTGCATGTGTAGGCACGCATGGTATTAACGAGAGCATCTTGTGTGTTGTGTGGCTGTTAGTAAATAGTTGTGGGCTTGCCTTCGCTGTCTGCTCTGGAGGTGGTATGTGAAAGAGGACTGGATAATGTAGTCAAACATTGAACAAAACGTCCTGAGGAAACCATGACAATGTTCAGCAGTCATGAATCCTCGCTTTTGCTTCTCTCTTTATTTGACAGAATTCCCACAGTGTTTTAAAAAAAGCTTTCTTTCCCTATTTATACGTACTTACACAAAATCATCTGCACTTCAGGATGGTGCTTTGAAAGCATCAACACCCACCGCAGATCACTGATGAAGCAAAGCCAGTAGACAAGCTTCTTCCTATCGGCCAATGTGTTTTGCTAAGAGGGGACAAAGGGGCAGCACGGGAAGAAATCCCTGACTCCAGGGAGGGTGCTGGTAGCGGTGGCATCCCTGGGAGAAGCACTGGGCAGCAGCTGGTGGTGGAAGAAGGGGAAATAGGCAGCCGAGAGGAAATGCAGGTGGGACTGCCAACCCCAGCAAACTTCAGGCAGCAAAAGGAGGGGGAAAAACATTAGCAGGAAGAGGAAAAGATGAGACAGCCAAAGGAGAGCAGAGCATTAATCATGCAGGGTAGAAGGCAGCCTGGGAGGGATGGGTGAGAGCTGCTTGCAAAAGGAGGTGGAAGAAAGGAGTGGAGGAAAAGGGAAGTCAGTGGGGAAAATGAAGTGTCAGTTGTGTACATGTGGACAGGAGACATTGAGGAGCGGGAAGGGGATATAGTCGACTGTTCAATGAAGGAACTAAACAAGCGTAGGACACTAAAGAGCAGGAGGGGGATGTACAGGAATATGAAGCATTTACCTTTTAATGGCAGGTGACAGTTATTTAGAGTGGTGGGTTATGGTGGTTTCACGCTCTGTCTTATGACTTGATAATTTATCATTTGGTGTTCTCTATCTCAAAAAAAATGTCAAAATGGTGTTTGCCCGGCAGCATAGACACGTCTGCTGCAAGGTAGCAGAGAGCTGGTCAGAAATGGGTCATACTTTCTGTGAAGAATGTAGGAAACATTAAATAGTGCTCCTTTTTTTTTTTCTTTTGAGACATCTTGTTCCTGTTGGGAAGAAGGCACACAGGGAAGTAAACTTAGTTAATTTTTTTTTCCTCTCTAGATTTCTCCCTGGGGTTTTGTTGTCAGCTAAACCATTTCTCTGCTTGTGGAAAGTGTGTTTTGACACTTTTTAAATAAAGTGGTCAAATAATTTTGACCAGTTTTAGAAAGAAACTAGTCAGATTAAACCTGGTGTGGTTTTCCTAGACAACTCTCAGTGTAAGTGATTTCATCCTGTACATCCATTCAAGTCTCAACCCCTGCTGAGACCATTCATTTCAAAAGAAATGCATGTAAGATTTGTAGCTGTGACCTGAGGGCTGGCAGACCTAAATTATTTTATATCCCTTTAGATGGTTTAAGACTGAGGCAACTCATCGACAGTGATTAACCGCTGGTCTGCGGTTCTTTCAGTTAGGGGGAACCTAGCAAAGCAGACTGCTTGGATAGTTATCCATAAAGGCAAAAAAGCATGTTGTCCTGCAACTGTCTTGACATAAGCGAGTGCCAGAATCCTGTAGAAACCAAGGAGATCTTCACGAGCTGTTGTGTTTTACCAGGCCAAACTGCACAAAGATTGTTCCATTTATCTTTGGTCCTTGCTAGGGCAAGATTCTCACTGAAGTCAATGCAGCAAATCTGTTCCAACTGTAATGGCCTGAATCTGGCTGGTACAGCTACTCCATATTTACATGTGTGAAACCAAGAACAAATTTTGCTCCAAAATGCAAGTAAAGACATTAAAGATTAACCCCCTGTCGTACCTCGTGTCTCTGGGTATGTCAGTGAATACAGTACGCAGACCCAGTTAAAACCATGCAGAGTTGTGCTAAGAAGGGAGAAATGTGAGATTTCTCAGACATGGCCTTAGAGGATATAAGTAATACGAACAGCTGAAGACATCAGTGGTTTTCCATTTCATGTCCTTGTCTTACTCAGTGTAAGCACTCTTCCTGCCTTTGAGAAAAGCAGCAGATAGATTACCCATGAAACAACAACGTAAGTATCAAACGAGAGTCAGGGCGTTAGGTTCCGAGTATATCCTTAAGACCATTTGTTTTATCTAGTGCATTTGTCACACTCTTCAAAAACTTGGTAAAGGTGATGTTGGATGCTGTCTGCCCTGAGGCAGAGAAGGCAGTGCTATTAAATGCAATCTGCTCTTCTGGTTCCTTTTCTGATTGCTTTACAGACTCCAGCGGTGGGGTAAGCCCTTTCCACGAACCTCTGGCCACCAAGACGGGCTGTGTCACTTCCAACTCCCTGGAGTACCTCGAAGTCCAGCAGCCGCCCCCGAGAACCCCTCGGCTCCTCAAGAGGCAGGAGTCTCCGCAGCAGGAGCCAGCCCGGATCGGGGGCCGGGCAAAGGACTCTCCTCTCATCCTGAATATTGTGCACTCCTTCGAGTCAGTCGACAGAGAGGACCAAATAGACCAGGTTTCCCCCTCTCATCAGTACAGGATTTTAGGCTCACCCATGAATTTCCCTTACAAAAGCTCAAGTGAAAGGACACTGTCCCCGCTTTTTCAGCCAGGGAGTACGTCCCCCATCCACCCCACCCAAGTCTCTTTCACGTACGAAGAAAAAGCGTATCCGGCAAAGGATGAAGCAGTGTCCCCCACTCAGCTGGTTTCTAACAACCCCTTGGGCAGCCCTAACTGTGTTAAAAGCAGAGGCAGATTCCCCATGATGGGGATTGGACAGATGCTGCGGAAGAGGAACCAGACAATGCAGTCGGCAAGCGAGAAGCCACTGGAAGCAAGGATGCCTCAGCTGCAGCAAATGAGCCCCACGCAGATCTCCTTCAATGCAGCAGATACTGTCAGCGGCCAGTGTTAGTCTGACATCCCGGGATTTGCACTGCTCTTCTCTGGGACCTAACCTCTTTTACTTGTAACAAGAAGGGAAGGCCACAGGCACGTAACTGTCGCTACATGGTACACCACAGTGGTCCTACGTAGAAAATCAGAGGTCTGCTTGTAGGGAGGACGTTGTCCTCTGTATCAAAGTTGAAAGAAAAGGGCTCTGCTTGTGCTGTTAAGAAATATTAGCGTTTGGCATCTGACTGTACACTAAAACATGTCTTGAAAGAGCTATGTGAATATGTATTTTCATTACTCTCACCTGGTATTGCAGTAAGGTTGATTGGAAGAGAGGCGAGCATTCATTTTGAATTTGATTTAATTTTGGCTTGATTCATCCAGGTAACGTGCGTGGTGCCATGAATGCCGGTCCCACCCCGGATCTGTGGTGATTGCCCGTGCTCCATCTGCCTGCACCACACGGTACGTGGTGCTGCCCCGGGCATTGTTCATGTGGCTAGACAAATGGAAAAACTCAAGCTACTCTGTCCAGAGTCAACTTGCTAACAAGCACTGCCAAGAAGGTGAAGCTGGTGGAAGCTTGAACAAAGACATGAGTGATCTAAACGTTCAGTAAAAGTGGGAGTATTGGAAGTCAAAGCAGATTTTACAATTAGTTACATAAAGTAGCTAATAATGGAATAATTTTTATCTTAAAGAAAACGATGATTTAATGATGTCACTCAAAAAACCATGATTATTTAAAAACAAGTTTCATCTCATGGAAATTCACCACGCTAGAGGCTTGTTCCTTTCATATGATGGGTCTGCAAGCAATTGCCTCAAACAGCAATCCAGATTGCAACACGCTGTGTTTAAACGATCCAGTCACCTCTGATTTTTGCAGTCGTATTAATTCCGAGGCACGCCTACGTGCAGGACTGTGTTAGCCCCTGTTACAGCAAGGCAGCATCAGACACACCTGAAGGTTTCTCTGAGAGACTGCAGTGAATTAAAAATACTAATAAAGGACACATGAACCTGTACCAATGCCATTTTATACTACAAGATTGGTAATGCAGTGGTTACCAAAAATCGGTATTGCTATGAGCGTTGGAGATTAACTTTCTTAAAAGGCACCGTGATCTGCATACTGTTCTCATTTTTCTAAGTAAATAATACACCTGAGAGGTTGGCAACATTTTTTAGTTCTGTTTTTGTCTTCAAACCATTTCCTATAAATTAGAAGGTTTAGCCAAAGACTAGTCTTTTCTTTTGTCTGTGTTTGTGTGTACAGGACATCTCAACAAAGCTTATTCCAGGCTGGTTCCCAAGGAGGCAGCCCTGCCCCACATGTGCCTGCTGCTGCCCACCCACTTACTCTCCTTTCAAAACCCAGGCAGCAGAGGTGTTGTCTTCTTCTTGGGGTTGTTGTTGGAAGACAGGGATTTTGCCTTGAGACCATCAGTAGGAATCTAAACCCTGTTTTCATCAGTATTTTTGCAAACAATTTTGTGGCACCATTGGTTTGGTGTCTTTGCAAATACTGAGAGTTACCACTATTTGAGAAGCTTTCCTTCCAGTTTCGTGAGGGAGACACACTGGGACTGGGGGAGCAGAGCCATCAGAGGCAAGGGGGATGGTCCCCAGCACAACCTGTAGCTGAGCGCATGTTCCCGATTCTCAGCGTAGCACAGGCCTTACACTAAAATCTGCAAGGAAAAAATTGAACAGTAATCCAAATACTGACAGAACAGATAACTGATCTGTTCAGTATTTTGAATGCTTGCTGGCAAAGCCACCAGAGCGTGAATGCCCTGAGCACCCTTCTTATCCCGGCAGATGGGACCTTCACCTCGGCACTGAAGCCACCCATCAGTTCGGTACGGTGGAGTCCATATGCGTCTTTTCAGTGTAGTAAGGACATCATCTCTGGGGTAGGTGAGCTACCTGTAAAATAATATACATAAAAATCCCAGTATAGTAAGAAAGACAGCCCAAAAATAGTTCTTCTCATTTTCAGGTTGTAAAATGTCATCTTCTGTTTATACAGAGCACCTGTGCATCCCAGGGGTCCATTTTAGCTCTTCCTCACATTTAAAAACATCAAAGCGTTTTCTTTTTTTCATACTAAGAACACGTTGGTGCTGCAAAGCTAGCAAGCAGAGACCACTGAAATTCTATCTTTTGTTGGACTTGCATACCTGATCAGATGACAGATACTGACTTGAATTACAAACTCAGGTTTATTTGGAACCCAATAAAAGGTTGGGAGAGGCAGGAAAGAGACATGTATTTTTTGTGAAAACCCAGTAAATACGTGTAAGAATCAGAATGAAAACAAATGTTAAATCTTTTATTATATTTATAGAGAATATATGAGTATGACACTGCTAAAGTATAACCATGTATCCAGCTTAGACAGTAGCTATGTACAATCAAACTGCAGTGACCATAGAAGGGACTTGCTGAAATACAGTAGCGGAAATTGCAAGGGTTAAAAAATGTGTTTGTTATCATTATTAAATATATGTACTTTTTGAACAAGATTGCCATGGACTGCTGACTTTGTTTGCCAGGTCACTAGGTAGCAAGGATTAGCTAACTACAAAAACAACCAGCAAGATGGTGAGGTGACAAGGGGATTGCCAGGACCTTTACCTTCACCCATCAAAGACCATGCCCTTGAATTTGGCTGCTGACTTTGTCTATAAACCCTGCGTGAGCTAAAAGGCACAAAGTGGGATTTCCCTTGCTTAGTATTAGCCTTCTGAAAGTTGTGCATCTACTCTCTGGTCATTATCCAAGCTCTGTTTTCCCCAGTGGAGGCTGATGGTGGAAATGAATTGCTCCTCAACAATGCATAGCTGTATCCAGATACAAGGGAAGGAATAGGGTTGGCTGGTCTAGATGAGAACCCAGCTTTTAGACAGCCATCGGAATTCACCCCAATATAAACAAAAGCATTTGCTGATCAGCTTTCCGTACCTCTGGAGTTAATGTCTTCAGGTTCTAGGAACTAGTCCTACCTTTGCTAAGCTTAGCACAGCCATGCAAACCAGCGATCACCCTTGCAGCTTCAGTCAGAGCATTTCTATTGTTGATCCCACAATTCTTGTAAGTACTGTTTCTTCCTCCTTGTACCTTCGTACAAATCTGTTTCCCCAAAACAAATGATCCAAAGACCTCCAAAATCAGCTGAGGTCTTTTTCTGGTGTTTGTGGTAGGCTTGGCACTGAGCCCGTAATGAACCTGCTTGGTAGATCTGAAAATACACCTCACATACCAGGCTGTGTGTTGAGGAGAGGAGCTTCGGATGCAAGAAGGAGGCATCATGGCTTTGTGTGGCTTTTCTGAGGTGCTGTTTACATGCAGAACACAACAGAGTCAATGGAACAGCTGCAAAGCACTTAAAGAGAGTTTTGCAAACTAACTGATCACCGGAAAGCAGTTCAGGAACCATAGTGGTAAAGTGATTTTGTTCAAGCTCTTCTGGCTGGAAAAATAGGTGTCAAATTTATTCAACAAGACAAAGAACATGTATCAGCATCTGTTGCTAAAGGCGTTGGTCTTTGTACTTGCACTGTAAACAGGCTGATGAATATTAAAATACCCAAGTATCCAGGTTTACAAATCCTAAAAGTAAGTATCAGTTACATTCGTACTTTTGTGCTTGACATCACTTGATCTTTGCAACAAAATCCCTCAGCGCGTGGCTGGAAGAAGGTTGGGTCAGGTTTGCAGGAGACACTTGTCTCCAGTGTAAGATCTGTCAGCGACTCCCTGGAGACAGACCAGCACAAATCTGCCCAGGCCAGCAGTGTGGCAGTGGTTCGTGTATGGAAAAAGGGAAGGGAGGGGGAAGCAAGGCTCAGTGGTCAGTATAGCTTTACAGTATTTCTGCTGGGCAGACTGGCAGTGGCAGAGCATGAGAGTGCTGGGTGAACTCTCTCTGCTTTGCTGGTTCTACGGCTGCTGCTTGCATTAAGAGAGTTTTAGAGTAGTAGGGGTACAGCCCCTCCACAGCTGGTGTGAGGAAAAGTTCCAACCCAAGAAGAATGTGACCCTTTATTTGCTCATTTGTAATTAAGCACCAAACTTTACTGTTTGAGGCACCCCAAGATCATAAGGAGTTGCTTATCAAGAAATAAACAGAAAATTCAGAACTGTTGCTGAGTGCAGTAGTTTGGAGCTTGCCTGCCTCATTTTTTAATACTTGGTGGCCAGTTTTCTCCTTTTTTTTCCCCCCTCCACAGAGCTTCCCTGGAGTGTAACAAAACTGCTGGGTACTGCACCATGGCCTGTTTTTCCTATTAAAAAGTTATTGCAGCTTTGTGAACTGAGAGCTACAAATCACTCAAGTGCAGAAATGCAGCAGTGTGGCAAATTCATTACTAGGTGTGACTCCTATGGTCTTTCAGCAACCTCCCTGCCTCCTGGTTATGTGACTTGTTTGCATCAGAGGCGGTCTCAAAGAGGAACAGCTTGGGGGGGAGCACAGGAAGAGGGTTCAACTTTGTGTCATTGCTTCTCATTGAGAGAAACGTTCTCCCTCAGAAGTGAGCAAGGGTCTTATTTGCAGCAGGTTTTCTGTCAAGGGAGCTGCTGGAGCATTGGTTCCTAAGTCACGTACATCATCGTGTGTTTCCTGGGACATGTTTGCATTGCCTGTAACTGTCTTTCACAAAGGTAGCTTGCAGATGTACGGGGGAAAGGTAAAATCATTTTGAGTCTTTGCGATGTTTAGTATCAAGCCCTATAATGTGATGCTTTCTGTTACTGAGGTACAGGCAATTAGCTGTCGTTAGAAGCAAGGGGTGTCAAGATAGAGCCTAGAGTAGGATTCAGAGTTCGCCTGAGCATGAGTCCAATGGAGAACTGCGACGATGATTAAGGGACTCGAACATCTCTCCTATGGAGAGAGACTGAGAGAACTGGAGCTGTTTAGCCTTGAAAGGAGACGGCTGAGAGGGGACCTTATTAACGTATATAAATATCTGAGGGGTGGGTGTCAAGAGGAAGGGGACGATCACTTTTCAGTGGTGCCCAGCAATAGAACAAGAAATAATGGGTTTAAGTTAGAACATAGGAAGTTCCACCTCAACATGAGAAGAAACCTTTTTACTGTGAGGGTGACAGAGCACTGGCACAGGCTGCCCAGGGAGGTTGTGGAGTCTCCTTCTCTGGAGACTTTCAAAACCCACCTGGACGCGTTCCTGTGTGGCTGCCCTAGGGGATCCTGCTCTGGCAGAGGGTTGGACTAGATAATCTCCAGCAGTCCCTTCCAACCCTGAACATTTTATTGTTCTATGAGTCTATGATTTCTGCTGTCTGCCTGCTGATGTCAAGGCACTGAAAAGCCCAAGAGAGAAGAAAAAATGTTTATTGGTGAAGAGTTAGGTGCTAAACTTGTTTTAAAATTTTGGCTAATATCTAAAATCAGGACTTCGGCATTTTTTGAGACAGAGATCAAAAAGACATATATTTATTAATGTTAGTATGAATAGCTCTCTTCTACCTATAAAGGTAAAAATGCCCGAATTTGTCTGTCCTGCAACCAGAACAAACAGACTCAATCTAGAACAAAGAAGGGCCACCAGAAGATTTGTTTCAAAATAGCTTCACTTTTTCTGCTTTACAGAAGGAAACAGAGGTATTGTGCTGTGCTTATAGCCCTCCCATCTCTACCTGCTTCCAAACAATTTGTTTCAGACTTGCCCACGTGTGGACTTGGACACATGTCCCCTCTTCATCCCACTGACCTGATCTGAGTTTTCTCTACCTGGTCATCAATCCTCATAAAAATCTGTGAAAACATCAGATTTCAGAGACCTTGTTTGGTTGAAAGCAGCCAGAAGAGCTCAGACATTGTTCTGCAGAGTGACGGATGAGTGGACAGACTGATCTGGGATTCACAGCAGAAATATCTTTTTCACCTTACATCGATCTGGGTGTTATTGCAGGGAGCATCTGACACATGCTGATATCCAGTGTATAAGGCATTTACTCTAGAAATTACCTGGATGCTCGTCCAACAAAGCCCCCATCCACGTGCCAGGATATTATTGGGCAGGCCTGACACTGAGCTTACTCCATCTACTGTGCTGGCACATTAGCCATTAGACATTACGGGGAATTTTGGTGCCTGCTGCCAGGCTCCCCTTTAAAAACACTGTTTTAATGCAGATAAAATGCTTCTGTCACTTCTGAGGACAGGACATGAGGAGGGAATACAGATTTGCCATTGCCAGGTTGCACAAGTTCTTGTGGCTCCTGTTTTTGAGTAGCACTCTTAAGTTCAAACCCTTCCCCAGAAAGCCTTGAGAGTACCTGCAGGTGGCATTTGTGCTGGGAAGTGGTCTGTCTGTCTCTGTGAGAGCCACCATGTTGAACCAGACCAAAAGTCTTTGAAAGATGGCAGCGGGGAAATTTTTGAGAGTAGGCTGGGTTGTTTCAGCAGTCCGATTCCCCAAAGACCCTGCCCTGAAGACCCTGGCACTGCAGGAGCAAGGGATTTTGGGGCACAGGTGGCAGAGCCACCCCTCCACAATGCCTGAGTGAAAGCTAGGAGTGGGATATGGAGCTGCTGAAGGTTTTGAAGGATAAGTCTCTGATGTGATTTTGCTGTGTGTGATCAGCACCCAGCAGCATTGATGGGAGGTCCTCCAAGCAGTGCCTGCAGGCCTTGGAGTTCATCCTGCAAAAAGCCACCATCATAGTTTGGGAGCAGGGAAATGGGAAGACACTCTTGGGGGTACTATGGAGCAGAAGCTCCTCCAGAGATGAGTTCTGTGAAACTGGGAGGATCTCCTGCCCTAATATTTTGATCGAGGCACCTGCTGTAACTCCCCTAGCACAAGTTTCTCTCACACATTTATTATCACTTTCCAAAGAGCAATGAAGTAAAACCTTAGTGCAAAACAATTTTAAAGGGGTGAAAAAGACCATTTTCACAATATAGATTCTGAGTGGAGGAGTTAGCTATCCCAACGGAAAATGCCTTAAATCAGTGCTTAACTCTCCAGTCCCTGCAGAGGCCACCAATTTGTGACAGTTCATGGATTAACTAGATTTACTTTGAACCCCAGGGCTACTGATAAAAACTTCAGGCTTTTTACTGATAGGTTTAAGACTTACCTTCTTAACAACCACGCACAGTGCAAACCTTCTTATTTAGTTAAGTGTGCAGCAAAATTGCACCCTACAGAACCAGCCTTTATTTATGAAAACAATGACTTAGTGGGTGTTGCAGCCAGCATTTTAATGTGCACAGCTGCTTCATCAAGCACTTTTGAACAGGAGAGAAGAGAAAGAAAACAAGCCTCTATCCTGCTGTTCAACAAGTGGTTGCTGTAGGAGAAGGTGTCCTTTGGGCCAGGTCCTTCAGGTGCCAGTGCTGGGAACCAGCTGAAGGTAAGGGGAAAGGTAGAGGGGAGCAGGCTGACAGTAGGAACCCAGAGAGTCAGCTCTCTGATGGGACACTGTTGCTTTTTTACCTTAGCTAAAACAGTCCTTGAAGCAAGGAGGTTTCCTGCATGCTTTTTGTCAGCTTTCTTGGGGCAGTATTTACCATTTCTGAGCCCTGGGTGTGCAGTTTGGCCTTGGGAGAGGACACCAAACCACATCATTCCTGTGGAGCAATTAATGAGAGCTGCAGAGGGCTTCCCCTTCCCTCTGTGCACCTCATGCCTTGCCCATAGAGTGTTTCCTCCTCCCAAATACTGGCCTGAGCCCACAAGCAAGGTGACATGTGTGATAGTCTTCTGCAAGTGTGATGTACAAGCTTAAAGGGAAATAAAACACAGCAGCACCTTAGGCCACAGAGGTCAGCATTGACTTGGGATGTGCAAAGGAGGGATGGAGCCAGGCTCTTCTTGGTGACAACCAATGATAGGACAAGGGGTAATGGACTGAACCTGGAACATAAGAGGTTCTACTTAAACTTGAGAAGAAACTTCTTCTCAGTGAGGGTGACAGAGCACTGGCACAGGCTGCCCAGGGAGGTTGTGGGATCTCCTTCTCTGGAGACATTCAAGACCTGCCTGGACACGTTCCTGTGTAGCATTATCTAGGTGTTCCTGCTCTGGCAGGGGGATTGGACTTGATGATCTTTCGAGGTCCCTTCCAATCCCTGACATTCTGTGATTCTGTGATCTCCTGGGTGGGAAGGTGCTGCTGGAGGGTGGTGGGTGGTGGTTGAGCAGAGTGTACACAGGGCTTGCGAGCAACTCGGCTGGATTTAACTGGGATGTGGAGCCGACTGGTACTGCCTCGAGTGAGCTAGAAGCAAAAGGAGCCTGGGAAATGTCAAAGGAAAAGTTAGTGAGTGACGTTTCCCGCTGAAATGGATGTCCTGAAGGGAAAGGAGGAACGATTTCATTTGCAGCTGAGAACAAATGACCTTGGGTTTAAATCTGTGACTCTGAAAGTGTTGCTGGATGCTTCCTTTATTAGCACACAGCAGAGCAGAGCTCCTTCATTTGGGCTTATTTTGTCCTGTACTCTGCTACGTACTGATGTTCGTGGGTAAGCCCCATGCCTCCGCTCATGGTTACATGCAGCAACACCATGGCAAGAACCATCTCAGCGAAAATGGCCGTGTTTTACTTTCTCTGAGAGTCAACACAGTAATTATTAACTCACGCGAACAAAACCAGAGGGAACACAAGGAGCAGCTCTCCCACAGCTGGAACCTCACAAAACCCAGGCTGTGGCTGGACAATCCATCTGTCTCTTCTCCCGCCCACCAGCCTCCTCCAGCTCTGCTGACCTCTTTCTGCCCTCTCCCACCCTGGGGGCTGGTTTTCTGACACTTCATAGGGAGTAACTTCAGGAGGTGGCCCAGCTGAAAAATAATTAACTTATTTGCTGAGCTGGTTTTCAGCTCCCATAAGCCCACATACTTTCTTGCATCAGAGAGGGGACAGGAGAACACGGGTGGGGGTGCCTGTCACCCAACTGGCCAGGGCAGAACCTGTGATCAGTCCAAGATATTGCAGAACTACACCCTCAGGTGCTCTGCTCCCAGGAGAGGCCTCTCCTGATTATCCATAAACAGAAATCAAAGCCCTGATTCTTCATTTAAATGTGAAGGCAAATTTCAGACATGAAAGAGCAGCAACCTGCATGTGCTGGTAATGGGTCTGCCTCAGCTTTCGTAGCAAAACCTACTCAACTTTTCCCGTCTGCAGCTCCAGAGGCAGGGGAATCTCTGTTTCTCCCATGTGGGAGAAGGACACAGCAAGCTTGTGCAAAGGTGTCATTGCAGTTGCCAGCAATAGGGCCATTCTCTGTCAGTGTGCAGTGATAACTGTGACAGGTCACCAACACTTCTCGCCTGGATTTCTCGCAAGCGAATCTGAACGGTTTTGATCGGCTACTAAAATTTCTTTAGCCTCAAGACTCTGCCAGAGGCTATGCTGCAGCTAGGCTAGATGGCTGGGTGAAAAGATGCTTGCGCGGTGAAAGTTTTGGGCAGTTTAGCAGTATCAAGCTGCCAAAACACTATGTCCTGGATGATGTTCCATGGCTAAGAGAATTTCATGTGTAAAAATAGGGCTAAATAATTATAATTTAAATATTTTTCCTCATAATGAAGTGGTGCAACCTCAGAAAATAAACACTTTTAAAATTAGTAGAAACTGCAGAGAAATAGAAGAAAACACACAGGAGTTGCTGAGTGCAGCATTAAAAAAAGGCAATTCCTGCCTCACCAGTGGCTTTTGCTGTCCCAGACCTCTTTTAGACCAGTTTTGATGAGTGCATAACTTCTTTATTTTCAAGGGACATGTAACAAGGCAAAGTCACATAGTCTTCTGGGACAACCGCAACATCGGTGACATATGGCCCAAATCTGAGAACACTGATTTGGGTAAAATGAGAATGCATCTGGTCCTTTTCCCAAAACTGAAACTAGTTCTAGCCTTTCCCCTTCCTGAGCTTGGAAAATAGCTGGAACTGATGCTTTTAAAAGCATGTCTTTTCCTTTCCAGCAGCTGTGTTTTGTGTTTCTCTGCTGAACCAGCAAAGATTTCAGTACTCGTTCCACAACGTTCAGCTCAGCTGGAATATTTCCATTGCAGTTTCAGGGGCTGGTGCAACATCCAAAGGGTAAACAGGGAGCTGAAATGTAGGGTCCCTGACATTTGGGGCTGCCTGGAGACTGTCTGAGGCCTAGCCCAGGCAGACCATCTCCGGAGCTGCTTTAAATCACATGTAGACATATGTGTGTGTCCCTAAGGGCTTAGGTGCCTCTGGCTGCGAGCAGGAGAGGGTGGACTCCACAGCATCTCCTTTAGGAGGTATTCCTCATGTATGGTACTCCTCATAGCCAAAACTGTGTTGTGGGGCTGTGAACACGTACTTCAATATGTCCATCCTATCAAGAAACCACTGGGAAGGGAAGTGGGGCAATTATCTAGGTTCTGCATTGGCTGTCTTTACCGTACATCTACAGCAATGGAACTGGGGCAAAGCAGAGCCCCAGAATAGGGTGGGTTGTCTTGTGCATTACAAGGACAATACATTACCATGCCCCAAAGGCCTCTTTCACATCATTTCATTTAAATATTTCATCCATGGGTGCATCTGGATGTGACCTCTCTGTCCTTTCCCGGCAACTGGGTGAGGATGTGAACCTTTAACTACGCTGGGAGTTTCGCATGGAGCTGCGCCGGTGGCTTTGCATCAGCAACACCTGGTTAAAAAATGCTTGCCTTGCTATCCTGGGGTGCTTCTGGATGCAGTTATTCATTACTGCTGTTTCACAGAGTGCCTGTCAGGTTGTAGATTCAGCTCCTCCAAGGCTGCTGAAATGTACAGAGCATTCAGTGCATAAATCCACACAGTTGTTAGCCATGGTTGTCGTTCCTCTTCTCCGGGTCCAATGTCATGCTGACTTGCTGAGGGGGCAGGAATGGGGCAGAGCCATCTGTGTGAATTCAGCAAGGAGCTGCCAGTGCTTTAGTGCAGTTCGTCTCTAATCTGGCAAATCCCACGGATGCTCTGAATTTTCTTCTTTCACAGAGCTGTGCTCTCTTTTCCAAGTGGAAAAGATGACATATTTAGGTCTGCTCTCCAGAAGGATGCTTTACACTACCTATATCTGAGTACAGTTCGCCCAGTTTGCTTGTGCTGAGGCACCAGGAAGGGACTCACGTGTCTAAGGTACATGTGCTAGCCTCAGCTCCAAGGCGTGTTCATGCAGGGCTTGGCAGAGCGGACGTCTGACCACTGCACCGCTCCTGCAACAGAGTGATGAGAGGTGCTTATGCTTCAGCCTCCAAGTTGACAGATGGCCTGGGGCTGTGATTAGAGAGTGTAACACACTTGCAGCGTCCATAAGTTACATCTAAATACTCCCTTCCATGCCCCCAGCCCAGGTTTTTCCTGGGTCATGTTCTCTCCTTTCAGATTGTGTGCTGGGACCAGGAAGGGCATTCTGCACCCCAGGGGATGCAGTGTTTCACTCGGCAGGTTTTGCGTTTCCAGGCTATCTGGCCTCTCGTCCAGATACGACTGGGAGCCCTCACACAGAAACTTGAGGTCTGCCTGCACTCACCCTCACAGACCTACTTTGGGACCCTGCAGCTCCTGCTGATTTCTCTGCCTTTTGAAATGACTCATGGACTAAGACATTGCAAGGCATTACATAGAGATTTCTATGGGGTTAAAACCCTCTGTGGCACGAAAAACAGGAGACAACAAATCTGAATAAGACAGCTCCTCTGATGAATGAGCCCCAACTCTCACCATGTCCACCACTGGTCAGGGCCTGGTGCATGACATATGGGCCCTTCTGCTTCGGGAAATCCCACCTAAGCACTTGGTCTGTGCACTTACTATTAGTGGGAAAAGCCTTTTACTGGGAGGGAAAAGCCTCTCTTTGCCTTCAGGCACTGTGCACCAGCATGAAAATAAAGCTCTTTCCAAAAAGCCACCCAGCACCTGTTGCTTAGTGCTCAGCTGAAACACTAAGCCCAAATTGGTGACTTTGCAACAGTCTCCATAGTGATTAATTGTACCTTCGAAGACAGGGCATCGTGACTTGGCAGGGGAAATTGGATGCAGAAACAGAAGGCTTCCTTGCTTGTAATAAACTGGGAAGAGACTTTTTATTCAGTGGACCTGCTCTGCTTTGCCACGGCTGCTTCTCAGCGTCTCCAGGTCTGCAGAAGGTGCTCAGGCAGCAGCACGAGGCTGAGGCGGAGATGGAGAATACCCCCTGTAACCCAAATGAATGATTTCATGGAAGACAGCACTTCCCTGCCTACCGCACCTGATTCAAACGCATAAGTGATGAGAAGGCACAGGCTGACAGCACTGGAGGATGAAAATCCTCGTGGTGTTCACTGGCGCGTGTGCCAAACCGTCCTTCTAGGAAATGGGGATGTGGCATCCACCTGAGCCCACTCATCGCCTGCTCTCTGGGATACTTGGGCAAACTTCTCATGAGAATGATTTGAGGATGGTCAGATACTATGGGGAAGAAAAGATGTCAGAAAGCAAATATCCTCCACTTTTTCTCAGAGAGCCTAGCATCTATGTACTCAGGCGACTGCTCCTCTTTCCAGCCCATCATTTTCTCTGGGTATTTTCTGCTTCTCAAATTGTGGTTGCCAAGAGAGCAGCTTGCAGAGACAGTGTCATATTCAGGGAGTCCTGTCTCATGTTTATTCAGTTACCTGCAATCCTCTTTGAATGAAGACACCAAATCCCTAACTCACAGCCAGATTAGAAAACCGATCAGTTACCTGCGCATCCCATGTTAGAAGGATAGAATTATATGGCAATTACAGAAGATCAGGCTCAGCCTATTTAAAGGGATGCTGACATCTTGGAAACAATTTTTACAAGTGTTTTACACTGAGCACCCTTACTTCAAATCCTTTCAGGCATGTTAAATTAAATCTTAAGTGTCCGTTTCTTAAAACCATTGTGGTTTGTATTTTGTGCTCAGGTGATTAGGGACAAGAAAGGCAAACTGCTGGCAGTTATTACCCTTGTCATGCTTAGTCTCAAGTCCCAGGCAGCACCATGGTGACGGCGCTACTTAGGTCCAGGTACTGACCTGGAAACATGATATAACCATGTGTGGATTATTTCATCTTTGAAAGAAAAAGTAATTGATGCACTGGAGTGGCTGCTGTGCCTTCTGAGTTTTAAAGGGCTACTGGTTCTACAATATTTTTTAACAACTAGTAAAATAAACTGAAGCCCTGTCATATATTCATGTATTTTTACTGTACATGAATATTATTGTTCATGAATATGTAACTCAGTAGTGAGTGTCCGTTATCCAATTCACACACAAGGTAAGTGAGAACAGGCAGGCTTGCAACATCATTAGTTGTTTTCTGTCGCCCATTGCGTATGTCTGTCTCCCCTGGTCATTTCTGTGCTATCGGCCAGGCTCAGCTGCACTTCACAGGGACGGAGCAGTTTCAGAAGTCACATTGTTCCTAGAAGTTTGATGAAAATACAAAGGGAGGTAAACGAGGGAGCCATTGCTTGCCTCTCCACACAGAGGATGGGCTGCAAGTTGCACTCAGCTCACATAAAAGCCGGGGTACTCAGGGTTAAGTTGCTGTGACCACCACAGACCCGGGAAAGCTTCATTCGAAACCTGTGCCCTCCATGGTCTCCACAGACTGGGACCACGAGACTGATCCACGGGAGACTTGGCTTAATTACTCCCTCTGCTCATGCAACTATTTTTTTTTGTCATGCAGCAATGCCCCCTTGCTCCCCCTTTAAAATGCAACCAGCTACTTCCAACTGGCTTTTAAGTTTGTCACCTCAATCTTCAAATCCCCAGGAAGCATCAACAGCTCTTTTTTTTTAAAAAAAAGAAATTAAAAAAATAGGTTCTAAAATTCCTTGTGCACAACTTCTTTATGTTTCTCCCTAGTCTACGTTTATTGTATAAGCTGTTCCTTGAGGATCACGTAACTGTCAGGCTATAAAATGTGTCCTAGGGAGGTGTTTTTTCCAGCGAGGGAGAGGCATGCTTCTGACTGCCATGGAAAAGGAGATAAGATCAAATCTAACTAATGACTTCTCTGCTGCTCATCAGGCTGGTAACTCTGATGTATGTGCTGATGTTGACCAGCGCAGGCTGTGGGAGACATTCATAATTCCTGCACTGAGGCACTCCTGCACTGCACCGAGCTCGTTAAATTAGGTGGTGAAGCTTCCTTCCCAGTCAATGGGGAGAGTCAGGCTCCTGCTCTGAGTCAGCCGATCCGAGAGGCACTAATGAGTGAGCTGCATTTGCCCTGGGAAGAAGCCTACCTGTCTCTGCTGACTGAGGGAGGCAGCTGAATACCTTTCTATAGAACTTCGGAGAAGTTGCAGCTTCTAGTAAAATCTGCTTTTTCAGCGATGTTGAGTCAAATGCAGTCTGGCTCCTGTTCAACCGGCCCGGCCTCCTGCAGCTTTATTCCTCCTTTGCTCTTCAATGTGCTGCTGCATAAGCAGTTCAAAAATAGCCTGTCTTCCAGCAAGGAGTCTTTCCGAAGGTGCTATGCTAGAACAGAGGGCAATGAGAAGGGATGGAGGGAAGAAGTTTTTGTTTATTTCCCATTTACTTGTCTTCCAGTGTTTTGTTTTGGTTGGTTGGTTTTTTCTCACTCTTCAGGAACAGAAAAATGGGGGAAAGGCTGCCAGAACTCAGAAGACCTGCTATGGGCAGCAACCTGCAGAGACAGAAGGAGGTGGAGGTTGGGAAAATTTATCCCAACAGCCAACTGAGACATAATTTCTTTTCACATGTGAGACCAGAGTACCTTTAAGAAAGAAACACCCAAAACCCCCTCACTCAAAGCATAAACAATAAGGAAAAAACCAATAGTCCTAATGGAGTTTTCTCTAAAAAGAAAGCTAATGATGATGGATGCATCAGTTCCTTGGGCGAACATCTGTGCTCCTCCTGATAGGCATCTTCTGTGACAGAAAGAGTGGGTTTCTCTCACCGCGCTGGCACACAGAAACAACTGAATCCCAGGCTTCCTCCTGTCCCTTCCCCTAGGAAGGATCTGCATATGCCTTGAATGCCAGCAATCACTCTGCCTTACAGCAACAACCCTAAGGGAACAGCATGGGGTTTACTGGGCAATAAACATCCTGCTGGCACCTTATCTTCTTCTGAAGTGTCAGACTGATGACCTCGGGACAGTCCTGTTTTACAGCAGTCACTCCCGAGAAGAGAAGCCAAAACTACCAGATCTCTCACCCCCAAAAAGGGCAGTGGAATATTGGTCCTTGAAGTGTCTTGCAGTATATGCAGAACTGATGCATCTTCATGTTTTAGGCTACAGAATTGTCCTCCCTCAAATCAGAGAGAGGAGCACCTGGGGGGATGGGGGGGAAGAGAGAGAAAGTAGCAAAACAACTAAAACTATTTTTAGCTCACATTAGCTGAAGGAAATCGGTGATGCTTCAGTGAGTTCACTGGAGGTAAGGTAACTTGTGGCTCACCACAGTAATGAACCAACAGATCTGATCTCATGTTCAGGTTTTGACCCAGACTCAAGCATTAGAGATTTTGGTTGTGTGGGTTTTTTATTTGTTTGGGTTTTTTTTAAACTGCTGCACTTAAGTAATTGATATAAAAACTAACTTACACAAAAGTATGAGGAATGGCTCTTCCTGGATAAAGAAGGACAATGCTTTTTGTGTCCTTGCCTTTCCCTTTGATCCCCTCTCCAATTTGGTGCTTATGCTAATGGTTTTAGTGGTTTGGGCTGATCTGTGTACCGCTTGAGGACAGAAGAACTGCTCCTATCACACTTCTAAAGGCATCACAGAACTTGGCAGGACTCCTGATCATCAGTGGTTAGTGTTTTTGAGGTACGTGTGTCTTTGTCCTTCAAACTGATCCCTGGAACAACTGTGAAAATTGTTGCTTTCACAAAATTTTAGAAATTTTCCTCATTACCATTCCCCCCCTTTAATTTGTGCAAAACTTACAGCTAACTATATTTTAAATGTTAAATAAAATTTATATTTGAATTTTAAAGTTCTGATGGGGTGCCTGAGCTAAGCAAAGCAAATGTTATTTGTTTTGTCAGCTGATGGTGATACTCTCTCACCACTCATGTAGGGCAGGACCCAGGAAGAGGTAAAAGGAGGGAGTAAAAGAGGAGGGGGACATGACTTGGGACATAGCAGCTGTGCTTGTCTGTATAATGGCAACGTTAAGGGAAGACGAACAGTCACAGGCTGCAAAGTCTCCCCAAATGAAAAGCAGACTGCTAGAGGGTCAAAATTCAGGAAAAATACATGGACAACCAGAGTAGGGAGAGTTGCTGCTCTGTTGCTAGGTGATAGATCTGTTATCATGCTAATGACAATGAAGGATGGTACTGGTACCAATAAAGCATCTTTCATCTGAGAATTACCAAGGGTTCTCCAGACAGCAAGGCTGTATTATTCTCATTTACCAGAGGCCCAGACAGAGATGAATTGATTTGCCAAAGGTCACCCAAAGCAGCACTGACAGATTTCAGAATAAGAAATTGTCCTATTTCAGTTCTATTAGGCCAATGATTGCCATAAAACCTTTCTTTGCAATCAGTTCCTTCCCCCTCACCTCATCGATCACCCATATGTCCCTCTCTCCTGAGGGGCCATCCTCCTGTCTTGTTTATATTTCTTGTCCTGTTTAGATAACAAGATCTTCTGGTCCCAAGGCATAGCTTACCAGGGATTGTGAAAGACAGAAAAAATGCATGGGGCAGGCATTCATCAGTAACCTGGAGCACAGGCTCCACGAGCCCCTAGTCTGGTGCGGTATCTCCTTGCAATGTGTGAGTTGGCTTCTGCTGGAGACGGGTCTTGTATCTACCAAGAACAGGGTTGGTTTTACTTGGGACATAGGGCAAGGAGCTCTGTGCATCTCAGAAGAGAAATGTGATAGATCTGAAAGCTTCATATAAGATCACGGCCTTAGCTTGCTGGCGCTTGCTTGCTGATTTATGACAACAAATTGTGCTAAGCACGTGTTTCTCCCAGATACTTTGACTGGGAAAAATCTCCAAGGGCTCCTCACTGACAGCAGCTGTGTGACTTCAGGACAAAGGGCTTCTAGGCTGTGCCCCCCCTGACTTAGTGTTAGACACTTACCCACACCACAGCCCGTGAAATACCAAAAGGCTGCATGAAGAGAAATGTAAATGTTCCTCACCCACTAAATAACGGCTCTTCCTGATCATCTGCATGGTTCTTCCTGATACTGGGGCTCCTCAGGCATGAATCAGTAAAGGCATGAGTCAGACATAATTTTTTCTGTCATTGTTTCCCATTAAAGATCGTGCGGGAAACACAAGTAAGCCTAAATTCTAGCGCTTGTAGGAAAATAGCATTTCTGATTTCCGCTTGAAGAACAGAGTTTCCATGATGACAAGGAGCAGCCTGCAATTTCTTGATGAGCTGATGTAGTCTAGTGAGGACAGCAGGGTGGGAACACAGCGGGGATGCCTATATGAGAGCTTTTACTCTGAGTCATTGCTCCCTCCGGGGTCTGAGCTAGATGTATATCCCACCAGGTGTTTCCTACGGTGCTTCGAAAGGCACAAACCCGGCAGCTTCCACTATCTCTAAGAGAAGTACTGGGCCCCTCGTAGGCATGAAAACCGTGCTTTTACAGTCTTTATTTCCTTTTCTTTGTGTGTAAAATGGGGAAGCATCTCATATCTGACT
Source organism: Trogon surrucura (assembly GCA_020746105.1). NCBI lineage: Eukaryota > Metazoa > Chordata > Aves > Trogoniformes > Trogonidae > Trogon > Trogon surrucura. Next base: position 104,448,122 of record CM036617.1, on the reverse strand, counting down.
GTCACTGTGAAAATCTAGCTAGTATTTATACAATACAACTGAGAAGTAAATTGCATTTGCTGTAGGTGTTAAGCATTTTAATGATTCTTCTCTCCTGTTTTTCCTACCTCTCAGAGTTTTTGGCAAGTTTCCTCAGTCTCATGTATTTCAGTGCAGGAGGACACAGACCTGAAATGACTGAAGTATAGGAGCCATACAGCAGCTTTGTGGGTTTTGTTCAAAATATATAAAAGACCAAGACAATTTAAAACCTCAGGGCATGTCTGTGAAATAGATCCTACCAGACTGGTACGTCCTCCTAATTGATGTAAAGCTGCCACTAACTGGCTAAGAAAAAGTCTACTTAGCCCAGTCCAGCAAAACCTGTGTTATAGACATGAATATAAGGTTAATGCTTTACTGCATTGGGACTGTTTTCTTCTTCCATGGGGAAAAACAAAAACCAAAACCCCAAAAGTGTGAACTGGCACTATTTTAGGTAAATGGACACCCTGGACAGGCAGCAATATTAGGATCAGTGGAGCGCGGTAAAGTCAGTGAAGGAAAACCCACACGGCACATAGTGTAACCGCTGCTCTTAGACTTCATGATGTGCTTGAGCCCAGCTTGCAGGGGAGCCTGGAAGCTCTGCACAGGATTAACTCCTTCCAAGCACTGAAGATGCCAGATGAATGGGTAAAGCTACTACTCTGAAATGTCCCCTGTACTGCTCCTCTACAGGTGATAGCTAAGTTCTGCAGAGAGCAGCTGCAAGCAGGTGTGATGTCTTTGGTGAGCCACATCATCTCTTTCTCCCCTAAGTTTCAGGGACTTGTCCCCGTGGAGAGGTTGCTGGCAGGAAGGCTTAAGTAGGCAGTATTTTTAATCAATGAATTTGGTGAGACACAGCAGTCACTTCACCCAGGAGCTCTCCTGTCTTTCAAGCTTTCAGTTCTGTTGCATGCCAGTGCACCCCACAGCCAAGCACTCTCAACAGCCCACCCTTCCTTTTGGCAGTCCCCTTCAAACCCATCTCTGAAAGCAACCCCAGGTTTACTCTGAACTCTAAGCCTAATCCTAACCTCACCTAATGGATGGCCCATTTTTGGTTTGCGTAATAAGATAAAATATATCTCACTACCAATCTCTCTCAATAACCCACACTTCTCTTTCCATCCTGATGTCAAATGCAGCTCCATCATTTCTCCCTCTCTCAGCCCTAACCTTAGCGCCTACTGACAATTGACTTATGGGCAAGGAGCCCCAGATGTTACCCAAATAAAAAATACCCTGCATCCAAAATCTCTTGACTGCCCACACTTCCTTTCTGCAGATGCCTTCTCCACCCCAAGACAACAGCAACTTCAGCCACCTCTGTTTCTTAACCCAAACCCCAAAACTAACACTAACTGATGATCAACATTTGGACAAGGTGACCTACACATTACTCAGATTGAAAAATAGCTCACAGCCAAGTTTCCTTGGCACCACACTTCCTCTGGGCAGTCCCTTTCCACCTCCAACTCAACTACAACTCCAGACTGTCTCCATTCCTCAACTTTACTTGAGAGACAGCCTTTGGACATGACCCTCTAGATATCCTGCAGAAAAAGTATTTTGTAGCCAAAATCTCTTGTGGACATCTTTCCTGTTGCACACAATAATTGTACTTCCATGCTACCTCCATCCCTCAACCAGGACTCTAATCCTCCATGAAAGACGACCTTTGCACAGGTCACCCAGACATAGCCCAAACAAAAAATCTTGCAACAAAACTCTTTTGGCAGCCATCAGTTCCCTTGAGCAGCTTCTTGCATCCACATGACAACTGAACATCCAGGCCCTCTCCCACTTCTGGTCACGATGTTAATGACCAACCTAATGAAGATTTATCTTCAGACCTGGTCATCTAAATATTGGCCTAAGGAAAAATATCTTAGAGCCAAGTTGTCCGAGTAATCCATAATATCCATGGCCAACCTCTTTCCATCCCAATTCAAATTTCAAATCTTTGATTTACTCCTATCTCATAACACAAAATCACACAGAATCACAGAATGTTGGAGGTTGGAAGGGACCTCAGAGTATCATCTAGTCCCATCCCCCCACCAAATCAGGATTAGCTAGAGTAGCTCACACAGGAATGCTTTCAGGTGGATTTTGAACATCTCCAGAGAAGGAGACCGGAACCCTTCTGGGCAGCCTGTTCCATTGTTCTGTCATCCTCATAGTGAAAAAGTGTTTCCTAATGTTTTTGTGGAACCTCCTACACTCTAGCTTGCACCCATTGCCCCTTGTCCTATTGTTGGACATCACTGAAAAGAGCCTGGCTCTGTCCTCCTGACACTTCCCCTTTACATATTTATAAACATTAATGAGGTCACCCCTCAGCCTCCTCTTCTCCAAGCTAAAGAGACCCAGCTCCTTCAGCCTTTCCTCATAAGGGAGATGTTCCACTCCCTTCATCATCTTTGTGGCTCTGTGCTGGACTCTCTCAAGCAGTTCCCTGTCTCTCTTGAGCTGAGGCGCCCAGAACTGGACACAAGATTCCAGATGTGGCCTCACCAGGGCAGAGTAGAGAGGTAGAAGAACATCCCTCGACCTACTAGCCACCCCCTTTCTAATACACCCCAGGATGCCATTGGCCTTCTTGACCATTGCTGGCTCATGGTCATACTGCTGTCCACCAGAACCACCAGGCCCCTTTTCCCTATGCTGTGTCCTAACTCTGGACAAGGGCTTTGCTCAAGTTGAAAAATATCTCATGGTCAACCACTCCTGTCAACCCACACTTCTCTCTCCATCCATGTGCTAACTGCACCTCCAGCCTCTCTAAACCCAAAACCTTACCCTAACTCTAACACTAATTGATAGACAGGCTTTGTGCAAGGCCCTCCAGACACAACCTTGATGCCGCACAGCTAGGGTCTATTTGCAGCCCACAATTCCCTTCCTTTGTCACCAACTGCACCTCCAGGCTTTCTTTGCTTCTTCAGCTTTACCAAGCTTGATTTTCTCCCTGACCCCTCTTATTTTCTCCCTGTGGCACACTGCAGTGATGGCTTTGGGAGCTTTTTCTCCTGATGTTCACTTTTTTCATAGTTCCTGAACACAGTCTCACATGATGGTCAAACTCTCTGCCTGCCATTCTGAACCCTTAGGTAGGGTTTGGTTGCCAGTATCACTGAGGTTCTGGGCACCTGGGTCCAGCCCATCCCTTTCCACCTCTCCTAGTTTGAGCTAAACAGAACCAATTCTGCTCAGTGATTTTTTTCTTCTCAGTTCAGTCTTTTCTTAAAGGCTGCACTTTCAAAAGTTCGCAGCACGTTTTTGCAGACAGTGTGTGCTACTGGCAGTGATAACACCTGAGGTTTACAGTTACTGCCTGGGACTGGGGTGCAGAAAGGCTCTTGCTGATACTTACTCATACAGTGACCAAAGCCACTGTTGGCTCTTGTGTGCCACGCTGGGGGTGGCAGGAAGTAAGAGAGGTCACAAAGAAGTAAAAGGTTGCACCTCTGGTGAGTTACAGACAGGACAAGTGACCAACAAGAGTATTGCATTCCATATACGTCATATTCAGTATAAAACTAAGGGAACACAAGGGTTTAGTTCTCTTTTTCCTCTCTTCTTCAATGGCCGGGGTCCAAGAAGGGCTCTGTCCAATCTTCTGCTTTCGATCCTGATCCTGAGTTCCTGAATCCAGCTCCCTGTATCCAGCTCCTGCTGCCACTGAGCCTGGGGCTTCCCCAGTGCCACCTGCTCTGCAGCACCACTGGGTATTGATATCAGGGGAGGGAGTCAAGTTGGATATCAGTTTTGTATATATATGTACATAGTTAATATTTTTATTATTTCCTTATTCATTAAAGCTGTTTTAATTTTCTTTTTTTCTAATTCCTAAGTCTCTCTGCCTCATTCCCTCTTCCTTCCCATTTGGGGTGGCAGAGAGGGTTAGAGAGCGTCTGTCAGCATTTAGTGGCCGGCCCAACCTTAACCCACGACACCATCCTGCATTTCCAGTATTTTGAAATGAAATGTGTATCAGTCACCAGCTGGGTGTGACAGTTTATGCGGCTAATTTTTTCAAGGTAAAGCTACAAAATCTGTTTTAAGGGAAAACACTGAACTGAAAGGACAGGACCAGGTTTTTCTCTATGCAGCTCCATGTGTGTAAAGAAACCCTGAATTTGGTGTAGTCCACAAGTGTTGATTGCTTTCCAAGATCCTTGCTTGCGTCTAGTGTGAAAACAGAGACAGGAGCTAAATATCTGCTGTGAAAAAGAGGCAGAGGTAGGATTTTATAAAGCTCTTGAGGCACAGATCTTGATGTGTGTCCTCCACATGCACATATCTGTTAACCAGGATCATCAAGATTTAGGAATCCTGGCCCTTTTCTTTGGGAAGATCCCACAAGATGTGGGAAAGCATTAAAGAGCCTGAAACAAAAAAAAAAAAATGCTGTTTGTTTAAATATTTGGGAGGCAACAAAGAGAACAGGATTTTAGAGGAATGAACAATGCATGTCTGTCCCAGCTAAAGCCCATGAGAGAGCTACTTGCTGCTTTAATATATTATGTGGGTAGCTGGAATGCCTGAAAGACTTAACCAAGGACCAATGAGGAATTTATGCTAAGTACTATGCAAATACTCACGATGATAGATGGTTCCTCTCCCAAGAATACTGCAGCCTGCAGCAAAGAAATGGGGAAGGACAGGGTAGCAAGGAGTTAATTCTGGTTAGTGTGATAAACTGTCTTCTCTGCATCCAGAAGTTGCGACTATTTTTTTCAGGCCCTGCAAAAAGGAGCATTTATGTGAGGACTAGGAGGAAAATTAGTTTTACAGATGTTTACCCCTCAGGTACCATGGGGAAATCAGGCAGGGCCTGTTTGTTAATGCAATGCATGTAGCTCTCCTCATGGGCCTATCAGAGGTAGGAGATGACCCAGAGGTGGGAGATGACCCACCAGCTCGAAGTAAAGCTGGAGTCTGGGGAAATGCTGCCAGGAACCTTGTGTGTGACGTGGTGAAGACGGGTGGCCAGAGACTGGGCTAGATCATACGTTCATCTCTCTCAGATGCCCAGAGGGACTATGTAATATATCAGTCTGTTTCGCATCAAACAGCTGTCTGACAACAGCCTTCCTGAAAGGGAGGATTAGGGAAAAAAAAAAAAAAAAGGCAGAAAGTCCTTAAAATTCGGGCACTGGCTCTTGCTTTTGTCAATTGCTCTTGTCAAAGCCCATTTGTAAGAGGCTCTGCAGGCTGTCACGTCACAGGGCTCAACACCCATGGCTCCTCTGCTGTTCCACAATAACCTTCACAGCAGATGAAAGACTGAGCCATTCTTCCTCCCCATCTCCTTGGCTCTTTTCTTTATCAACCAGCATTCATTTGTTAAGCCAGAATTTGTACATTAAAAATTCCTACTGTCAAATGAATGTAGTGGCTTCACAAATGATGATTCAGTAGGTCCAGATCTGCCCCAGTGTAAAAGAGTCCACAGCAATAATACAGCAACAAAGGATACACTTGAAAAATCATTTCAGTGATTGCATGGATTATAAAACACGACTGCTTGTTTCACTAACTTGTATCAGCCTTGCATGGCCACACACACCCCAGACTGAAAGGTGCTGTGGTCTCAGCTTTCCCAGCAAGTGATGGCCCCTGGCTAAATTTTCTGAATCCAAATGTCTTCTATCACCAAAGCCAGAAAAATCGCTCCATGGCACATCATGTCTGTATGTGCCTCTGGCTGATTTCTCCTATTGGTTTGTTATTTTTGTTTCAGATCCTCATGTTTTCCTGAGTTTGATAGGTATACAGGCGTAATGATATCTTCTATTAATTCTGCACTTGACAGAAGCATGCAGTATTAGTCTATGTTGGTTAATTTTTTGTTATTTATCATGGTAACTTTTTCCTTGGAAGAGGAAAGATGGCAATTCCAATTACTTCTTATAATTTATTGGGGGGTCTGATAATGCACCGTCCTACTTTTAGAGGCCAAGTTCCTATCAATTTGCAGTTTTTTCTGTGGAGCATCTCAGTGCCAACGGCATGATTAAACTGAATGAACCTTTCCTAATTTGGCAACTGGATAATGCCACATGCCATGATCCGGTTAAAATTACTGGGAGGCTTGTGTAAAGATTGGGGACCAAGCCCAAGACTGATAAAAACCACCTTAGCAAGAGTCATTATGGTGCAAGCTATCACCTTCATGACAAGGAGATGTTAAACTGCTGCACGCCGAGGGAGAGTGTTATTTCGTGCAGTACAGTATGGCAGCAAAACAGACAGAAGCCTCTTTAGCAGCTGATTTTATGGTGTTGCCCCATTAAACATCAGGTGTGGAAAAGCTGTTTGCTTCGTGCTCGGCACAGGGATTTTTATATAAAATGGATGTTCCACCATATATAGGTATGTCATGATGATTGTAGGACATGTTGGCATTACACATCCCACTTGACATGCCCTATGAACGTGGGCTGAGTAATTTCAGGTTGTATTTAAATAAATGTGACTATATTTTTCCTGTAAGCACAAGTCGGTTAAAAATATCCTGTGGTTACTGATTTGAAAATGCCTTAAAACCAACTTAATCTGGTCACAAAGACAGACTAATGGTGACAGTCACATTAAAATGCTCAACTGCAGAGCATGTGACTCAGAGGTCAGTCCCCGCATGTCAATGGGAGCAAACTCCTGCCTTTCCCTGGCCACCACAGCCACCCCATTGACCCCACGAGCTGCCCCTGCCGCTTCCTGGGCTGCTGGTAAAGAGGTAGCTGCTGAAGCCTTTGTGGAGGTATGCCAAATGCCGCCAGAGACTTAGCATAGGACAGAAAAATCTCTGCCTTCGGACTCCTGTAGCACGTGTTTGAGCTATGAGATATTACATCCACCTCCAACCTCAGGTCCAGTCCAAGTGCCTCATCCTCCCCGGGGCTGCAGCCCTCCCTTTGAAGGTTGCATGTTGGCAACCTGTCTTCCCTGGTCACCTCACCTTTGCTACAAAAGCCGACTCAGCTATAGTTGGCACCCTGGGTGCACAGTCCTAGATGGCTCTGAGCAGGAACCCCCATGCACACCTGGGCACATAGGACCCCCCATTGAAGTCCCCAAGGCCTGTGTCATGTTGCTTCATAGGTCACCTGTGGCCAGTCCTGGATCCCCCAGTCCTGGCTCACTTACTTTGCTCCCCGAATGGACAAAATAGAATGATTTAATATTTTACCATGGTTTGTATGATATTGAAAATCTTCTTGGGAGAGCTGGCTTTCAGCTTTTCAGCTCTCATTCTTTTCTGTTCATTCGTTTAAAAACATGCTACCACTTTTCCAACTTTGTCACTGAAGAGGATGGGGAAGTTACCCCCAGGTGAGGGTATCTAATCTAGTGAATAAGCAAGCTGTTCATTATCATCTCTCTGTCACTGGCACAGGCCGCTGTGTCACAGGATGGGCAATACAGAGGAAGCTTTCAGTGCTTCTGGAAACCAGTTATCTCTTTAATCAATAGTACAGCAACAGCCAAAGCTGCCACTGCCATTTTCCCCATCATCTTACCCCCATTCTAGCAGGATATAACTCTTGCTCAAAAAACACCCCAAGCACTGCAGATAAGAGCACAACCCCACAAAGTCCCTGTTTCCTCACCTGGGAGACCTGACCCTTCCCAGACATTACAGTAACTAGAGACAAACACGCTCTGATTAGTTTTATAAGCACAGAAAAATCTCCTTCCTTCACCGTAATCCCCCATGACTCAAGGCTATGAAAATTGCACAAGTTTTTCTAGTAACGATCAGGCAGGGTTAGCCTTCCCCCAGCCCCAGCCTCAGCCCCGCCCAGGGCTGCCCCTCCACTGGGGCTGGAGGCTGAGCTTCCTCCGTGGAGGACGGCTTTGCAGGAGCTTTTGCTTGCGCTGAACGGCTCCTCTGGTTCTGATAAACACCAGGGCTGCGGGCCAGCGCGTTTGTACTCTTGCTATGGGGGATTCCTCCTGCCAAATACTCCACACACTAACATAATTTATGTGCTGCAGCATTAGCTGGAAGTCAGTCAAGCCCTTTGCTCGTCTTCCAAAAACGAGAAGCAACATACTGTCCACCTGGCTGCGCCATCACGAACCTCACGCGGCAGTAATTTGCAGGGAAGAGAGTTTGCAAGGCAGCTGGACCCTTTCCAGCAGCACGAGATGAAGCCAGGGTAGAGCATAGGGGGCCTGGAGCCACACCGCACATAGCACAGGGCTGGACATTTTGGCTGTGTAGCTCTCCCACATGAAGCAGGGAAGTGAGGGTCAGAGCTGGTGAGGTTCTCCACCAGCTTTCTTATAGCAAGCTTGTAGTGCAGTTTTGCCCATGCCTTTTGCACAATTTTCGAGAGATTCAGCATTGTCCTCAGGGAGACTTAGAAGTATATAGAGCAAATGTGGTAGATTTGCAGTGTGGCTTTATGCTCCCTTGTTTGGCAAAACCACTTTGGCATTTTATACCCGAGTCCTGTCTGCAGCTCTGTGATTTTTTCTTGAAAAGTCCAGGTGAATTCCCAAGTGCCTTGCTCTACTGAAGACTAAAGGAAAGCTCCTGCTGACTTCAGTGACCAGCTCGCTGCCCTCCAATTACTCCGTGCCCACTGCAGGGGAGGACATCAAACAGGCCTGGTAGGAAACTCCCAAAAGCAGCATGAAATTGAACATGCTCCTGATTAATACTGTTTTCCTTATTTTGCTCATAGCCATTCTTGGCTTTCATTCACCAGAGAATTTTTAATGGCTGACATTATGGTTATCCATAAAAGTGAGAACTTGGTGGTTGAACCCAAGAGGAGTTTCCCAACATGGGTGACACACTCTGAAAGTCTCCTTTGTCTAATTACTAAGACTACTGTGCAGAGAGTGTTTATTGCCATCTGAAAAAGTAGCTACTCTAGAAAGAGAAATTTGGGGTTCTGTTGATTTAAATTATTAAAGTTATTTATGAAGACAACAAAAGCACAGCCCATAAAATGTATTTTCTCCCATGCAGCTGCTGCATGATACACAGAGCCATGAACTTGACTGCTCAGGAAAAGTGGAGCATGTTCCTGTTATCGTCACGATCATTATAGTTGCAGAGTGGGATTTGGTTACTCCTAAGCGTGTTATAAATACAGCCAGATGCAAGATCCAGACCCGGAGTTGATCCATGGGGCATATGGATTTCCCTTCAGCTCACAGTAGGAAAGAGGGGCCAGCAGCAAGTCTGAGCCATGAATTTCCCTGGAGTCTGAATGTATTTGTAGCCACAGATGCAATCGTGTTCTTGTCTTCACCGTACATAAACAAGAGCTAGACACACATTTTTTTATCTGAACTCCAGCTCTCCTCAGACACTCTCCTGTTCAGGCTGAGGTTGTGAGCCCATCTCCACGAAAAAAAGAGACTTCAAACTCCAAAAATCAAGTGTCAGGGAGCTATAAGCTTCTTCCTGGGGGGAGCTCCTTCCTGGGGGGAGGCGCTGAATGAAGTACCAAGGCGGAAGAGCAAGGGATGATGCAGCGCTGAGCGATTGCTGGCATTTGGCTGCATCACAAGTGAGATGGTGTCCCTTGCAGAGATCAAGGAGTGGACAAAGGCCTCACCCATGAAGAGAGATGTGAGGGTGGAGGAGGGAAGGAGGTATTCATGTGTCCCGAGGACTGGTACTGCCTAGAGACCATACACAGTCAGGTGGGCCGGGATGAATTCCTACTTGTGCAGCCTTTAGGGGTGAAGGGAAGTGCAGCCCTCCAGTGCACCTGGACCTTGCTTTGCTCTGAGGAGAGAGAAGACAAGAAACAGTAATGCAGCAGCTACATCAAAAGTATATCTTAGCTCACAGCTTTTCCATCCATCAGGGAGCTGAGGTGAGGTGGGGGCCTCAGCTGGACATAACTCTCTTTTAACTGATCCAATTAGGAAGCACAGATCATTAATTTTGTCCCTTTGCACCGGGGGAAGAGCTGCAGAGCTGCTTTCAGGCACAGCTCAGGACATATCCTGTCATTGCTGCGCTGAAGATTAGATTAAGAATGTGCCAAGCTCTGAAATCTAGTCATGGCTCTGTACAAGAACACATTTTACAGTGAAATTCATTTTGACGCATATATATTTTACAGATATATGTATATATATGCATACATGTATGTATATATACACAGATATATTAAAGTGAAATTAAAATATGCCATGACAGCTTCTTGCAAAAAGACATGTTAATTCATTTATTAAAGTTTCCTGGCTGTTTAAGCACAACCAGGATGGTAACTGAAAAACCTACCCCAAACAAAGAACCTCTAGCAGCTCTTAAAAAATCACAGAAGTGGTCAAAGACTCTCACATCGTATTATTTCCACACACACATTCATAATTTCACTGGACCAATTGCTTTTGATTGACTTCACTTCTTTGAGACACCACACATCTGGAATTATTCAGGATGTTACTGTATATAATACTATGCTAGAATAATTGTTTCATTTAGCTTTATCCCTTATGTTTACAAAATCTTAGAGGAACTTAAAATGTTCTTAACACTTGTATGTGTGTGTTGGCATGATTGGTTTATGCATCTGAATGTCAGCATAAAAATGCCATGAATGTAATGCTAAAACAAAGAGTAACTCTATGCACAGAAGTCAGAAGAATCCATATTTAATATTCCTATATAATTGTTAATATTCTCAGGGTATGGGCCTCCTTAGGATCCACATTTTGATATCCTCATTTGCTCAGCCCAAGACTTGATGCCAGGATTTGGCTCACAGACATCAACAAAACTTTGTTTGTAGAGTTTGGGAATAACTGTAAATAACACGGACTCACCCCATGATCACATGCTACATCCCTTCCAGTTTGTCTGTCAAAGAGGTTAAGGAAAGTACTGTTGGTTTAACAGACAATGATGCAAAACTCAGCTTATTTATAGAAGAACAGGAAGAGGAAAATACACACAGATCATCTCTCCTATGGCTAGTTAGGATTAGTTTCTGTATATTTAAAGCTGAACTGAAAGGAAGGAAAAGGGTGTTTGCACTTACTATAGATTTTGTCTGGTGAATGAGGATGATGTCAGAGTATTTGTTTGGTGTGTGTATTGAGGGAAGACAGACTACTCATACCTTGCTAGTGGAATTGTTTGGATTCCCCAATTTATTTGCTCTTTCTGAGCGGCTCTTTGGAGGACAGGGAAACCTGCCTGAGCTCAAGTCCTCATTATAGGGTGCTGGTTAGCTCACTTAGAGCGTGGTGCTGATAACACCAAGGTGGCAGGTTCGATTCCTGTTCAGTCCCCATGTGTTGCCTGATCTAGTTGAGAGGCGTCCCTGCCCATGACAGGGAGGTTGGATTAAATGATCTTCCAGCCTAGGCCATTCTATGATTCTATAGAGACAGGAAGATTGTAACTACAGAGATACTTCAAAAAGTAGTGGGCTGAATTTGTCAGAAAAGCCAGCAGATAAGGCAAGAGAAAAAGCTGTCCATGCAAAATTCACTGGCATTTTTCACCATGGCATTCATTGTCACTTTTGCAGTTGACTCCAAAAGGCCTGCCAGGTATACCACCTCTAAAAACAGAGTCAAAATGTTGTGTTAGTTATAACTGTACAGTAAAGAAGGAATGTCTATGAATTCTCTTAGGAGATATAAATTGTTACAGTTCCTTCAGCATTGACGAGCAGCCATGCCAAGTGAGGATGTGCCAAAATGTTAAAGTCTAAGCTGTCTGTTACCAGTTGTATTTTGGATTCTTTGTTCCTCCAAAATACACTCAGTCATTCTGAGACTTAACACATGTCTACAGTAGAAAGGATTTCCTGAAAGACAAGGGCTCAACTGATAGATTTAACATATATCTGACTGGTATATTTTTGCTAACATTGCTGTTTTGTCCAGCCATGTAATGCAGAATTAACTTCTACCATGCATAAGAGATTCTATGTAAAGTTGAGGTTGTTTTAAGATGCACCAGGTTACGACTTGTGTGTCAGTTGTGATAAAAGAGTGTGGTTGCCTTCGCTTTCTGCATTTTGAATTTTTCAAGGGAATCATGACACACGCCAGAAATTTTTGCTATTGTGCCATCTGACCCAAATGTAGTTTGGAGAAACTTCCATAAAATTGTTCTCGTGTTTTTGCAGAGTGACCCTTGCTGCTTTTTGCAAGGTTTCTCTCTGGTAGTAAAGTCCTTACAGTTTAGCTATGACCTGAGATAGCTGGACACTGACATGGTCTCGTTAGTATGACTGAAGTTATAAAGTTATATTGATGAAAAGATATTTTATGGCTACTGAATAATCATCGTTAACTGATATATTGGTAGTAAAATCAGATGTATTGGTGGTAAAAGATACCTTCATTGCAGTTCAGCTGTATCTGTGTTAGGGAGCATAGTAATACAATTATTGTGGCAAAAAGCAAACTCCTCATCAAAATCTTATTACCAGAACAGAAGGCAAGCACCCCACAGCTCTCAGCTTCTTTGCAGCTGATGGCCTCTTTCACTGCAAACCAATGAAGTACAGGAAAAGGAATGATTCCTTTTTCCTTGCTTCTGTTTTGAAAGGATTTGATTAACATTTAAATAAAAAGTTTAGCAGTTGCCCTGTGTTGTATATCATGCACATCTGCACCCACCTCCTATTTAAGTTTGTTGAGTGTTCAACCTTTTGCCTTTTTTTTTTTATAGTTCTCTTGGTAGCGTCCTTACCTCATTAGGCTTTTGAATTCTGAAATAAAAACTTGATGCTTGACTTCTCTGTCCCATGTTTGGTTTTAAAACCCCTTCTGAGGACAGTAAATCAAGATCAGAGCAAAAAACATTCTACTTTAGGAGCACAGAGTGACTATTTAAGGTGTTTGGGACCTCCATATGACCATTTATCATAATATTATTCCTGTTCAAATGCTTAATTATAGCATATTTTCAAATCCCTTTCCAGAAGCTCTATAAATACCTCAGCAACATCTAAAGACCAATTTACTGCCAATAGTGAAAACTGTCTTTTCACACAGACTGGCCTTTGCTTTCTCTTCTGCTAAAGGAAATTCTGTTTACGTCTGTGTTTTGCATCTAGGAGCCCATAAACATTGAGTCCTTTCTTTGGCTGGCATTTGCTGGGTGCCACCAGGGGCTGAATATCTTGCTTTGCAGATGTAGCCATGGCTCTCTCTTGCCTTTCCAAGGTGTCAGACAAAGGTCCTCTGAGGCAGGTGATGGTTGAGATTGAAGATCTTCCCCATTGAATCTATGTTCCTCTAGATGTGCTGGGTTCTGTTCTCCTCACTGAAGGCACAGTCTTGTCTCAGTCCCTCATTGCTTCAGCTGGCGGGAGGTGCCGCACATGAAACGAGGGCATAGCGCATTGGAGGAAGACACACCTACCTGACAGTGTTGCTCTCAGTCACAGAACAAGAGACCATTGGACAAGGACCTCATATCTTTAAAAATGGCAAAAGGAAATGCTTTCCCATTAACATACACAATGCCACAAGTGTGACTGAGGTGAAAGTTTCACTATGAGTATAAATATGGTCAGACATGGATAATAGCTGATGTTATGCTGGAAAAGATTTCAAAATGACTAAAACATTTAGGATTCACTGCCTTGGGCAACTCCCAGCCAAGAAGAACAATCCTCCCTGGGTGGGAATTCCACTGCTGTTGCTGCAGGATGTCTTTGGGTTTGTCCCAGTACCTGTGGTGCTGCCCAGCCCCAGCTCCACATGGCTGGAAGCACCGTCTTGCTGGGCTCAGGCTTGGGCAGCGACTTCTCCATCCCACCAGTGGTAATTTCAAGACGCTTTTGTCTGAAAATTAGAGCCATGGGGAGACATTTTTGTGTTCAAGGCAGAGTGACTACCAAATGCCTTCCCTCTCACTCTCCATCCTATACAAATACAATGAAAGCCTCAAGTGAAAAAAAATATAAAATGGAGAGCTTTTCCCCTTTCCCAGCACACTGCAGTGAGGAAGCCTGCATGCTTGTGGCCTCAGGACATTTGACCACCTTCAGACTCTTTCAGGCAAGCTCCTGAGGCAGCTGGGTATCTCCCTGCACCTGACCTCTCAAGTCCCGCTGAAAGCCTTCAGTGATCAAAGAAAGACATTTTAAACACAACTTCATAGACAGCATTTCAGTTGGACTTAGTTGCTTTCACTGCTCAGAGCATGAGAACGCAATTTAAAAATAGACATTTAACACATTGGATGAGTGATACTTTTAAGACTCTGTGCTAGACTGTGGCAGAGCCATGTATATATATCGGCAAATGGTAAATTCATTGAAACATGTGTCCTTGGTCTCTCTGGAATCATCAGTGGCTTTAGAACTGTCTGGTCTGGAAATACTTTTATTTTAGATAGAGATTCATAAAACTGCCTGGAGGTTAGGAAATGGGAGTCAACTCTCCTCCAGCAGAGGAAGAAAAAAGAACTAAATTTACCCATAAAGGACCAGTGGGTCCTTTCAGCCCTGAAATGCTTAGAAAAGGGGAACATTTCTTCTTGCAGTTTTTAATGCCCTAGCTTTCTTCTCTGTTTGCTTTTCTTCCACAAGTCTAGAAATCAGCATTTTGTTCAGGTTGATGGGATTATTTTTGTGCAGAAAAGAATGTCTTCTTTTGGTTTTGATTTTTTTTTTCCCTCCAAGAAGAAATGAATTTGAAATCTTTCATAACTTAGTTCACTCCAGAGGGATTTTGAGCTGCTTTGCTTTGTTTGGCTGATGTACTTAAAAATCACTTTTATTTTCTTAGCCCTAAGCAGCATCCAGTAAGCTCTTCTGAAATGCACTGTATATAGTCTTGTAATTTAATGGTAAATTTGCAGAACTGAAAAGGAAGAAGAACATTTTTCTACTTCAATTGTATTTACACTTTACTTGCAAATCCTCTGTCTTTGACAACTCTGCCTATTTGTAGCTGGTACATCTGTAGCTGCACCTCTCTGAAATACATAAAGATAACACTTAACATCCTGTGCAATATTTTCTTGCAAATAATAATACAGAATCCAAATCACCACTGCAACTCACCTACGTGTCTACCTTGAAATCTTTGCCACATGACAGTAGTAAAATTACAAAAAAAAAAACCAGACTGGCACCAATTATGTAACAAATAAAAGTTTCCACCATGCTAGAACATAAATGAAACACTGAGGCTTTCAAGGTGACATATCTTAAAAACAAAATAATTTATGGAATAAATGTGAGGTTGCCCCTTTGGTTAGTTGGTCATAGTCACAGAAATGGGAAACTTCGATTTTCAAGAGAAGTCAGGCAAGACAGAGCAAGTGATTATGCTTATGAGGACCTCAACATTGCCTAATAGTCTGTAGTTTAAAGTCTTTATAATGCATTTGTAACTCAGGGCAAAATTAAATAGTGGGAGGCACACCTGAAACTCTGTGGCCCGGGAAGGGCCCTGCAGTACCAACACAGTCACGCAGGGCAAAGCTCAACTCAGCTGGAATTAGAATTTGGCAAAAATTCAAAACTGCTGCAAAACCTGTATGCATTTACTCGACCCCTACTGAAAAGAAGAAGAATAAATAAAAATTTAAAATTAAAAAAATCCCTCCTACTGCTAGGAAAATATCAAGCTGGTCTGCTTAAAACTTTGGTGGTGGCCATGGGGATGTACCAAAACCCCACACCCACCTTACACCAGTCCCGCAAGCATTTTAAGGTAGATTTCAAAGCTCAGTGTGTGGGCAGGTCCCACCAATGTCAAACTGCTTTATTTTGTAATTTTCAAGATTCTTTTACGCACCTTTCGGAGAGTCTGAAGCCAAGTTTTCTCCTAGTTGGATGACTTGGCAGGTGTGATGTTTTCTCTTGGGTCTGGCTCTTGGTCTTTTTTTTCTAGTAATTTGCTGTGATTTTTCTGGTCAACCGTGTTGCACCTGACAGGTGGAACACGTCATCCCACAGATTTCAGAAAATGAGAGAGATGTTTGTGCTGAACTGCTGACTAAAGAGAAGAAATAACCTTTGCTAGAAAGCCAAAATACGAATGTGTTGAAGTCAAGGATGACACCATCTCCTGGTTCTGTTTCGACTGGCTCTTTTCCAAGACCACCCACTTTCAGTTCTTGGTCTAGATGATTGGCTAGCACCCAGCAGACTTGCTTTAAATCTGTTGCCCCTTTTGGTTCCCCAAACCTCTGCCTGACAAATAGCTTTAAAATTCCCATCAATAACTCTGCAGTTAACCAAAACAGTGAAGGCAGGTTCCCCTTTTCACATGCATTAGCAGACCTGGAAAGAGAACAGGTAATAATTCAAGCATCATCCATTTCAGTGGTCCGTGCCAACCTTGAAAAGAGGCCCCTAGTTTCAACTGGATTCCAGAAACACCACCTGATAAGCAGCAATTTTCAAAAAAACTCTACCGTGGTATGCACATTGTAAAACAGCTTTGTTTAATGAATAAAATCCTAGAAGCGATGCTACAGCAAAGGGCATGAAAAGGAGCTGTGAGATGTCTTCCATCGCTGTAGCAGAGATGTGATGCAGCTGAGGGACTCCTGCACACAGCACTTAGTAGAGAGCTAGGAGAAAGCTGCAGAAGGACCACAGTTCCCCGGGCCCGGCTGATACGGGGTGGAGCAGGGTGAGACTGAGCAAAAGTCTGGATTTCAAATTTTTGCTGCCTTCAGTGAAGTTTTGAATTTCATCTTTTGTGTT
Source organism: Trogon surrucura (assembly GCA_020746105.1). Classification (NCBI taxonomy): domain Eukaryota; kingdom Metazoa; phylum Chordata; class Aves; order Trogoniformes; family Trogonidae; genus Trogon; species Trogon surrucura. The sequence continues at coordinate 104,431,419 of CM036617.1, read as the reverse complement.
TTGCCCCTCACTCAAGAAACCTCTCTCCATCTTTCTCTCCATCATGGTGTCACTGCATCAGGTTATGCTGGGGGACGTTAGCATACTCCTTAGCATATTGTGGTGACTTTGGTATGTACAGTCGCCTGATTGCAATTAAAAGTAATTTCTATTTCTGCTTAAGCACATTCAATATATGACCAGATATATACAATCAAGACTCTAAATCCTATGGTGACTTTCAAATAACTCTTAAGTTATTTGACTGCGTGAGAGTTCCCAGGACTGAGACCTGTATAGATATGGAAACACTGAAAATACAAACACAGACTTAAAATACTGTCTAGAAGTTTTATTGCTGTTTCTGTACTACTTTAATGAAACTCTGTATTCAGAGCACATATGACTTTGTAGAATGTAAACCTCCTGAAGCTGCTGACTGAAGAAGGGATTTCTTATCCCTATCCTGCTGGCTATTTGTTGAAGGTTTTAAGTTGTAGACAGAAGAGATCTGGATCAATGTAATTTAAAAATAACTTTGGAAAAATCAGCTTCTTTACTGGATATTCACTTATAGCAATAGGTATACACAAAGTCAGGCAGCTTTACTTCAGAAGGCTTTCCCTTTCAGTCCAGATTCTCCTTCTTTAACCTTCCTTCTTCTCCATACTAGCAGTAACTATGAGGAATTTGGTTCAATTGTGTATCTTTATCCAGCTGTGAGTTTAAGACTGAAGGACAGGACATGTTGTCCTCTCTTTAAATCAGGTGCATGCAACAGCACACTGTTAAGGAAGCCTTTCTCATTGGCAGTGTGAGGAAATCATAAAGACGCAGCTGGGTTCCAAATCACAGCTTTTATTGCGTAGGTGTATAAACAAACACAGCTTAGCTCCATATGCTGCACCCAGCTCTGGTGCCTTCCACAGTGGAAAACTGGGAAATGTGGTGGAGGGGCCCACGGGCTGCCGGGAGGGACACATGCAGACCCCGTATGGACCCCATATGGCAGACTCTGTGACGCGGGGCTGTGCACGGGACCTGCTGGGGCTCAACTCCCCCAGAGCGTATCCAGACTGGCTCTACCAGGACAGTCTCAGTCCTGAAATTTCTAAAGGCTTTGAGTTGAATGGAGCCAGTTATCTAATGCTGTAGTGTTCAAGTTCAAACAAAGCAATGTTTAAGACCCTTTGCATGCTTAAACTGAGAGAGGGTCAGTTTTAAAGAAGCTATAGGATAATTTAAGAAGAGCAGCATTTTAAGTATATATTCAAGTGGGTACAAATGTCCCGAGTTTGAATGACGAAGGAGAAGAGGAACAGGGTAGTGAAATATTTTTTTAAAATTTCTCTTTTTGAAAAGAGAACAAGAAAAAAGCGTAGAAGTTGTGACAACGTTTTCACAATGCAAGGACAATAAAGCCTTCATCTCCTTAAAGGTGTTTCCAAGCGGACAACCAAAAGAAACATCAGAGTGACTTCTTCTAAGACAACTGCCATGGGGCCAGCGCAGCCCCTGTCTGAGGAAGTTCTTGGTGGTGGGCAGAAGGATATGGGCAGAGTGATCCCACCAACAGACACAAAGGCAGAAGCACCACTGAAACATTTGCTTGCTGGGACATGGGAAGATGCCGAGATCTCCCTGCTCACCCTGGGTTTGGGGGCAGCTACTGGTGCCTGATGCCTTTGTCAGATGAGAGGTGGTGTCTGGTGGGGTGAGGCCCTCTCCTGCTCCCAGCATCTGATTTTCATAACCCACCAGATTCTCTCCAGGCTCTGCAAGACACTCTGCTCCCCCCTAGGACCACAAGGCCCCACTGTGGCAGAGACAAGCTGTTTCCCACGTTGCTTTGCTAGGTCTCCTTGTGTCCTTGGCCAGAGGAAAAAAAAGCCCCGTCCAGAGGAAAACAATGCCCCCAAGAAGTCACTTTCTACTTCAGCTTTGTAATATTTTATCCAAAACAGACCACTTTCTTGCAGGCTTCCTTTCAGGAGGACAGAACCGAGCATGAGAAGGGTCTTTTGAGGGAAAGGAGCAAAATTATGAGCAATACTAAATCTGTAATCATCTTTTGAAATTAGGGGGGTTGTTATATTTTAAAAAAAAATCCACAAGTTAAGAAGTGCTTTTTGGAAAAACAGTATCTTTCCACATACTTGCCTATAATTAGAGTAGAAAAAAAACTTCCCGATACTTATATTTCATCTGAGGTCAAGTTTCTACATAGATGAACAGAACAATGCAAATGATATATAAACAGCTGGCATTCCCAATGTATGGACCTTTAAGGGTGGGAAATTAATGACAACTCAGAACCCCTGTTCCTTCTCCAATTTCCTCCATTAATGCACACAAAACGGTTAGAGCACACAATTATGAGGAGGCTGCCTGTTTTCAATTAGGTCAGAGGAGAGGACCTGCCTCTTTTCTAAATGAATTGCAGATAAAGTTTGCCAGGAGTGGGCCTCCTTTTATCTGCTGCTGGTGTAAATCAGAGAAGGCAGCAGCAGTGTCGCACCAGGAAAAGCAAGGTCCAGCCTGCCCAGGGGTCCCATCCTGCCCTGGAAGACCAATCATGGGTTTGTCAGGACAGCTCAGTCTTTCTTTTTCCCCACCATTTTCCACCATTCCTTGGTTTACAATGGTTAACACATCTGTGTTTCATTCCCTGCTTTCAGTCTGAAAGGGGCGGGGAGAAGGTGGTCTCTCTTTCAAAATCCTTGTCAAGAAGATGGAGGTGCTGGAGTAATCTGAAGGGGAAGGGCAAGTTATTTTTGTTGACAGGATTTCAACAACTAACAGTTCTGGCTAATTACACTGTAATTGAATTGGCATGTTAATACAGACTTCGAGGGACTCTCTTCGCTGTTTTATCCCTTACAAAGGGATTTTGAAATGTAGGCTGGTTTTCTTTAAAAACAGAAACATAGCAAATAAAATAGAGCAATTGAATTAATTTGCTAAACTCCCTCAGGCTCAGGCAATAAGAGTTACCACTGAAAAACCAGATACTCCCGTATGAGGAACACTCAGGGAAGCTTTAGGAAAACAGATGACCGGGGTAACTGGGAGCTGATCGCTCAGTATTAGCTGCAGTCCAGTTTCCCCTAGCAATCACCAGAGAGATTTTTCTGTCCTTTTAATGACCTAAACCCTTCTTTCACAATGATTTTTTTGGTGATCATTTTTAACAGGAAAGAAAATAAGTCTGCATTCATCTGGGAAAAAAATCCTCCGTTTCAGATCTACATTAAGGGTAATTTATGAAAGTACAGTCTCTCCCCTTTTCTTCCCCCAAATGCTTCAGAAGTTAGGCCAACTGGTGCTTCAAACTAATACTGAGAAAAAGTTTTCCTCTTGTTCAGCATGCTCTAAAATTGTCCAGTCCTTGTTCTGCAGCATCTGCCATTGGTCACTTCTTGGACTCAGGCTATGAAAGATGAATCTGAGCTTCAGGAATGGGGAAAAAAATGCTCTGCCTGTATGAAGATGTATTAACATTGTTTCTACAAAATGCAATCTCTACAGTGTAGTAAAAATTTCATCTGAGAGCATCTAGGTGTTCAGTTTAAACTGCATGAACAAGAACACTGTGAATTACTTTGATTCATCCAGTCACACAACGGCTGAGTCATCTCAAGTATCTAAGACCAAGATTATGCTCTCCTCTAAAAATGAATGTATTCTGTGAGACTTAAAAATATGTCATCAAAAAATTACTCTGAATTCCAACATCCCTCACAAGGTACTGTGATTTTAATGTGACACCATTAAGTGTGATGCAATGTGCTGATTTATCCTTTTCCTTAATTGTGTCCAGTGACATCATCTCTGAAACACCCTTTTACACAGTAGATGCTTCACTTGCTGAGTTAAATGCCACCCAACATAATCTCAAAGGAAATGGTACACATATGCAACCTGATGCTATGCAAAAATATGGTATTTCTTTCATGAAGAAGTACAGTGAAATGTTTTCTCTGCAGAAAGGCAACTTCTAAAGCTGTGGCATGGTTGCACTGAACACATAGGCCGTAGATGTGCTGGGGACATGTCCCCGTGCTTAACCTGAAGAGCAGAAGTGTCTGCAGCCCTGAGCCCTTTGGAGTCCTTTGCTCAGCTTTAGTTTACTGCTGCAGGGCCATGACTTCATGAGCTGACTGACCTAATGCTGTGGTAAAAAGATGTATCACACTCCACATGTTGCTCCACCTTTCAAAACTGAACAGTCAATCTTAAATCTCACATGAACAGAATCTCTCAAAATGATGAATGAAAGGGAAAGAAATTCCTGAATAATGATTACACATGGCTCCTGTGATGAGTACCAATGCAAAGACCTTCTGAAAACACATTCAAAATGTGTTTTGAGGGCCTCAGAAGTGCACAAGCTTTCTGTGGATCCTCTGCATGGGCTTAGTTTCATGGCCTCTGATTTTTTCCCTAGAAAAACAGTGACCAGACGTCCCTCAAAACACTGCGGTGTTGTTATTACAGTGGGATGTGTGGTGCAGTTTGATGTATGTATCCACTGATAGCAAGGGAAAAACTTCCATTCAATTAAATGGGCTCAAAGCCAGGCCCACAGTGAAGCCTTGTCTGTAGCTGTTACTGTGATGGTGGATTCTGTAACAACTGTATCATAAAACACTTAGCAAAAGAGTCATGAACTCTGGAAAAGAGTAAGGCTTATATATTCTATTTAAACAGAGGAAGTTACTCAGTGACTTGGCAGGAAAGCATGACCCCCAGTTACGGGTAACTGAAGCCAACATCAGAGAAACTATATAAGCAGATAGTTAATATCAAGGCTCACATCTTTCCAGTCTGTTACTGATTCTTATGAATATTTCTGAGCTGGACCTAGAGATGGATAAGAGGAAAATGAAAGCGATGTGTGATGAAGGTGACAGCCCCCTGTATGCAGAAATCCCAGGCATAGCTTTTTGCAATCTGTCAGGTCACTGAAATTGCACATTCAATAAAATCAATAGCTAAATTCCTCTTGACATCAGTGGGGCCAGAATTTCCCATCTTGGACTAATAAAATGTCAGAGGGTGAAGTAAAACAGCTATCACAGAAAGAAAGGATGCAAATATAAACAGAATAGGGACAAATATAGCTGACAAATAGCTGATAAATATTCTCTCCTAGTCACATGGAAGATCTGGAAGTAAATTTTCATTGTAAGGAATAAGATAATCCCCAGGTTTCTGATTTTGGATGATAAATAAATATCTGAATAAAAGGAGAGAGAGGAAATGAGAGGCAGGAACATGAAACTTTTCCCTCAGAAGGGTCTGAATCTTGGCTAGGATAAGGCTATAGTGTAAAATAATTTTCTTTTATTCTCAGGCCAAAGTTTGATGGAGTGGAAGCTTTAGTGACAATACTGCCTCAAATAGATGCCTTTCCTGGCCTCGTAATTCCACTCCTGAACAGCAGCACTCTATGCTCATATTGCATTGACACCACTATTTGTGGACCCTTGCTGTAAATAGGCCCAAATGACTGATCAAGTTTAAAAATAAAAGCTCTGCAAGAGTGTGAGGAAGCTGTTGGAAAGATGATGATGTCGTCAGACTTGGCTTGGGCATGGACCTACTGACCAGGAGGCTTCATCTGTCTTTGGATGTTCCCTGGATTTGCCAGGAAAAACAGCCCTCCTTCTCTCTATCCTTCTGACCGTGGAGGCAGGCTGGACTTGTATGATATTATCAGGGCAACGGGTTTGGTACATTGCCTTGCATGAGCTGTAATCAAGCTGAGGACTGCATGGCATGCAATCAGGATTGCGTGATTCGTGCCTTATTGTCCCTTTTCCCGTCTATTAATCCTCCTTTTTGCTGTGCTTTGTTTCTCCCTTTCTCCACCTCAGACTTCTTCCAGATAAACAACCCACCCTTAATTATTTTTTTTTTCATTTGGCCCAGTTTTGCTACATCTGTACCAAATGTAATATTTCTGGTATGGGTACCTAGGTAATATTGTCTTTATGTAGTGTTCCTGGATAGGGTCACCTATGCACTGCTGGCCGTGCAAGGTCCTACTCCCCAAAAGATTCTTTAGTGCTTCCCTCCAGTTATCTGTTTCTTCTGGCCACTGCTCACTTTACATGTCCTTAACAACCTGCAAAGTCTGGCCACACCTTACATCGCTATCTGTAACTTGTCAGCTTCTCATCTTTTTATCACAGAATCATAGAAGTTTTCACTGAAAGAGACCTTCAGGATCATCAAGTCCAGCCTTTTCCTAGCCCCGTCAACACCACTAAACCATGCCCTTCGAGGCAACATCTACTCGTCTCTTTAACACCACCAGGGACGGTGACCCAACCACCACCCTGGGCAGCCTGTTGCAATGCCTGACAACCCTTTCAGTATTGAAATTCTTCCTAATATCCAACCTGAACCTCCCCTGGCACAACTTAAGGCCATTTGCCCTTGCGCCGTCACTCGCCACTAGGGAGAACAGACCAACCCCTACCTTACTACAACCTCCTTTCATGTAGCTGTAGAGAGTGAGAAGGTCTCCCCTCAGTCTCCTCTTCTCCGGGCTAAACAGCCCCAAATCCCTCAGCCATTCCTCTAACGACACGTGCTCCAAATCCTTTACCAGCTTGGTAGCCCACCTCTGTACCCTCTCCAGCACTTCAACGTCCCTCTTGTAGTCAGGGGCCCAAAACTGGACACAGTATTCGAGGTGAGCCCGCACCAAAGCTGAGTAGAGGGGAACGATCACCTCCCTGCTCCTGCTCACAGCACTCAGGTCCAGCAATTTCTCATGTCCTGTCCAGCAGTTTCCCACGTCCTGTTCAGTTAGCTTAACTTCAGGCCAGGCGGTGGCCTTGCCATCTGTCCGCAGCTCTAAAAGAGAGGAAGGAAGGGGAAGATAGTGAGATAATATTTCTCAGATTTCTCAGTCAATCACTGTCAACCTAGGAATATGTACTGAGCTGGACTCCCTGGGGATGTTTCCTGGAGCCAATGCTACTCACTAATTTCGTTAATGGCTGATGAGATACATAAGATGCCTAACAATCATATGAATATTATGAAGCTGTGTAGGACTGTAAGCCATCTCAAGGATTGGCACACAATTTAGATTAATCTCATCCAGCTGGGGACCAGTCTGGAAAAACATTAGTTGCGATCTGGTAGGGACAAGCCCACTGCTCTGTGTGTCCATAGGGACCATCTGCACAGATACAGGACAGAACAACCAGATGCAGAGCAGTTTTACAGAGAAAGATTGGGTGATTTAGTGACTACAGGATGAACTGGGATCAATAATGACAAACTGCTGAGAAGAAAGCACCGAATGGTGAGAGGTATGGACAAGAATGCCATATGTAAGATGACCAAAAATAATCCTTTCACTCTGTTGGATCTAGTTGTGGAAATGTCAGTTGATCTGCTCAGTCTTATCGTTTTAGGGACGGTTTTCCAAGAAGAGTATGAGACGGAGAATACTTCATCAGAAATCAATGGGAACCACGTCTAAGAAACAAGACCTATTAGGAAATGTTGAAGGAAATGAAAATGTTTAGGCTAAAGGAGAGAAAAATGAAGGGCAAGATGCCAGCCATCTTCAAATACATAAAAGGTAGTTGCACAGAGGAAAGAATAAACTGCTCTTTCATGTGCGCAGGGCACAGAGAAAGAATTAATGGCCTCAAGGGAAGATTTAGGTTAGCTGTGAGGAAAGCTTGCTAATGAGATTTGGACAAAGCTCTGGACTAGCTTGTCTTAGGAAACTGGGGAAGCTCCAGCAGGGAAAGTTTTTGAGAACAAGCCGACGTAACATCTGTCAGGAGGAGTTAAGTGCAACTGACCTTGCATTTAAGCTATAAGATTGACTTCCTGAGGTCCCTTTCAGCCATGTCCTCTGTGAGCCCATGAAATTTCTCACAGCGAGATTAAAATTTACTTGGTATATTGTTAGCCCTTCTGATCCGAGCTATCAGCCACAATCAGGGCTGATTAGGAGGAGAAACTGATGGTACAATTGGGGATCTGTCACAGAAACCTGTTTGTTTATGAAAGATGGATAAAACCCTGTTGCACTGAACCCAGCAAAAATCCTGCAGCAGAAGCCAACTTCTTTGCTTACCGTTTTCAGACTCCTTTCAGCCAACTCTCAGATCAAAAATATCCCCAGAGGAGTTTCTAGCTAGTGTATCCCCAGTGCTAAGTCAAGCTGCATCTGGTGTTTTTTTACTGCCTTCTCTTTGAATTCTTTCCATCTTTCTGCTATTCCCTTTTTAGAGACACCCAAGCCGCCACTTCCTTTTTTCCTCCCTGCATCCCATCTCCCCTTTGTATATATGTTCTCAGTTTGGGAAGGGGTGGCTAGTAATATACAGGTATTTTTTTCAACCTGTTCTTTCAATAATTGGAAGTGAAGGAGGTTATTTAAACATGCACATTCAGAAAGATTTAATGCAAATCAAACCAATATTATGAATGACTAAAAACTCCCTGGAAACTGTAAAATGGCAACATATGCAGGCGACAAAAATGACTTTGCGTTAGTCATGATCGTGAATGATGATTTAGGTGGAAAAATGTGAAGAGGAGCTTAATAAAGCTAGGTGAATGAAAATTAAGATAATTTAATCTGATACTGGCAGATGCTGAAGTATGCACAGAGTCTTCAGATTATGCAGGTGAACTCTGCTTAGACTGGAAAAAAAAAATTAACTGCAAAACAGTAAAATGTTAGTGGCAGATGCTCTGTTTCTGCTTAACAAGTACCTTCAGGCTTTTTTGCCTAAAGAGCAGTGTCTCTTTTCTCATATTAATGGGGATGGTTCTTTTGAAAGCACTAAGTTAAGCAGCAAAGAATAAAACATATTTATTCTAAACGGAAAGGCAATTACCTCAGTGATGTTCCCGTGGGCATAAAAATCTACATGCACTACTCAGTGGAGCTACAGTAACCCACTTTTGCAAGTCATTTAGCACATTGAATTGAGTTGTTTTTAATTGCTTGTTGAATTACCTGCATTTTAGCTCTCAGCCCTTCCACTTGTAAATTGGTTATATGCTGAAGTGGGAAACACAGAGAAGCTCTGGGTTTCAAAAGAAGCCTGTAAAGTGCTTTCCTCTTTGTGTAAGGAATTTCCAATCTGATCTGGAATTGTTCTCCCATCGGAAAAAAAGAAATGGCTGCGGACGCATCATTCAGATGTCTAAACAGGTTTCTTATTCAGGTTCTCCCAGATGTAAAGAGAACAACTTTTGGGTGGTTTTGACTTAGTTTCTACCTATCAAAGATAATAGATTGTCTCAATGTTGTCTCCAGCTACTAAGAAATAGCTTCACACCTGTAAGATTTAATTTTGCTTGAAATCTTTTGATCTATGAAAAGACAAGATTAACTGGGATTTTTAGATGGGTGGATTTTCTTGAGTTAACTGAGGATCTTGGTTTGGATGCTAAGAAATCTGTTCTGACCCCTGCTGTTAGTTTTGTGGAAAACAACATTTTCAGCAGCAACAGCAGCTTCCAGCAGTGCTGGAAGCAATGCTGGAAGCTGATCTGGGGAAGAATCGGTATCACCACAAAACGTCAGTGAGTCGAAAGCCAGCTACTTGAGGCTGAACCAGACTTTACTGGTTTCTACAGTTCAGAGACTGAAAGTCCCACCAAGGTCCATGGCAAACCACCACGTATTACCTTCAGCAAGCCCTGGCCGGAGCGCTGCAAGGGAAATCTCCTGTGCTGTACCTCCGAGATTGCTTCTTGCTTGGGGGCCTCAAAGTCCCTTCCTCTGCTCTGGATCCGAGTACACTTTTGTAGAAGCAAGGCAAACCAGCCCTTCCCAATCCTGTAGGACAAGAAGTAATAATAACTGGATTTTTTGTCTTAGTCTCTAACTCTTCTGATGCTCTTTTTTTAAACAGCAGTGCTTGAATCTTAAAGAATTCAAACATCTCAACCTTCTATGCCCCTGACAATATCTTTCTGTGCCCTTTAAGCAGTCTTCCTGTCCACAGTACTGTCCCTGTGGGTTTGCACTGACACTGTGTTGAGATAGCGAAGATGCACTTATGTCATCCCCACAGGCATGTAATGACAGGCTTTTGTGTAGTCTTGATGTGGAAATTTATCCTCTGCTCAGCCAGACGCATAGCTACACAACGATGATGAAGAAAAAGGGAATGCCTCATGAATCACAGAATCACAGAATCATCAGAGTTAGAAGGGACCTCTAGAGATCATCTAGTGCAATCCCCACGCTAAATCAGGATTGCCTTGAGCACATTACCACAGGATTGCATCCGGGCAGGTTTTGAAAATCTCCAAAAACAGGAAGTCTGCGACCTCTCTGGGCAGCCTGTTCCAGTGTTTCATCACCCTCACAATAAAGAAGTTTTTCCTCATATTTAGATGAAACTTCCCGTGTTCCGGCTTGTGCCTCTTGCCTCTTGTCCTGTCATTGGGCACTACTGAAAAGACTCTGGCTCCATCCTCCCTGCACCCACCCTTTAGATATTTATAGATATTGATAAGGTCTCCCCTCAGCCTTTTCTTCTCCAGACTGAATAGTCCCAGCTCTCTCAACCTTTCCTTGCAAGAGATGCAAGAGTCCCCCAGTCATCTTTGTTGCCTTCCGCTGGACTCTCTCCAGTAGTTTCTTGTCTCTCTTGAACTGGAGAGCCCAGAACTGGAGGAATGAGACTGCTGCTTGCAAACTGGAAGTTTTTTAACATTTCAAACACCAGGAAAGGTGGGCCCTCCAAAGCAACCCACACCCATGCTTCAGAGTCCTATACAACAAAACTGTGATGGTGAGTAAAAGCAAAGCCACGTCCTACACTGAAGATACCACTTAATACTTGGCAAATATTCATGTTTTTTTTCTGTCATATTTGTTTGTTGAATTCCAGCCTGATGCAGTTTGAAGCAGCTGGGACCTTTAAGTCCTTTGGTGACCCTGGCTTTCTTGACATCACAGCTTTCAGCACTATGCTATTCCTGGTCATCACAGGACTGTCTCTCCTTTTTTGTCTAGTAACAAAAGTTGTGTAGCTGCCACCAGCCTTCGACACCTCTGGATCCACAGTCCTGGCTGTAACTCCCTGCCCTGTGCCTTTTTGCCATGGAAGAGAAAATAACAAACCTTCACTCAAGTGCTAAAGCTCCATGGTCTCATTATCTTTGAGCCTTGGTCGTTGTTTACAGGGGATTTCTCTGAGTGCTTTGTATCCAGTGTGGGTGACTAAATCCTGTCCTGGGGAAGCTGATATCAGCTCTTCCCACATGCCACAGCTTAAGAGCACACTGTGTATTCTCCTTCATGCTGCATCACCCCAAAGTTACTGGGATTCTGCCACCTAGCAGGACATAGAATCATTGAATCACAGAATGTCTTATGTTGGAAGGGACCTTAAAGGTCATCTGATCCAATCTCCCTGCCATGGGCAGGAATACCCTTAACTAGACCAGGTTGCTCAAGGCCTCATCCAATCTGGCCTTAAGGGGTCATCCACAACACTCTGGGCAGTCTGTTCCAGAGTCTTGCCACTCTTGTACTGAATGATTTCTTCCTAAGATCCAATCTAAACCTATTCTCCTTCAATTAAAATCCATTTCCCCTTGTCCTATCACTGGACACTGTTGTAAAAGTCCCTCTCCAGGGGGAGAGGGACTTTTTTTACATTGCCTCTTTAAACTGGCCAAGAAATTTGGGATTCCACCTTGTTTGCTGCTGACAAGCAATGAGGCTTGGAAAGTGGAGACTAAGAGGAGACTCAGAGGAGACTAAGCATGTGCTCTCTGCTGGAGGAGCACAGATGCTATGTAGAGAGCCTACACATTGAGGTGCAAAATAGGCTGTGACAGGGAACATTGTGAAACAATAACACACTAAAGATAAAACAACCATAATCAAGTGTTGAACTGAATACAGTGGAGGGGCAGCCAAGAAAATCATGGTCTCCATGTGCTACTGCTTTTGCCAAGCTAGCTCCTACAGCACGTGCAGCACACGGACTCTCCAGGCGCTGCTAGGCTCTGTGTTGCACTGAGCTGCTGACTCCTGCGATGAAAACTCAAGAAGGCGTAAGTCCAGTCAGCACATACATTGCATCACACTTTTCTTTTAATTTTCCCCTTCAAATTTTAAGTTTTTTTTTTTCTAGTGTGATTCAAATACAAGTCTGAGGAGGTCATTCAGAAGAACAAATTGTTTTTTGCTTAGCTGGGTGGAAACCTGTGTTAGGCTTCAGACACGGCTGTGCTTTAAGATCCAACCAATGCACAAAACATACTTGTTCAGATGTCCTGCACTAAGCTGTGGTCTCTTCTTTCACTGTTCTGTGTGAGTTACCCACTAGAGGAAGGCAACAAGGTATGCTTTCCTGTGCTGATGTAGCCATCACCAGTAGACACAACTGCACTGCAGCACCCTCAAGGTCACAAGTTCTTCCTTTCCTTCTGTGGCTGATTAAAAGCTCGTAGATGGCTGGAAAGTCTCCCATTGACTCTGATGGCCTCTGGAGCAAACCTGCTACCAACATAAATGCTTCATGGTAGGATACAGCTGCACATCAGACAACATTCAGAGCAGAAATGAAATCCAGGCTCATATCCTCAGTTCAGCAGATCGTCACTAATCGCACTCACAGGAGAGAAAAGGTTTGCACGGAGGCAAGCAGGGGGAGATTTACTGAATAGAAGGCCTCAGCTGTCCGTCCCGTTAGTCACGTCTTCTACCACACGCATGCTCAGCCATGTTACTCCTGAGTGCCTCCTGCTCTCCATGCACACAACAGCTGCATCCAGCTCTACACACCTAAAGAAATGTCCCCATGGAAGTAATTTCAAGCCTCTTACAGCTGTGACCTTGCAGAATCAAGCTCGAGAAGGTGGCAGAGCAAACAGCACTGTGAAACTGCTTTTAATGCGGAATGGGTCATTGAAAAATTCTACTCTCCCTTCTGGTTACGTCTTCCTTACAGGAAACTTTTGACAAGGCTTTTGTCCAGCTGGCTCTCTGAGGATAAGACAGTCTTGCTACGCTTAAACTTGCTGTGAACTTTATGACTTTTTTTTTTTTTAATAATGATGAAGTTAAACATGTCGATTGTCAGTTGGTTTAAGGAAAGGAGAGGAAAGTAGTTTTAGGCAGGTGATACCTCTTGTTCTTAAAAACAAAAGGGAAACTTAAAACCAATCAGTGCTGCATACACTTCCAAATGATCTCTGCAGGCAAAGGGAATGCAAATAAAGAGGGCTATTTTAAGAACTCAGTAAGTAATCAAGTTCCCATTTAGACTAGGCTGATCACAAGCAAATGAGTAATTCTTTCAATGTCGGAGCAGACAGCCTTGGGAAGTCACAGTCCTGCAGTGGCTAGTCTTTAAAGTAGTTGCAGCCTCTCTGCGAGAGTTAATTCGAGGACAAAGAGAATGAAATAGGAAGCACACCACTTTGTTGGTATGTGTCTTATCTGTTAGTGAAAGTATTCTCCCACAGGGAGGAAAAAGGACTGATCTTCACTGGCACAGCACGGCAGAAAGCCAACACTATTACAAAGGGTCTGAAGCAGATAAAAACCTTCTCCAAAATCCATCCAGTTCACCCCTGCCTGGTAATGTTTTCAGACACTTTTATGAGGAATGAGGACTATAGAGAGCTCTTTGAAAGGAGCCGGTAGAGCCATTGTCTCCAAGAAAAATTACTCTCGAGGCCACTTAACGGTCTTAGAAACACTCTTTTTGGTCTAGCGCAATAGGTACCGATGGACTAGCAACAAAATGAATATGACTGTGACGGCAGAGTGCCTATCTGGATTGGCAGCAAGGGATTTTTAGTGACAGAACAAAGGATTTAATGGAATGTGGACATCTGAAACAAGAAAGGCCAGATTCAGCTCTGATGTGAGCAGCACAGGTCTCTGCCAGGCAAGGCTCCATTTGTTTTAAGTATGCCCCAAAATGAAGTCATGCCTTCCTCAGGTGTGCAGCTGTGTATCTCCAACACAACATGAGCACATGAGTCTCTGCTGGGTCTTGCCAGACCCTGGGACCACAGCCACAAGGTCCCACATTGAGCTGGTTCTAGTTCTCTAGCGACTGGGGAAGAAATTGTGTTTCCCTCAGGCAACTTGACCCATAAAAAGGAACCAGAGATCAAATAGCAATTTGTGAGCTTGCCTCTACCACCACAGTGAAGCCAGTGGATTCCTGAGCTCAAAAGAACTTAGATCTGACCTTGGTTTATCCTCTCATCTGAGATAAGCCAGCTAATTCAATCTGTAAGTCTGACTAACTCGAGTCAGATATTTTTCTACCCAGACAGACAGCATAATTACATAATAATTCAATCGAATTTCTGTTGAAGATGTATTCCTAGAATAAATGCAATTATTTAGACATGTAATAGAAATTCAGGATGAGCGTAACATAGAAAGAAGTTATGTTGAGTGATCTTCCTGGATGGCTTTTAGCTGTACACAGATGACAATGACATCTAATCGAGTGACTGAGAACTTATCTCAATGTCTTCCCAAGGTGAGGACTGACAAAAAGGATTTTCAAGTCTGGTAATCTGCATGGAAAGCAGGCAAAAACGGACAAAAGATTACACAAAGAGCAAACTGAAAGGAAATTGTGGGAAAGCCAAATTACCATAACTTTTATTTTAGCTTTGTTCTGCTGCTCTAAAATTAAAATGACTGAGTTGATAGGTACTGGAAAGCCATTTTTTGCATGTCTGTGTGTACGTATAGGTATCACTCTGCGTGTACTAAGGCACAAAATTTCCACAGAACCTGCTTCCTCTCAGAATCAGCAACCCATTAGGCTCAGGGCTAAGTGCCATTTCTATTGAATAAAAGGATAATTGCGGTTCATTAGTAGACTAGGCATTCTGTTCTCTTTCATTTTAGAGCATTGCTTTTGCTTTCTATTGAAGCAATGCAATATCATGTATTAAAAAAAAAAAAAGGAACAAAATAAGTGTCATATAACTCTAAAGGCTAGTAAGGAGAAGAAAAATGCTTTTAAACCTAGGGAAATCCCTTTGTTTTTTAAGCTTAGTGGGTAAAATCTTGGACTTATGGAAGCCAAAGTCAAGATTCCCACTCATTTTAGCAGGGCCGAGAATTCAATATGGTTTGTGTATTCTCAGTGTGTATAACTTGATCCCTTCTAACGACATTTATAGCAGGCAGGAGAAACTACAACACTATAAAATATTGGTGTGTACATACAAAGTGAATTAGTAGACACAAAAGATTTTGGCACTCAAAGTCAGGTTTGAAAATGTAGCCCTTTATCAGCTTGAGCAAATGCATGTAGTAAATCCTGATAATTCCTGTAGAACTGCTTGCACATTTTTGAGAATGTGGTTTCTGTGTATTATAATCTTTGCTTGCCTAGAGCCAGACTCTGCAATCAGCAGCAGTTTTGTCTGAGTCAGGACTTAAAACCACATCCCTGTAATGTATTACAGAATATTCTGTTCCCAACATAGTTTCTCCACAGAGAGTAAGTATAGATGTAAATACAGAAATTTTCTGTATGGAATTCAGTTGATTTTCCATACGCAGAAATACTACCTATACATTGAAATGCATGAACTCTCAGTTGTAGAGAATCACACACCTGGATACAACACAGAGTTTTAAAATGTTATGCCATGAATTTTGCATGAAGAGGAAACGTGATGGAAGAAGTCTAAAAATGTCAAACTGTGACTTTCAAACAAACATCCCAGCATTAAATGGATATGTCTGAGATACCTCCTGGTAATAAAAGATAGAAATCATGTTGACTGTGCTACAAAGATGGACTCAAAATTAATCTTTAAAAAGATCTTTAAGCAACCTAAATTCCCTGGCAGTTATGAAACTCAAAGTTGAATATTGATCTAGAATGAAAACTCAATTTCAAATTTCAGGGTTTCCTGTGAAATGGGAAGGCCAATTGATTGGCAGGTTAGTGTAAAATTGGCTCTGGATTCACTTTTGTAGCATAGGTCAGACACAGGTTACCTTTGACTGTGACACAGGCACGGCAGTGATCTCCTTCTGACTTTTTATCCATGAGTTCAGCATCTGGAAAACAGTGATAGCTTCAGTGGAGGCATTTCAGAGAATTGTCACGTTCTGCTTGACCTCCCTCAAAATCTTTTCTGCCCACCCCGCGAGGCCAGCCGTGCACGGCATGGTGCTCTGGCAGCCTGTGCCACAGGGAGCCCGACATGAGGGTTTGTACTGGACTATGCTCTGGAAGATGCAAATTATTAAGCAAAAAAAATAAACCGATTAAGAACCCAGATAGCATAAACTGACATTTTCATTTCAAACAGCCCCAAGGAAGCTATGTAATTGCTGGTTGCTGTTATTAGGTCTCTCAGGGACCCGGTGCACTGTGTAAGGATGCCTCCAGCTCAGTGGGCAAACACATCTGAAGCAGCTGTGCCAGCTGTGTGTTCCTGTCTGGGTAGAAATGAGCTCATTACCACTCTGGAGGGGCCAGGCATGGTCCTGGGTGCTATGAACCTGCCTCTCCAGCCACACTGGCTGTCCATACATTGACTCCCGCTCAGGGAGGTAGAAAATCTGCATGCAACCAACCCACCCAGCAACGTGCCGTCTTTTGATGGCCTTGCCCTCTTGCTGCCTCTTTCCATGCCTGCCCCAAAGGCTGTGAGGCTGAGTGCCTGCCCATAGAGAAGGAAAAGGACCATGACTGTGAACTTCGTGCCCCTCCTTGAATGCAGCTGGTGGGTGACCTATGCTGTGGCAGAAGGGGCCTGGTGGTTTTGTTGGACTCACATCTTTTGTCCCACAGGAGGGAGTGCCCAAGGGTATTTTCCCTGCTCATCCCCACAGAGTGGGCACTACTTGCCAACATGGGCTCAGAGTTGGCTGGGGTGACACTAGGTCCATGGGCAACCAACATGGGGCTGACAAGCTGTCTTGGCTCTGGGGCTGCATAGGACAGACAGCCCCTGTGGAAGCTCACCCACCTCAGGGATGAAGTTGGGTTTTCCTGCAGATGAGGGCAAAACAAGTCACGTTGGTTTCAAGGTGGCACATTTGTCTCAGATGGAGACAGCAGTGGGGGGGGAAGCTGGTGGGGAGTTAGCTGGGCTCAAGCACCACAGCGCAGCAGTGGAGGCATCTTCAGGCCAACCCCACTGCCATGACAGGGGAGGGCTGCAGCGGCAGGCACCACAGAGATTGTGGCACAAAAGGCCAAATGCAATACCCTCTGTACAAAGGAACCCTTATGAAGAAACCACTGGCTCCAGATGATGTCTGATTCCCCAAATAAAAGGGACTGTGCAAACACCCAGGCTTCCCATTTCAGCATGGTGTGCCACGAGCCCCAGTGCCCAGGGAACACCTTCCTGCAACGAACCCCAGCATGTGGCCCACATGCAGTAGCTTGATGGCCCTTGAGGCTTACCACTCCCACCCCAAATTTTGCTAAAACAGTTTTATGAGTCACTGTGCCGGGGCAATTTATAAAGTGCAAGTTGGACGTGCAGAGGGCAGTGACTTGGTAGGCAAACGGAATGGTCGTTATGTAGTTAGAAGTCTTTAGGGCTCTGAACATTCGGGTTTGTGTTATGGGTGGAATAAACACAGATCAGAGGGGTGAGGTTGTCCTGTCTTCACTGAAAAAACGCACCATGACTTCTTTAAATACTGTCTAATCAGCGACCAGAGAGACCTCATTGAAAGAGACTCTGCGAGCTCTTTCCACCAGATTACTGTTCAAAGGTAAAATATGCAGGCTGGTAATAAAGTTATTTATCTGAAGTGCTGTCTATGCTTTTACCTAAATGCCCATAAACCGTCAGGCTGTAAAGGCAAAATATTTTATTTCATTTCAAAATAGGCTTGCATAATCTTAACTCTCCAGCTTGGCAAAAGGAAAACACCACACGTATAGAATAGAGTATCTGAGATCCAAAAGCAGTACAGTGTCAGCCTTAGGCTTTTCCACAACTGTTGTGCTTGGGGCTACAATTAAACTTTTCAACTTCAAAAATAAATATGTTTTAAAATAAGAATAATCCTCCTAATTGTTCTGACACAAGCTAGAATGTTTACTTTGCATAAATCAATATGGAATGTTTCTGTACTACTGAAGAACTTTAAACAGGATTCAAGGTGTTGTAAGAAATTTACCATATACAATATTCAGGCCAAGACAGCACAGGGAGTGTTTCAGTGACAGGCAGAGGTAAATAATGAAATTAGTCAGGGGAAAGATTTATTTTCTTCTGCTTGCAGGAAATAGGTTTCTTAAGATCTCAGAGCTATTGAAACACAGTTCCTAACATTTCAACAATCTACATTATGTACATGATACTCCCTTGCATATTTTACATAGGATTAAAATGATTAGTAGATATTATAAGAAGTTACTGACATGAGCAGTATGTACTACAGATGGTTATAAATGCATCAGTAGGAACTTGATTCTAAAGATCTCATTGACCAATGGTGTCTCTTTCTTTTCGAAGCACAATGAAATATTTTGAGTTGAGGAAGGTTTTTGATCTAACCAACAACTAGGCATTGAATAATTGATCTAAATGGACAAGAAAAAAGCTATCAGGGCAAGTGTATAAACTCTTCATATATAAAAGCAGCGTGACCAGAAGAACTGTCCTGACGTCCACCACATTTCTGGGGGTGAGGCAGAAGGGCAACTGTACATCCATAGTTACAGGCTCTCCACCAGCTCACCTTGCCAGGATTGCCTTCACGAGTGTTTAGTGAAGGCAAAGAACAGGGTTGGTAAAACGTGTTTCTTCCCCAGGAAACCATCTCTACTTCCAAGGATGAAAAGGTTAGAGACAAAAAGAGGCACTTTAAATCACAAATTTAAAGTAGTCAAGAGTCTTTCTTTAAAGTTTGCTCTAACTGCTTGCTTCCCAGATAAATCTTTCCGTACTTTAATTCCCAGGGTATTTTACTAATATTCATTTGTTGAGCTATTTCAGTTCAATCTGAGTTTAGAGCAACAATTTCTCCTTTGCACTCAAGTCGCCCTTGCTCCACGATCAGAAGCAAACTGTGATACGAGGTACACAGAGTGCTTTTTGGCTAGTTTTTATTTCTTGTTCACACAAAAACAAATGACAAACCTGTGCTCTCAGGAGTCTGAACCACCTTGGGTTATGTTTTTGTAGAGGAATTTCTTGTGGAGCAGAGGCGCGGTATAACTTTAAAAGTGTGGACAACCCAGCTTAGGTCTAAACAGAGGCTCTGTCCTTGAAGCTACCTTGGAACACAGGGAGGAGGAGGTTTTATCTGTTTTGTGAGAGCTTTGCAAGATGCTTGGCGGGAGGTGCTGGCCCCGGGGGGAGAAGGGGGGGCGAGAGCCGCTTGCATAGTGGAATGGCACTACCCAATAAAACGCTGGCACGTGTGAACCTGTAACTGACCAACTCTGTGAAGGGGCAGGCGCGGGGACACTGCTTGACTGTATATACTGAGCTGTCCGGGGCAATAAAGGGAGGACGACTTGTAGCCATATTGGTGTGATGGTCGTTACTTGGCCGGCTCTCTGAAGGGACCCTTCTTCATGTTTTCTCTTTCGCCTCAGTGCAAGCATGACTGTCTGCACAAGGGGGACATTTGCTCGCACATGGCTGATCAATTCGTACACCAAGTAAGGCTGATTGTGAAAACAGTTTAAACCGTTTGGCCTTTTCAAAGCTCTCTTCTTTTGCTCTTGGCAGACAAGAGAAGAATTATGTTCCCCTTTATATGACAATCTTAAAAGAAGTTGGTTCAAAGCAAACAGTAAAATGGGTTTAGAGGAATTCCTGACTCACAGAATGATGCATGTAGCCTTCTGAAACATTTGTAATTTATTAGGATCAACAAATTACCTAAAGAATCAAACAATCCACCAGACAAATCATTTAGGGTTGACATGATATTATAGTTTCCTTGGGCTTCATCTGCCCTTCACTGGCTTGCCTTATACTCATCTTGCAAATTCTCTGGAGTGAGGAGTGTCTTCTTCCTCCTTGCTTGCAGCATCCCCAGCACAAATAGGTCCCAGCTAAGGCTGGTGGGTGTTGTCATCACAAAAATAGTTACAAATACAAGATTTATAGTGGAGCCTCCACAGCCTTTCTTGAGGTTACGCATCAATGTTTTCTTTAACTTTGCAGGCTGATTTGCTAACCACTTATTTTGGGGAGTTTGTGACATAAAATTGTATTTTAGCGAAAACTTAAGCCCTTCAGTTGCCACAATTACACTGTATTGAAATGTCTTATTGAATGGGGGTGGACTGAAGTCCCCACATACATGTTTTGCTGTAGGTATTTTTTAAAGCCTACTTCCCTGGAAGATGTGTTGTCTGTCTTACTCCGCTCCAGGCCCTAATTTCATGTGTTCATGAGCCAGATCATTGCTTTGAGGTTGCTGGGTTCCTCTTCCAGAGTCTGCAGTGGGCTCATAGCCACCTCACTAGTGCCCTCAGGGAAGAAGTGTGACCCCATGCGGAATGAACCAGGCTTCCTACCCTGGGACTTAAATTACTGGAACTGCAAACACTGTACTTTGCATTATTCATGAAAAACAGGCCTTTCCTCAAGAACCCTTCTGCCAGCTTCGGTGGCCAATCTGAAGCATCAACTGCATGTGCTACTATTCTTGCTAGGATTATTACTAATACGCATTATAATAAGAAAGTTGCTCCCTATTCTTAATGAACAGAGAGGATTTAAATATCTCCCTTCTAGAGAAAACAGGTGATTCATCTCTTTTGCTGGGAGGAAAGACTGACATAGGCTGAGCATATTGTACCCTCTCTTGTGAAGTTACAAGTCTTCCTCTGTAGGCAAGGATCACTAAGAAGAAAATGCCTTTTTTTGCTCTCCCTTCCCCCTCAATGGAAACCGTTTGATCCTTCCCTACGCTATAAACAAAGCTGCCTGTGTGCAATTGAGAAGAGTTGTTCAAAGATGTGAGATGTACAGCTGAAGTCAACCACAGAAAGAATGGCTGAGGCTTGGCTAAATTTAATTAAAGTCATTCCCTTACTTAAGCTGGGAACCCAGACAATCTAAAAATACTTTGGCCCTCTTTTCTGATTCTGATTTTAGGCATGTGCTCTGTGTTTATTTCTTTTTGGTGACAGAAAAATGTTACCTAAGAAGTTGTTGGTTTTATTTTAACATGGGCTTTCCACAAATCCCTTTCTGATAGCTGGGGCATGCATTTTACAACAGCTGGGCAATAGCACACGTCCTGTGCATTTGTAAGGTATGTTATAATCTATAGCCATTTTTCTGCTGAAAAAATGCAGGTGCTTCGTTTATGGCACTGAGGCACAATTCTTACTCTTATTTTTTCCAGCTTGTCACACAATTCTAATGCCATCAGTTCAGCTTCTGCAAAATAGTCCCATGAGTGCTCACAGCCAAATTTTCTCTTTGAGCGGAAGGACTGGATTAAGAAAAAGTATGCTGCTTGACACCATACTGACGTCTGTGTATGCGTAACACTGTCATCTCTGAGAGATGCTCTGATATGATCTGATCTTTCTGGCTAATTTTGAAATAAGCCAAGAGGAATTCTCCAGTTTCCTCTGGATGACTTTGTTTTGAGGCCTGGATCATAAAAATGTATTGAAGATCATGGAATCCAAAGGATGCAAGCTGGAGAGTTTTCAGTAAGTTGGTTGATTGTCATTATTAGAAACAGAAGCAGAAAGCAACTTTTTATAAGTTTTCACATTGTTGATTACTCCTTTCAGTTTTGTTAACTACTCAGAAAGAATGACCTGCCAGTCACGCTGACATAAATGTAATAAAAAAATATACTTTTTCCAAACATGATCATGAAAATGCTGTATTTTTAACCAAAACTTCAGAAATGGTGTGTCAGTCTCAATTCTTTATAGCTGATTTGAAATAAGATTTTAAATCTTTTCAACTGAAATTGTTGATTGAAATTAAATACCTAGACCAAACCAGCAAATTTTGTGTATTATATGGGCAAGAGCTCATTTTTGTGCTTACAAAGCATCTCACAGTTTGGCCATAACACCTACATCACAATCCACGATGTTATGAAAGAAAAATACAATTAAAATGTTTTTAAAAAGCCACCAAAACTAGTGAATGTACAATGTTATTACAAGAATAGGAGATAGCATAACTTACTCTTTTCTCTTATAGTCTTAAACTGAGACACTGGTTATCACTATTGTAAAAAGATGATCTTCAGGGGATTTTTCACAGAGAACTTAACATACTGCCACGTCATTTTCTAAAAGCACTTTCAGTGTTACTCTAAGGGAATGGAGGCTCTCCTATAGGTAATCTGTGCCTGCCTTTTGGGAGCGAGCTCCCCACAAAGCTCTAGGACATCAACTTGCTCACTCCAGCTGCTGCAGTCGCCCTGGGCACCCAGAACTCCTCTCTTCTGGCCTTTTGGGTCCATTTCCCAAGCTCAGACACTATTTCACTAATAGAGGATCTCCTCCAAAACATTTCCCTCTGGAGTTAGCTCTGCAGTCCTACTGCCTCCTACTTCCCTTCTCCCACCTTTTTCTCACTGGCAGTTTGCTCAGCCTTTTCTGGGCCCACCAGCAGCTGGAGAGGAAATTGCTGCTCTGAGAAATGTATTTATCTCCATTTGGATAGTCTGCAAAGCTACGCACATGTGGGAGAGCCCTACTGTATGCACGCACACAGGCACTGGCAGTACCCCTGCACAGATTTCTGCTGTATCACTAATATGTTTGGAAGTTTGAAGAGACAACAAGTACCTGTAAAGTGGGTGTCACATCCTTTCCAGGCATGCAGGGAGTTGGGAGGAACAGCAGCTTGGGTGAGATTTTCTGGAGGGCACCAGCAGGATGATCCTGGAGGCTTTGGGTGAAAACTGCCCCCTGTGGGGACAGCTGCAGGGAATATAGAAGTGGCAAGGTTGCTCACCTGGTCACAGCTCCTTAGCCGCACCAGCAGCCCCAGCCTTGCAGGGACTGTGTATATACGCTCCCATGCTTGGCTCCCACAGCACCTCCCACAAGCTGGACATCTTACCGCATCTCCTTGCCCCACAGAGGAGCTGTGATGTCGCAGCCCTTCCAAAACAAGAGCTGCGCTGATACTGCTGTATAGCTATGGCGCGTCCACCTGAGCTACCTGCAGCCAAGCTCCTCTCGCTACTAGAGAAGTCCATCTGTGGCAGCAAGCGGCCATGAAGGAGCTAAAAAGCCCACAAGACTCACGTGGACTAAGCCTTTATGGGGGAGGATCTGCTGGAGAGGTGTGTTAGTTACAGTGTCAGCTCTGCCCCGTGGGGCCCCGCACTCTTCCCCATCTGTACCCGCCCTGCTGTGCAGTGCAGCCACATGTGTCTGGAGCAGCCAGGGTTTCGGAGGGAGAAAAGCAGGTCTCTCACCCCTTTCCCACAGGTATTGTGCTTGGAAAGATCCCTCTCCCGGCTGGCGTGGGAGCCTCCCACATGCTCAGCTTATAAAACTCCCTCTCTACCCTTCCACCATCCCATCACCTTCAACTGCTGCGGTCACGTGCTTCACCGAGGCATCACAGTTTTCCCAGGTGATGTGAGTGATGGTGAAATAAATATGGTAAAAACTCAATTAGAAAGTTTAACGTCCTGTTGAAACAGGACCTGAGCTCTGAATGGAGACCACACTGCAGAAAGGTTTATATAAGAAAAGAAAAACACTCGATTTTACTTTTTCTGCTACAGAAATATATGAATAACCACACTTGCACTAACTATATAAGCACACATGTGGAAAGACTTGCAGTAAAGTATGATTAAGACCCTCAGCATTGCCAAAGCAGAGCAATGGCAAGCAGATGTTTCTTAGGGCCATTTGGTATTCCAGTATCATGGAGCTGCACTGTCACTGAGACTCCTAAAAGGCCCTTTGTGGCTCAGTCCTATATCCCTGCAAGTTTTGTCCCATTCACAGTGTCCTTGGATGTAAAGACAACCATGAAATTCCGTGATATACCTTGACTTGCACAATCCTGCACAGCAAGTCAATGTTATAGTGCAGAAACAGCCCCAGGCATGGCTTCTGGGATAGGCAGTCTCTGTACAAACTGAAATAAATTACTTAAAGTGATGGCTTGACAGAAGGGTCAGGGGAAAATATGTTTCCTTTCCATAGTAGTGGCTGCTCAAGTACTGAAAGCTAAGACTTCTAAACCAAATACACCAAAACCAACTGCTGTAAAAAAAGCTCCAATAATAGAGTACAGGTAATAGGAATAGGTATGTTGCTCAGTGTATATGTTATTGGCATTTGCACTTTACTTTGAGTGGCTGCACGGCAGACAATTCACAGAAATTTACCCTAGTCTGTCAAGTCATACCATTTGCTCCCAACCCATATTTTCCTTTAAGGTCCCTGCCCAGTGCTATCGGGGAGCTCCACCTTCCAGACCGTGTGGGCTATCCTAGGTGTGAACCAGCTTTACATGGACATGTTGGGAACCCCGTGCCCCAGCAAGCTTCCCTGCAAAGCCCTCATGGTCCTTGCAGCCTGGAAGGGCAGCCAGTCATCTCCAACCCAACTCTCAAGTCATGGCAGGGCCAGAGCAAACGCCTCCAATGCCTGGCAGAGGACCCAGCACCTCCTTATTTTCCTTTCCTGCACGTATTTTTTAAACTTTTTGTGGGGAGAGAAAGCAAATACTACATTCTTAAAACAGTAAGATTTTGCACCTCTAAGGGCAGAGACTGTCTTTTCAACAGGCGCGTAATATCTTCCCCGCCAGATGTTGTAAGTCAAAAATATTTCCCTTTTGGGTGTTCTTTTTCACACCCTCTCTGTGGCATGGTAAAAAAAATGACCACAATATCTTTCTGCTTCTGCTGTTGCTGGTCTCTGGTAAAGGGTGTGCAGCTGGCTGAGGTTCTGACTAGTTAATCACAGCAAGAGAGGCTTTAACCTTTAGATATCTGAGAAGGGGCCACCCGTAACAGATATAAGGCTTGAATTTACAGCCACGGTACAACTGAGAGCTTCTGGCACTTTTTCCCACTATTTTTGTGTGTTATTGCTGTGTTGAAATCGTGCTACATAAAAACTGTCAAAAGATTTGCAGAAAATGGACAGGAAAAGGAAAAACAATTGAATAATAACTTAAGAAAACAAATCAGAAGATGCCAATAATAGCTGAAACCTTGGGTCAAAGGAAGTTTAAAACATCGAGATAAATGTCAAGTACTCTCCCCCCAAAATTAGAACACTTAGAGTACGTAATCTTTTTTTTTTTTTTTTTACCCAAGCAATAAAATCACAGAAAAATGTAGCTCTGTGTTAACCAAAGTTATTCACAGCTTCAGGTCAAATGTGTCATACATTGTTTCATTTTTTTGTTTATAAAGGGGAAAAAATGCATTCAGAGACTATGAAATGCTTCAGCTTCTATTTTCACAATGGCATTTTCATTTCAAATTGATCTTAAAAGCAATTTTCAAAAAAAAGATAAAGCATTTGGATTATCCTCAGGAAATTCTCTCCTTTGTTTTCCCTTTCTTTACTGCTAAGGGTCCAAATCAAGCCCCCAAATCTTTATTTCTTTAGCTGCATGGTTTTCAAAGCAGAAAGAAATCTTCCCAGAATTGGAAATCTTCTTCATACCAGCCACCCCATATTTTTTTCCTGAGTTACAGAATTGACCAATATAGTAACAGATCCCTTCGGACTGTGGGCAAATCTAGTAAGTGCCAAACACATTTAGTCCAAAATACGTGCAGCAAATGCCAAGGACGCCCTCATTAATATTCCGCAAAGGTTTCAAGATCAACAGTAGCATGCATAATAGCATTTAATGACAGCAGGGCTTATTATCGGAACAATTTGGCCTCATCTGGCCTCTTTTGGCAAAATAATGTGCATAATAAGGTATGTTAATGTTAGGCTCTTTGGCAGGTCTCAGAAGATGAGACCGTACAGCTGGCAGGACAAAATGGGAGCAGCTGGAAGAGGAAGACTTGGTTTCTACATATTAAAACATTTGACATTTGGTATCTGAAGGGAACACTGTTTGTTTAGAGCTAATAAATAACTCACCAATGATGACAACCTGTAACGACAGCTTTTATTATGGTCTGGTTAATCCTCAAATTCAGCTTTGTCCTGTTAGACCATCTGCCGTCATTTTTCCCCTTATTTTATTTCCTGCTTTGTTAAGTGTCGTGCACTTGAAAAGTTGTAGCCATGCAAATACGACACGTATGTCCTGGAGTCATTGGTTGCCCGGAGAGGGAAACTAGTAGCAAGGCTCAGAGCAAAAGATGCAAACATGAGATCACAGAGCATCCAAGTGGGGAAGCAGGGATTTTTCATAGATCTTCTGGTGTTCCCTCTCCAAGATGACAGTCAATGGATACTGGCTTGTGTACAGGTCCAGCTGAATGCACTTTTCTTCGAGGATTCACATTTCTAGGCATGGGAAAATGCCACTTTTTTTCCCACTGAATGAACGTGGCCTCTTTCTGCCAGATAAATTATAAGCCTCTCTCTCTGCAAACATGAAACACGTCATCACCAATGATTTCTTTAAAGCCTGAGGTGATAGGCAGGCAAGGCCATATATATATTCTTTGCAGACACATCTCGTCACCATGGAGGTACTGTTACCATGTCTCTCACAGTCCTCATGATGTCTGACACCACTTATTTTTGGTACATTGTCAGATCTAATAACTCTGCCTAAAAGATAATAATTTTCACAGATAACCTGCCAAGATGACAAATGTCTGGGAAATTCATACGAAATGCCCTAGTTTGAATTGACAACAACGTGTGCACAGTGTATTGCCTGTATCTTGGAAGTGATAGACTGGTCACAAAAGTGCCATGGAGCTTATTTCCAGGTACAAAAGCAGCATCAACCAGGAATGGCTGCAACTCTCAGAGCAGAACATGTACTGAGGAAAAGAAGGAGCAGTAAGAAAATGCTGAAAAGAGGGAAGTGGTCTGGCAGGGACGACACCTCCAACATGTCAGGAGGTGTCTGTCAGTTTGTTAGCAGTTATGAAAGAGGTTCCTTTGGCAGTGTGATGAGTTAGATGCACTCAGGTCTCAGAAACTTAACTTGCCCAACTAAGAGGGAGGAAAAATAACGGAAGGGTGTTTGGAAAGGAAGCCAGTTTGGAAAGCAAGCCAGTTGTGCACGATTCTGGAAGCTGCCCATTTCATAAAGCAACCCATTTCATAGAATGGGTGTAAACAGTGAGGAAGTTAAAAAAGGGGAAAAAAAAATAAAAGACTTCAGGTGCCACTTAAAAAACATAGTTTGCAAAAAAGATTGCTTTTCTCAGAACTGTGCAGATGACAATCTCTGGATTCAAAATGTTGGCTCCAGTATGGTGACAGGACTGTCCTGTTTCCTTTATTTTCTGGGCCCATATTTTCTCATCTCACTGAAAAGTGCCACACCACAGATGCAGTCTCTGTGCCCCACAAGGGAACTGCTGAGGTGCAGCCATCCTGCAAACTGATTCTGCAGCACTGATTGTGCTGGAAGTGAGTGCTGTCTGCATCCTTAGTGCACTGTGCTGTGCTTAAAGGTTGCAGTTTGCTGGTTTTCAGGGACCTTGAGACAGACAGAGGCAGCCAAAGCCTTGAAGAGCATGTTGCACAGCACATCTTCATCATCTTACGATGCCTCAGACACCTTAGCAGATCTCTCATTTTTCTGATTCATGCTTCTGAACTATTTTGCACTTTAAACTTCCACTGGATCTCTACTTTGGGAACTGGTGCTCTGCTCCAGCTTTGCTGGATTTCTGCTCCTACCTGGACTATAGATTTCCAGCATGACCTTGAGTGAAGTCTTCAACTTCCTCCAGCAGAGCTCCTACCTGTGATATGGGAGTAACAGCCTTCGCCGTCCTAGACAAGTTCTGTAAGGTTAACCTCCTTTGCATTGGTGCCTATCTGCAAAATGTTTAGCTTATAAGACGTATTATAGAAACAAATGGTTTAGGCCATAAAAGAGGGATTTATAACATTGCAGATAATACATACTTTAAAAATATTCTTTAGCTTCCCTTAGGGAAGAAATTAAAAACTTCCAAATGAATGGTTCAGCCTTCATCTGTGTAGGTTTCCTTTTGTTGTTTAATGAGTAAGATCCTAAGGAAGAACTGAGTGCCCTTTTCAGACAGTGTTTCATGTACCAGGGTGTTTTTTCACCTGTTAATTGATTTCCATCACATTACTCACATTGCGAGGTATGCATCACAGCAGTCTTCTCTGAATATTAAGTGCAGCGTACAAAAACAGGTCTGTCAACTGATCGTGCACTTAATGATATCTAATAATGTTTAAATATAACCACAGAGAGTAATTAGAATCAAGACTGAACATCTTACTATTGATTTCACGGCATTTTTTTTTCTGTGAGGTTTCCTTTGAAATACTGAATGAAATGAATCAAGCAGAATATTTGAACACAGTGATACTTTATGAGCAGCCCAGAATGGCCACCAATTCTAAACCTATTCAGAAACAGGCTCTAATTAGGTCGCTTACATTAGTAAGGCAAAAAAAAATAAAAATCAATGTTTACATAAAAAAAAAGCCAAGTGAACCCAGCAGAGTGAAAAATATTATCTTTTCTCCACTACAGTAGATTAGAAGGGGAATGCCTGCCAGGTTATGTATTATATGCATTCACATCAGGGCTGAGAAGTTGCAGAGCCAGCCCAGCCCGGTGGCATCTGATCGACCTCAGCGCTGTTCAGCCTGAGAGGAGATAGGCTGCGAAGAAACAGATCCTGCACAGGAAAGCACTTAACATCGCCTAGTGCATGGTTTCCTGATAGCATGCAATAGCCATTGCACCAGGACAACAACAAATGAATGGCTCCTGTGCCATATCATTCCATTCTGAGAAGGCTGATAACTCTCCTGGGAGACGTGGCTGAGAGGCAGTCTGGATCTGCTTCAGCATACAATGAAAAGTCACACCAAAACAGTTTGGTTGTTCATCTTTTACTGTGTCCTGTCTTTGGTGTCAATTCCACAGGGCTTCCCCAGCCACATGGAGCCATGATAACTCCCAGACTCTGAGTACATAGTAGGGGAGAAGATGTCAAGGGTCTGCAGAAAACCTCCCTCTCACATATTTTCAAGTAAAAGTGATAGAAGAATTGTGCTGGTATGCAGAAAAGACCCCAGGCATGGCCTCCAGCACTGTATTCAAGGGAGGTTTGACCTATGGGAAACACCATTATTCCAGCCTCTAGGACCAGCTCAGTAATGCCTTTAAACTCAGGAAAGTCTCCCTTTCCACCTGCCAGAGGAGTCCGCTGTCTCCTACCTCTGCTCTGATTTGGCAAATTCACAGGGGCAAGAGGCTGGCACTGTGGTGACAGCTCAGGGACATCCTCTGGGACACTGGGCAACTACCTGAATCTTTTTTCCTTTGGTACCTCTTTGTAAACCAGACATCAGGGCTTCTTATGTCCAAAAATGTTTCGAAGTCAATAAAGCTTGTGGAGACCTCAACCCTCAGAGTTACAATTCCTGAGTGACACGCTTAAAAGTGCATCAGCCCAGAGGTCAAACTATTGGTCTGCTTAAAACCAACTATCTCAACTCCCACAAGAGTGCAGGAACAGCATCATTGCAAATCCTGTCTATAGCACTGGGCAACTGCCCAGCTGTTGAAGCCAGGCCATGCTCCATGGTTTCACAGACACACTCGTACCAGCTCCTACGCTTGCTATTTCAAAGCTCATTTGAATCTGTCTTTATCGGCATTTGTTGCAGCTCTAACTGAAGCATGGCCTTACCCTTCCAGATGACGTTACTCTGGGACGCTGGGTTTCTAACCCAGCACTGTTGTCTTCAGAGGCACACAGCTGGCTGGTGCTGTCTGAGGTAGCCTTCCCTGCTCTGAAATACCTCTTCATAAACTGCTGATAAAATTATACAACAAATGGCAAGAGAAATTCAGGACACTGCTCATGGAATGATCATTATAGAAGCATATATAGAAAAAAGCCTCATACCAGATAGTCTTGGCTTTTTTTACACTAGATGAGCCACAGATGTCCTTTGCAAAGTAAGTTATAAAATACATGTAAACATTTGTCACTGTGTGGGTTTTTTTAATGTCTCTCTCTTGTCTTTCAGTGGGACTTTGGTTTGACTTCATAGGAAAAGCAACGAAAAACCTTAATTAAAATTTTGCTGCTCCCCGGACATCTGCTCTTGAGTGTTATATAAAATATTACACATTGCTGTAAATATACATTCATATTTTATTTTAAACACATTAGTAATTGGGATTTTATAGGGCCATAGTGATTTATTAGGCATAGGATTGCAGCAAGAGTCATATATGCACACACATGCACACACTTCTATATAGATGTAGACATATGTGTATGGATGTATAAAATTTTGTGATGCCAGCAAAACTCTGGGTAAGCTTTTTGGCAAAGAAGCGGTCAGCTACCACATTTATAGTGTGTACTTTGCTTCTGATGTCCATGCTAGACTCACCATTGCTCTTGCCACTGTAAAAATGACTCAAATGTCCTATAAATGAAGGGTATTCAGGGACAGTAATAACCCACAGCATTTGTAGTCCCTTTTGATGCACCATAAATGGATATCTGCTACAAGGCATGCTATTTAATGAAAAGCAACTCCTAAGGATGAATTTGTAACCTCTACACAGTCAAGACCATCGGTGGAGAACTTCACAATCAATGCTCCAATAGTTAGAAATGATGCAAAGAAGGCTGTGAAGGCTCATCTTTCATTTATGCATTTGTTCTGGATGATCCAATAGATGGGATTGTTTCTTTCCCAGAAGCTTTTGAAAGAACTTACAGTGAGTTTAAAAAGAAAAACTTGCCTTCACTTGTGAACCTAGAGACCATTATAGCCCTGATCCATCTCCAGAATAAGTCTAAGGGATCTTAGACTTTCTGAAGCTTCATTGTGATCACTGCATGTCATATAAAAATTACATTGCTAATGAATAGCAACTCTTTCTTGGAAACTACTCCCAGTGTGATTCACCCTCATTTAATTGGAAGCTATAAAGTCTAGAAGCAGAGGTCCTTGAGCATGCTGCCTCAGCAGTTCTCCTGCAGTTCAAAAGGCATCTTGGAGTCCCGCTTTTGGCAGTAAGAGAGACACCAAGTCAACAGTTCCCCTTTCAACAAACCTGAGCACTCCAGACCAAAAGCTGAAGGTGATGAATAGACCAGAACAGTGCTAGCAGAAGGAAAATCTCAGTGTTTCTTACAATGTCACATCAGACTACATGGGACAAGTGTAGCAAATCAACTGCTACATGGATACTGACAGATTAGTTGCTCGTTCGACTTGGGACTTTCCCTGAGCTCCCACCCCTTCTTACTTTCATTCTTTTAACCTTCTGCACCATCTGCAGAGCTGTCTGTCACATTGGCCTCTCCCAACCTGTGCAGATGCCCAGAGCTTTCCAGTTCATCAGCACAAGCTTGAAATGGAAAGAGTCAGATGTTGCCGACTGACTGAATAAGGAACGTTTTGTCCGAGAAAGCAGCTTCAGTGAGTTTATTATCCAGACCAGCGCACAGGACACGGGGAAGAACCTGGGTTAGATTCACGGCACATTGCCCCGGAGCTGGTGTTCTTCTGCGCTTGCAGCTCAGAAATCCTCAACTAGCAGGAAAATCACAATGTCTTCAGCACCACTCAGACCATAGCTGGAGTTACTCGCACCTCCGGGTATCCAGCTGAGCTGTGATTTTCCTCAGCTCTCTGAAAGACCCTGGTGCCTGAAGTTTTTAATTTCATTTCACAGGACTATGAGATGATGGGCAGACTTTGTTTGAGACTGTTGTTTCAAAATGAAACTTTCTTAGAATCCCACAGACAGAGGAAAATTGCTAATATTGCTGAATATTGATCTGGTTTTGAAGTACTAATATTTCTGAAAATTGTTCTCGTGTTGGGTCAAAGCCAAGATTAAAAAAAAATAATCCATAGCTCAGACATCACTTTCTAGACAGTTTAAGCATCTGTGATAACCAAAAATAGCAAATAGACTTGCTGCTTGAGACCAGAAAAGACTGTCTCTTTATAATTAGTGCAACTTACCAACAAAAAAAAAAAATCAAAGGGCCAAGTTTAGGATTTCAACTTGAATGTTAGCTTGGGAGCATGCTATACAAGCCCTAGATCATTGGATTGTGTTCATCACACCGCCCTTGACCGCACATATAATATATGAAGCTCATTGACGTTGCACTTGATGATTGCACAGTTAATTGCAGCTTATGTCCAGTTCTGAACTACCTAAAGCTGCAGTTTCCAGAGCAGGGGTTCACAGCTTGCCAAGTTTGTATCACGCTGCCCGTAATCTTGGGAAGTGCATGAGCCCTGGTGTAGCCTTAAGGAGGGATTTGACACGGATGCATGAAAGTCTATTAGATATGTTGGCAAATAGTCTGTTGGTCACACTGGGCTATTACAAGTGTCTAATGCTGGATTTATCTACAGCAGAACAAAGCTCCACAAAATGTTTGCTCTTCTCCTTTGGTGGTCAATGGTGGGAAACCACATCTGCCTGATGAGTTACTACCTGTAGCTAACACATGCCTCTGCGCTGCCAGTATCAACAGAGGCCCTCTGTTTAGTGTTATATTATATGTTATTTCACAGTTGCATATGATTTTTTTTCCCCTGTCCTCATTTCTGAAATACTTTTCTAAGTCAGAGACAAGAAAATGGTCAGAAAATGAAAGGTACACACACAGAAGTACCTTAAAGAATTTCAGGGTGATTCGCAAAGCTGCCCAGCCATGCAAGAGAGATTTCCATTGATTTCTTACAGCTAAATGTCTTACCCGGGTTTTGCAGCTCCTCAGCATTATATCTGTACATGATGGAATTTTGAAGCCTACAACTTATTAATGTCTCTTTTAGGAAGACATGGGGCTGAGACCTTAGAGCTGACATCAGTTTAGGGGCACCCATGCTTATCATGTCACTGTGGTTTAATTTGTGTTACACAATCTGTGAGGAAAATCCATCCTAATAACACACTGTCTTGAGAAACAGGTGTCTCTGGACATGATGCAATTCACAAGGAAGTTATTACAGTTTGCGTCAGATATAGGAGATGGCTCGCTCCATGAAAAGGAATTAAACATGAGTGAGCTTCCCTTTTTCAAGCCTGGGAAATGACTCCTAAAACCAGTGGAGCTGCCTGAGCTGGTTTGCTGCATGCAGCTTAGTGATTTGAACAGCTCTTTGTCCAAGGGGTGTGCGATCACTCTTGATGGAGCAACCGAAACCTCAGACCACATATTAGTGCTGGTGAATTAATGCAGGATCTCCTGACTGCCTGGCATAACTGTGGATTTCCCTGTCCTTCTCCAAAGCTTGACAGAACCCTAAGCTGCCTGTCAGAGTGATAAAAGGCAACCCACGTGCTCCATACGTAATATCTTTGGGTAGTGTACCCTCCTTCTTTCTTGGCTGCTTCCCTGGCCTTCAAGCTTGCTCTCACTCAGTTTGTTTAAAACACAGCTGCCTTTCTGGTGTGCTTGGGCTTGCCTGCCCTTGGCCTTTTCCTTTCCAGCTCCCAGTCTTTCCTTGCTCACGACAGCGAGGCTGTCACCCCCGTGACAACTTGTCCTCCTCCCAGGAACCACGTTAGACCATACAGTGCTACAAGTTTAACGCATACTCAAGCCTTTGGGAAGATCACTTCCCGTGGCCCTTCTTCTTTCCCACCATGGACACAGCAGTTGTGCCCCGTGCCAGACTGGGAAAACCCAGCCAGTGCACCACGGCGATGTAACTTTCCCCTTGTTTTCTCACCTGGGGCATCAAGGAGCCATCCCTCAGCCCTAAAAATAGAGCGAAGCAGTCACTGGCCAGCAGGAAGAGCAGCAGGGGACTGGCCATGCCCTGGCAGCAGGAAAGGCAGTGAGGATGTGTGCACCCACCCCCTGGGGAAGAACACAGCTTGTTTCATGCAGAAGTGGACTTGGCAAGCCTGACCTACATTTTGGATGGCTCTGGTGCAGCAGACTGGAAACTCGGTAGCAGCCCCAGATAAATTAAAAATGGGGCAGGCTTTTGTTGGATTATGGAATGATTAGCGTGAAACATGATTCTGTGTCTTACTTCATTGCATTAATTGAATGTTCCCACATTACGTTTTGTATTCAGCATGCTGCTGGATGTTGTATGGAAAATAGCCACAGAGAGGAGAACTGAATATTTAGCCTAGCAGGGAGAGAAAGATTGAGACTTTTGACCACGAGAGCATAAGAATATGTCTGCAATGAGTCTGTGCATAGGAGATTTCCATTAAAACAAAAAACAGGAAACAGTGAAAAGTGCCAATATTTGCATTTTCATTGTTAGGTTCCAGAGTTAACTGCCATGTACATTGAAATGTAAGATTTGGTCCCAGGACTCAAACTCATTATAGGGCTCCTTGCAGATTCAGACAAGCCTCACTGACGTTTTTTTAGCAGACTTCTTAGCCACATTTGAAAATTTTCTTTACAACTGTATTAACTAAAAATTACAACTGGTTAAAAACTGGCATTTTACACATGAACACAAAAATGCTCTAAATCTTCGTATTCCCCTTCAGTTTTGGAGGACTTGGAAGCTAATTTTGTCAGAAGGTATATCTGCAATGCTGGGTTTACTATACATTACTATAGTAATTTCAACTGGAATAGCAAATAGCTGTTTGGGACTAGTTTGGGTATTTTATGTGCACCATTTTTCTAATGAATATGCTCATCAAGCTTGCAAGTAAAGTGTTGTTTTGAATCTTCTGTTGAGCTCCTCACAGACAAATACATACGCATTTGTAGGGGAGAAATCATTTTTCCTGATGAGCACAATGACTAGCTACTTCAACACAAGCTCTTTGTTGTCTGACTGAAAGGTCAAGTCAACAAGTTCAAGCCAGTATGACTGCTCCAGTCAATCCACAGTGCTCCACTGAATGATTTCCTAAATGAACCCATAATTATTTTAAATTGATGGACCTGAAAGGCAGTTCTATTCTAATATCTTCAACTCTACCAATTGCAAGGCTGATACTTGCATGTCAGTTTTCAGGCTGCTACTACAGAAAAATGCTGAACCATGAGCATCACTTGCTGTTTCTATGAACTAATGAGGGTTGCAGAGCATACAAACAACATTCCTGCAGCACAGGGGTCATGAGCTGGACATCTGAAGTTAAAAAGACAGAAAAGCTGAAACCAAGTTTCTGGAACGGACTTGGGTGCCGGAGTTTTGGCCGTGGCTAAATATGACAAGCTGGGCAGGTGGCTACCTATGAAAGTGACTACGCAGTGAAGTCAGAGGGGTGTAGATGTGGACCCATCTATGCATGCTCCAGAACAGGTCCTGGGTGGGTCACAGCACCACTTGCCCTTGGAAAGTGCAGTTGGAGGACAGCTGGCAGGGACACTGCAAAGCACCAGCAAATGCCATTTAACTTCAGCCTCTCTCTGACTAGGGAAAGCAGGATCTAGAGCAGAGGGTGCTATACTCCAGCACCATCCCTCAGAGAGGAATCAAAACTCTCCTTCCTCATAGCTTCTCTCTCTGCAGATTCTCCTTTTAATTGTTTTTTTAACTAGTTATGACTCCTCCTCCTTTGACCCATCTCCTGGCTCACAAGCTGCTAATCTCATCACACAACATAAAAAATTCCACCATGGCAAGGTAGTTTAAGCACCAGTAATTTTAACCAGTAAGTAAGGTCAAAAGCCAGATGCTGTGTAGCAGTGGGGTGACATTGCTAGAGGGTTTGCTGTTGTGTCGGGACAGGATACCATCCCTCCAAAAGCAGGTGCATTGATCCTACTATAGGTATTAGGACAGATCTGAGCAGTTCAGTTAAAAGAAGTGCTAAAGCAAAATGTGGATATTGGCCAGACTAGAGAGTTTATTTTTGGCACAAAGCTAGGAGGGAGCACTGCCTGTCATGCAAGTTGTGTTTGATACAAGGACTATGCTGACAAAAGAGGGTGTTTCTGGGCAGCAAGTGATGTCTGAGCTAAGCCTGTAGGTATGGTTACTACATTGCACAGCTGTGCCTTCTAACCTACCTTGGGACCAATGTTGACAAATCACCCAATAAAGGGTGAGAGTTTCCCTTAGCTGGGAAATTGCCATTCCCTCCTGTCAAGCTGAGGTGCTTCCGTGGGCAGAGGGAATGTGTTCTGTAGGTGCAATGGCAGCCTGTTAGATTTTCGTCTTTAAGCCCACACTTCGATTACCTATCTACTTGCCCGTTCAAGATGGCAGTCTACAATTCTGTATCTGAAACCAGAAATAATGTAACCATTGCTGGCACTGTCTACATACACACAGGAGAATTGCGTTGTCATTTCCTCCTGGAACTGTTTGAATTGAAACATTCTTACTTCTAGAGACATTTCAAGGAAGATCATCTTTTATAATAGTTTGGAAATTGCGATCCGTTTCCACGTCATTCATGAGGAAGGCAATGGATCATTTGCACAAATGTATCCTTGACTTGTGTGTTTCCCTTCCTGGATTGCTTAGTCATTTTCTTCAAAAAGAGGAAAACGGTAATGCCCTGCTCATATCACCCGCCAGATGCCACTAAGCACTCCTCACTGCACTGGCTCATCTTCCTCAGATGTTGTGTTTTGTCATAAAACATTCTTCTCCAGAAGAGGTAACTGATGATGGTTAGCCAGGTCCTGCCATGTCCCTACTGGCCATGTCATCATCTCATTACCCACAAGAAGTTGTGTGAAGTGATTAATTCTCTTCCACCAGCTGAGTTGCCACTGAAAATCCTTCTTATGTCTTATAGGATTTGGAATCTTTTAAATACGAAGAAACCAATGTTAGGAAACTTAGGTGTGCAGCATGCATTTTGTAAGCCAGTGTTTGTGCTTCTAAATAACAACAGTATGATTTTCAGAGGAGTCTGTCCTTTTCAGGTCTCATTGCTCCCCTCCCGTTCCCCACCAGGAGCAAAAAGGGTTCCTCTTACTCCGTAAAGATCGAGGCTAAAGGACAGGGCCTGTGTAGGAAGGACTTCAGAGACTGAAGCAGACAGGTTTGCCAGAGACATCTCCTAAACTACATAGGACAGTACTTGACCAAAGAGAGTGAGACCATTAATTAAGTTAATCTGCTAGGAGATAAGTATCCAGCAAGATGAAGACCTTCTCTCCAACTCAGAAAAGCCTTCCCCAAAGCAGATCAAGGCTCCTGCAGGCAGTACTGTTCACAAGAAATTTGGCAAGAATTCAACAAAAGTAAATTGCTCCTTCTTTGGATGCAGCTAGCTCTGCCCTATGTCCTTGCCGCCACCCCAGATTCCCAGCCAGAAGGACATCATCTGTCAGTGCTGATCTTGTTTGCAGTGCCTCAGGCTTTTGATAGAGGGGAAAGGTGGACACAGACCTCAAGAGCGCCTTGCGAGGGAAAGAGCAGAAGAGCTTCAAGTGCTGGGTAGCCTGAGGTCTATGACCTCAAGAAGAAACTGCCTCTTTTCCAGGGGAATGTTGTCTCTCTTTAAAAATCAGCGGTTTTCTACTTCTTCCTCTCCCCAGTTCTTCCCAGAGGAAAGTCCCCTGTTCAGTACTGAGTGGAGGTGGAGACCAGGCGCTCCAACACAAAGATTTCAAAAGGACTGGATGCTGACAGCCTGAAAGGAAAAACAAAACCCGTGGGGATGTTTCCTCCTCACCCATGACAAGATATTTAGGATTCACAGATTCTCTTTTCTCTTCTCTTTGTCTGCAGCTGAAGAGGGGCTGGGGCTCAGCCTGTGAGCTCCTTTCCTGAGGAAGGCAGCGGTAATTACTTTTCCAGCTAAATTGTGCGGCAACATCCCCTGCTCTGCCTCAGGCACCCTGTGAATGAGCAGCCTTTATGGAAGCCTTCAGGGCTCTTTTGTTTACATGCCCTGGGCACAGAGGCACTTAGAGAAAGGCTAGGGAATCGACACAGTCCTGCTAGGTCTCTGACAGAAATGTGAAAAATTTCAGGTGCCCTTGCAAAACCAGTGTCATTCCCACTTAGATACCACTGTAGATGGGTAAGCTCTCGGCTTAGCAGTCCTTAGAGTCAGGTCATAGATTTTGGGAAAAAATACAGCATTTGCTTGGAGGAAGAGCTGTGATATTGGAATTAATTATCATATAGTATGACAGGAAGAGATGTGTTGTAGGAAGAAGGGGAGGAAGTCTTTTACCAGCAGACAGCAGTTTCCTCTGCTTGCTGTGCCCTGTACGGAGGACACACAGAGAGGTTTCCCCCACCAAGCTATAAATGAAGTACTGCTGTGGGGGCCTGTTGAGGATTGTCTCCAAAGAGAAATGGAATATTTTCCTTATGGTGAACCACAAGAGAATGTTACTACATCCTGTTCTTTGCATGCCGTATAAATAGGAGGAAGGGAATGACTAGTTAACTGTTTGACCTCAGTTTGGGGGAAAGAAAACTCCCAAGAAACCTCAAGAACTCACCCCATTAAGCATACAGGAAAATGTCACAGATCTGGCACCTTAATTATATGCTAATGACATCCTACCAAGAAGAAAAGCTTCAGATGTCTGAAAGAAAAATACATGACTGAAAAGGGTTGTGTGCGCTCACAGAGCATTTTGTGACAACTATTCCATCTTTCTTTTTGTCTTTTGTTTTTAGCATCTGAAAAACAAAACAAAAATTCAGACTGAAGAACTAGGTGAACCTTTGACATTTGTGTTTGATTTTCAGCCTGTGGGCATGAACTGAAAACAAAACAAATCCTGCTGTAGAAAGGTTTGTCAAATGTGCAGACCTTCAATGACCCTTCTGTTCATAATATTTTTCTGATTCATTCTTAGGTAAGATTGTAAATGGTCTTCATGCATCACCTTCTGGTGAACTTGTTTGAAAAATACTTTTTAATTTCCTATACCTGGAAAAAACCCCACTCAACTAGTATAAATATGTAGCAAAATTAATGAAGGTATGACCAAGTATCTGGTATGATTTTTGTTTACTTCCTGGTTTGTTCAAATTATGATTTCCCGAGGACTTTGCATTACACAAGAATGCTTAGAGACCCCTCTACTGATAGCAGAAGCTAATGATGGTATCTATTTGGACAGTTTTTCTGACTCATGTTTACATCCATTCACGTGTGGCACATTTATTGGCACTGAAATTGTACTATACTTGATTGTTGAATCTTCTTCTGCAAAGCTGTTGGCTCAGGACTTTGATTCATGTGCCATTTCAAGCCTCAGTTTGGCTGATACTGATAACCAGGCCTGAACCTGATGACAAGGAAGCCCATAATCCATCTGCTGGTCCCGAAAGAGGTGGGAGGCAGCCTGATGTGCCCAAGTCTTTCCTTCAGGAAACCTTTGCAAGCTGGAGATACTCCACAGGGCTCTGTGGGAAGGGGGAACTAGGGCAGAGTCCTCACCTCATGGAGCTCACTGTAGGATCAGAAGGGTCTCAGCTCTTGTTTCAAGGCCTGCAGAAACGGTACTGCACAGACATCAAATTTTGACATAATATAATTATGTAATAATTGAAAAAAAATGAAAGGAAATAAGGATCTCCAATCAATGTCTGGAAATAATTAGGAAAAAAAAAAAACAAACAAAAACAAGAGGAACAAAACAGCTCAGGAAGGATTATTGAACATTCATGGACCAAAAAAAAAAAAAGAAGAAAAGCCTCATCATTGTTACAGCAATTCCAAAAGTGATTGTAGAAAACTTGCCTTTGTCTGCACCAAGTGGAAAAAAATGCTTGAGCAAGGAATGGCAGCTGTGACCCTAGCTGGCACTGGGCTCACACGTCAAGGGCTGGGCCTGGCTGTGTGGGTAAACTAGGAAAAATGGCAGTGGCTGAACAGGAACTCTTGTCAAAGAATGAGTGTGTTTCCAGAGAAAAGTCACTATTCTGGAATAAAATAATTTCTATTCAGAAAAAGTCCCCAGCCAAAGTGGTTATTTCAGGATAGCCTGTGTGAATAACCTAATGTGACACTTGCTGTTCCAGTTCTTTTCTCCAAATGGGTAAGTCCTTACCTACAAGATTAGTCCTGCTGACTTCCCAGGGTCATCTCCTACATGGAAATGCTGCAAACTTGAGATCACTACCTGTATTGTTAGCAAACCAGAAAACTATTTGGCTTTTGCTCCCACTTTGTTCCCTCTTTCTCCTCTGGGATGGCTATTTTTGTCTTTTATTAGTATGGGCTCTATAATTCTCGGCAAAGGCTGTGTGATAATCCCTTTAGGTTTTATTTAACATTTGAGAAATAGCCCTGATACTTGCAAAATAAATAGGGATTGTATTCTCCAGGAGAACATAAATTTGGTTTACTTGATTTAATTTATTAATTGAATGAAAAAAAATGTTCTGTTTAAATTATACTAAAAAAATTAGCCTTGTGTGTGTCACAAGGAGTAGCAGTCATGGGACATAACATTGTTTTCAAGAGACATAGAAAGGAAACAGCTGAAGCTAATGAGATTTTCTTCACTACTAGAAGATGTGTTGTTTACTTCAATATAACCAGACCGTATGGGCTAGCCAAAAGTGGAACTCTATCAAAGTCATTTGAGGTATGTTAGCTTTACTTTGAGGTAGTCTCTCCAGGATTAGCCTCTTCCTCCTGCTGCTGGGGTTAACTTTAGCGGGTTTTTGAAGGACAGAGCAGAAGGACTGGGTTCCTCTTTGATACCTCTCAGGGCTATTAGCTTTTGTCTGGTGAAGAAGTTTTCCTTTTTATATCTTCTCATATTTTATGAATGAAACCATCCCAATCCGGGAGCACGGTATGGCAATACTTGAGCAGAGCTGTGCAGCTCTGCATTTGCAACCTCAGCCGTTGCACTTCACGTAAGGAAGCAGGTCTGAGATCTCTACCATCTTCCTCCTCCCTCCCTGTACCAGGCCATTTGCTCTTGTTGCTGCACTTCAGGTCGCCCTGGCACTCAGCTGAGCTGAGCTGGTTGGGCACTCATCAGATTCAAACTCACCAGCACAGCAGAAGACAGCAAAACAGGTTTGGGTTTTTTCCCCCGAAGTTCATGACCTAGTTAAGCAACTCGCAAAGGAGAGGAAGGTAGACATGTATGACTCTGTATACAAGGGTGTCTGCACACAAGTGTTCACACGCTCATGTGTGCAAAAGGGAGGGAGAGAAGCAGACCATGTTTGAAGCAGATTGAGTCTGCACAAGTGAAGATGAACAACAGAAGCTCCTATTCAATCAAGACAGACAAATGGGGTCAGGGAGGTTCTCCCAAAGTCTCCGCTGAACACTTCAGCTCACACAGCAGCACTAAATGCACCACTCTTCACTCACTTCTGCTTGATGGGCCTGCTAACTCTTTCCAGATGAACATCGTTTATTTAACTTATTGATTAAACCAGTTGCTGCAGCTAACACGAACCTCACATTTTCCAGAAAGACAGATATGAAGGTTTAAAATTGGTAACCGTTCCCCTCCGTCCCCCTTTCAAGCGGGTATAACTGCTCTTTGTGAAGAGAGATGGCTTGCGTTACACAAGGCTGCAGAGCTACAGAGCCATGAGTCAGGAGAGGAAATGAGAGTAAGTTCTGCTTGAAGGAAATTTCTAGAGCTTGGGTGGTTGTTTCTTTTTTTTACAAAAAAACCACACTGAATTACTAATTTCGTTTAGTATGAAAACTGAGATGGCATCGGAAAATACAGCCACTAAATCAGCTTGATTTATAATAACCTTTAGACTACTTTGCAAGACTGATAAGTGGTACGGCGCTCTAGACAGCAGGCTGTGGGCTTGAATGGAGGAGAATGAGGAATTTCCTCTAGCAATTGCAGCACTCCCTGCATTGGGAGCACTGCTCTTGGTGACTGTAAGAAGTTACCTGCAGACTGACTTCCTAGGGGGTTCATCACTGGAGCACCTCGTGAGCACTCAAGAGCTAAGGCCCTCATGGCATAAACCTGTCGTCTTCTATCCCTGCTACCCAGGCAGGAAACAAAGAATGATTTGGACAAGCCAGTGCAGCAACCCTGCCCTATACCTGGAGATAAGCCTCATCTCATGTCTCTGTGTGGTGCCCTCAGCACAAAGCCAGCTTTATTCACTGCTAGCCATGCCTGTGGCCTTTGTTTTTTTGGTGGGAGGTGACATGGTTTCTTTCTTTAAGGAAGATGTTGACACATCTGTGCACCTGGATAGGTCAAGCCTGATGCAAAACTACAATGGTCCTGTTTTTACTGAAATCAAAGGCCACCCATTGCCTTAGCTGGCACTTGGCGGGAGATGGTGGGGCAGCAAGCATTTCACAGCTGGCCTGGTCTGCCTCATAGCTGCACCCATCCAAACCACAGTCTCGTCGTTGACAGGTGAGGGATTGTGTACTGGCTCCAACAGAGTAAAAGTGCAAAGTTTTCCTTAATTCTACCAGGAGAAATCAGAGGCTCAGCTTGCTCAGCCTGCAGTTCCTTTCTGTTTAGGACATGCTGGTCTTACAGCATCCCTCTGGTGTGTGCAAGCAAGGTCTTTGGATCCCAGCCTTTGAACGCCTTCACCTGCCTTTGCAACACAGTTGAAAACCTCTGGAGGACAAAGGGGCAAAAGTACGAGAATTATTATCAGATTGCTAGGTCTGAATAATGGCTCTGGAGCCACAAAGCTGCATAAGTACCTCACGCCCTGACATCTGAAAGAAGCTGGGCAGAATCTAAACAAAGCTTCCAAGTATGTAATTTCTTACTATGTCCCATCCATTAGACAATGAGAGCACATCCAACCAGGGTGATCAGTTAGACATTGGGACACTCACCACAAAACCAAACATACTGTAAAAGCTACAGGATTTCTTATGAAGTAATGCCCCTGATCCTCACTCCCTTTGCTGATGCTGCAGCAGCTCCAGCTGCTCTGTGTCCCCCATCACACTTGTACCAGATGAGAGCTGTCATGTGCTGTAGTTCCTCTGAGGCTGTATGAGTCCAGAATCTCTAATGATTTAATTATGCCCACTTTTCCCTCAGCAAGACACTGTATATCACTTCCTCACCACACTGATGGATTTTACAAAGCTTATAGCCCTCAGTTACCTTGGAGATTCTTCTCCCTTTCTGAAAGTTTGCTGGAACACCCATCAAAAGTTACTGCAGGGAGAAATAAATCAACAGGCAGACAGACAAGCCCAACTCCTTAACTACAAAAAAATGAAAATAAAGATAATTTTAAAACACACGAGGACTGGTGCAGTGTATGTGAAACACATTCAAATGCCAGCTTGTAGAAGACTCAAAGCTGTGTGACGAGGCAGTGCCACCAGCTTTCCTATGCACCTCTATGATGCTTAGTGAGGGTGTTGGCTGTGAAGCAGCCACCCCTTCCTTGTTACACTTTCAGAGGGAGGCACTAGAGTTGCTGCAGACAAATGTCGAGCAGCCTGTAAGGAAATTGCTTTCTTGTTTCCTCCTGATAGTGGGCTTACCTTAGGGAGCATACAACTGAAAGCTGTACGTTTTGAACGTGCTCCCCTCTCCTAAGAAAACATCCAAGGGAGGACATCTTTCCTGCAGCTTGGAAAAATTCCAGCAGCCTGATAAAACATGACAGCTGTGATATCCACAAAATCCCAGAAGAAAAGAGAGCTCGCAGCGATCACCCTCCTGACTGACACGTGGCAGTGAGCGCTGCCCATTTCCTCAGGCTCCTATGCCTTAGTATATTTCTTCTCCGGGGTTTGTTACCACAGAAAGCAGAAACAGCAAACAACTATTTTGCTGCCAGATGCCAATTTATCTATAATGCATCTAACTGAAACTCTTGTTGTCCTCATTTCTTTTTCTCCAGGAAGGAAGGAAGGGAGTTAGAGCTGTGTTAGAAACCAGTGTGTGTGAAATGATGGAATTAGTGAGCATTTTGAAAGTTCACTTCAGCAAGAGACTCAGTGTTTGATCTTCCTTCCCCTGCCACCACTGGCAATATTCTCACTAGTTTCAGTCGAAGCAGGAGGAGAATCATAGAATCATAGAATCATAGAATGTTAGGGATTGGAAGGGACCTCGAAAGATCATCAAGTCCAATCCCCC
The DNA here is from genome assembly GCA_020746105.1 of Trogon surrucura. Classification (NCBI taxonomy): domain Eukaryota; kingdom Metazoa; phylum Chordata; class Aves; order Trogoniformes; family Trogonidae; genus Trogon; species Trogon surrucura. The sequence continues at coordinate 104,387,351 of CM036617.1, read as the reverse complement.
TGCCAGAGCAGGAATGCCTAGACTATGCCACACAGGAACGTGTCCAGGCAGGTCTTGAATGTCTCCAGAGAAGGAGACTCCACAACCTCTCTGGGCAGCCTGTTCCAGGGCTCCGTCACCCTCACTGAGAAGAAGTTTCTTCTCGAGTTTAAGCGGAACCTCTTTTGTTCCAGTTTCAGCCCATTACCCCTTGTCCTATCAGTGGTTGTCACCGAGAAGAGCCTGGCTCCATCCTCGTGACACTCACCCTTGATATATTTGTAAACATGAATGAGGTCACCCCTCAGCCTCCTCTTCTCCAAACTAAAGAGCCCCAGCTCCTTCAGTCTTTTCTCATAAGGGAGATGCTCCACTCCCTGAATCATCCTAGTTGCCCTGTGCTGGACTCTCTCCACCAGTTCCCTGTCTTTCTTGAACTGAGGGGCCCAGAACTGGACACAGTATTCCAGATGGGGTCTCACCAGGGCAGAGTAGAGGGGAAGGAGAACCTCTCTCGACCTACTAACCACCCCCCTTCTAATACACCCCAGGATGCCATTGGCATTCCTGGCCACAAGGGCACAGTGCTGGCTCATGGTCATCCTGCTGTCCACCAAGACTCCCAGGTCCCTTTCCCCTACACTACTCTCTAATAAGTCATTCCCCAACTTATACTGGAACCTGGGGTTGTTCCTACCCAGATGCAAGACCCTACATTTACCCTTGTTATATTTCATTAAATTTTTCCCCACCCAACGCTCCAGCCTGTCGAGGTCTCGCTGGATGGCAGCACAGCCTTCTGGTGTGTCAGCCACTCCTCCCAGCTTGGTGTCATCAGCAAACTTGCTGATAGTACTCTCTAGTCCCTCATCCAAGTCATCGATGAATATATTGAATAATACTGGTCCCAGTACCGACCCTTGAGGCACTCCACTGGATACAGGTCTCCAACCAGACTCTGCCCCATTGACCACAACTCTTTGGCTTCTTCCCCTCAGCCAGTTCACAGTCCACCTCACTACCCGAGAGTCTAGACCACACTTCTGCAGTTTAGCAGCAAGGATGCTGTGGGAGACTGTGTCAAATGCTTTACTGAAGTCAAGGTAGACCACATCCACCGCTCGGCCATCATCTATCCACCTTGTTATATCCTCATAAAAGGCTATGAGGTTAGTCAAGCACGACTTCCCTTTGGTGAAGCCATGTTGACTGTCTCTAATGACCCTCTTATCCCTGATATGCCTTGAGATGGCACCAAGGATAAGTCGTTCCATCACTTTCCCAGGGATGGAGGTGAGGCTGACCGGTCTATAGTTACCCGGGTCCTCCTTCTTGCCCTTTTTGAAGACTGGAGTGACATTTGCTTCCCTCCAGTCCTCAGGCACCTCTCCCGTCTCCCAAGACTTGGCAAAGATGATGGAGAGTGGTCTAGCAATGACATCAGCCAGCTCCCTCAGCACCCGTGGATGCATCCCATCTGGACCCATGGATTTATGGATGTCCAGATTGCTTAATTGGTCCCTAATCCAGTCCTCATCGACTAAAGCAAACTCCTCCACTGCCCTGACTTCCTCTGGGGCCTCAGGGGAATGGGGCTCCTCAGGACAGCCTCCGGCAGAGTAGACAGAGGCAAAGAAGGCATTCAGTAACTCTGCCTTCTCTGTATCATGTGTCACCAAGGCACCCACCTCATTCATCAGTGGGCCTACATTGCCTCTGGTGTTAGTTTTATCTGCCACGTATTTGAAAAAGCTCTTCCTGTTGTCCTTGACCCCTCTCGCCAGGTTCAATTCTAGGGAGGCCTTTGCTTTCCTAGTTGCCTCCCTACACCCTCGGACAACAGCCTTATATTCTTCCCAAGTGGCCAGCCCTGCCTTCCAAGATCTGTAAATTCTCCTCTTGCCCTTGAGCTTATCCAGCAGATCCCTGTTTAGCCACGCAGGTCTCCTGGCTCCCTTCCTTGACTTCCTACGTGTCGGGATGCTCTGATCTTGAGCACGGTAGAAGCAGTCCCTGAACGCTAACCAACTGTCTTGGGCCCCTTTACCTTCAAACAGCCTTGCCCATGGGATTTTCTCTAGTAATTGCTTGAAAAATCCAAAGTTTGCCTTGGCAAAGTCCAGGGTTGCAATTCTGCTTGCTATTTTGTTTCTGCTACATGAGATCCTGAACTCCACCATTTCATGGTCACTGCAGCCAAGGCAGCCCTCAACCTTTACTGCTTCAACCAGATCCTCCTTGTTAGCGAGGATGAGGTCCAGCAGTGCTCCTCTCCTAGTCGGCTCCTCCACCATTTGCATCAGAAAATTATCATCGATGCACTGGAGGAACCTCCTGGACTGTGGCTGGCTGGCTGAGTTGTCCTTCCAGCAAATATCAGGGAAGTTAAAATCCCCCAGGACAACCAGGGCCTGTGATTGTGAGACCGCTCTCAGCTGCCTGTAGAAGAACTTCAGAGTTTACACCTCAAACAGCACTCATCTAAGTCACCAGAATGAAAAAAGAGCCTGAATGAAAAGCAAGACTTGCCCATCTAGATTAAAGTGAGCAAAAGATGCAGATTAACCTAAGCACAGCAAAGCAGACAGAAGTAAAGGGATTCATTGCACTGTTCAATGCTATTGAAAATCAGCTAAGTTTTATTCAAGTTTCACACAGGATATTTGAAATTTTTGGCACTTTACCGATTGTCCTTCTGCACACATACACAGGCAGTCAAGCACATGACCAAATACAGGTAAGATTTCTCCCCATTTAGTACCTCCACATGTTGCAACTTTTTTCATGTTCTGTGCTCAGCATAGAAGTCTGAAAAGCACAGAACAACTAAAAAGCACCCTCTCGGCCATGCCAACCAGCGATGCCCCTCCGCCACCATTTTCTCAGTCCGCTCTTACCAGAAGAGAGAGCACAAGGAATAGGGACAATGAACAGAGCTGGATTTTTACTTATCTTTTACATGGAGACTTCATCAAGCCCTCTTTAAAGAAACACAGAAAATCAGCAGTACAGTAGTGCAAGAAGAAACCGTATTTGCATGCAACTCTTGAACTCTCCTGCAAACCCTAACACAAGCTATGTGTGGTTTGGGATGAAATCTCCCTCACTACGCTCTTCTTTCTTTCCTTTTCCTTTTCTTGAAAGTCATAAAGGAAGAGACCTGGCTGTGGCACCAAATCTGCCCACAGTTCCAGTTCCCTCTCTGTGTCCTTTCCACCATTCAAAAGACTTCTGAAGAGAAAACAGAATGCAAAGAGGTACTACTCCCATCTTGTGCTTTGTGACTGAAGTATGACTTGGAACATATTCATTTAGAAACAGGAGATGGGTGAAGAAATGAGGGAACAAGAGACAAGCTTTTTTCCACCCCACAGGAAAATGCCCTCTTCGACCTCTGAAAAAACGCTTTTACCATCCTGAGGCTTGAAAGCACAACAGGTTTTGCCCATGTTACTTGATTCTTTTCTTTCTAAAATAAGGGGGAAATACTCTTGCCGGTTTTAATGGAGCCAGGCCCTTTGCTGGCTAGTGTGAACCAGTACAGTTCTTATACGGACAGACTGATTGCCCTATAAACTGCAGCTCCCAGGGACTGGGGTGCAATACAGAGGCAGCAGGTGAGCTGCACACTTATTAAAGGCCATATTGTTAGTGCAAATAAAGGCAGATGGCATCTCCACTGCAGGGAACACAAACCTCTGACGAGCTTCTGAACATCCTGTGAGGTTTAATGACCCATTCAATGGTTTAGTGATTTTGCCCTTCAGCCACAATTCAACAGCTCTGAACTTGCAGGAAGACTACTGCCTGTATGGGAAACTATTTCTTAGGTCTTACTAAATAATAATTTCAGGTGGCTTTCTTTCTTTTTTCTGTAGCAAGTATGATTTTTACAAGACAGAAATCCAGAAGGAAGATAATGCACTTCACCAGAATCCGTACAGGATTTGAAGCACTTATGTGATTCCGGTGTGAAAGTACTTTTTTTTCTTAGTAACTCTATCCAAGTGTGTATTTTGATCAGTATCAATATAATCATCTGTCGTAAGGTAGCCTCAAGATGTCCCAGCCAGGCTCCGGGGTTCATTCTCCTGAGCTTTGGTGACAGCTGGCTGAAGAGCTGTAACAAATAAGAGGGATGTAACAGATAGGAAGGATGGCAAAAAATGTGGATGATTGCATAGGAAAGCATGGGCACAACCATGTGAAAAGACTTTCTAAACAAAACAGTGGTTTAGAACTAACACACAAACCCAGTAGACACCCCATGCGCAAAGTGGGTTTTTGTTGTTTGAGCATTGATTGCTCATACAAACCCCCTTGAGGAAAGGAGCATGAGAAGAAACATGAGCTGTAGTATAACCTTCTTAACAGGACAGGGCACAGCAGGCTCTGTTATCAGTCTCCAGAGATCAGATGCTTCTCAGGAAATTGCACCAGCTTCAATCCTCCTCTCTCCAGATACAACAGCCAACTGTGGAGTCCAGGCTCACAAACTATGTGAAGCCATTTACTAACAGGCTTACCATGGTATTGTCTCTGTTTTCAAAGATAACATTCACTTCTTCCAAGCAGAGCAGAAAAAAAAAACTAAAACCACAAAACAAAAGAGTCTTCAGGGAGAACGACATGATCACCTCCCCCCGAAAAAACTGTTGTATGTCACCAAGGCAGACAGATAATTCTCTTAAAGGTAATACAGACAGCAGTTTAAGAGTTACTAGGACTCCTACTACAAATATGCTGAAGTATACTTGAGAAACAAAGAAGGAAGCAGAAACCCGAAGATACCTTTTGGATTTGCAGTGAATAAACCCTCACCAGCAGGAAAAGCATTGTGAGGAACTGAGGCAGTGCTAGCTCCGTGCCAGTTCACGGTAAGATGCTGAAGTTGAGGTGCTGCTCCCATTGGGAGCCAGCCAGTGCTGGGTAGCTTACTGACTCCAGCAGATACCTATCTCCTGCCCTGTGTGGTAGCAGCTACTTGCTTAGCTGAATGATCAGGATGTAAAAAAAAATCTGGGAAACAGCATGTATTTTTCTGGCATTTAAGCTATTTGGGTTTTCTTTTTTCTGAGCTATCTGGATTAGATAGCAACGCCATCTTGGTCTTGTTAATGCTGCTCTCTGATGTGTTGGACGACTGCTCTGTGTCCTGTCAGGGTGCTATCTTTCTATGTTTCCTGATCAAATTTACAAACACTACGTTGTTTAATAAACTTTTAAAATGGTATTTCCTCCTGCCAGTGTGGAAATGGGTCTGCCCCATCTAAGGACAGACCCACATAGCCTTGAATTATTGCTGGCCAGGTGGGCCCATTCTTTGCTGACTCAAATGCTTTTCCTCTCAGCCCAATACAACCTTCCTTTGGGAGGTCAGAGACTGGGTTTCTTTGCGTCAGAGACATGGTTGAGGACAAACTTACTGGAGATGCCCACTCTCCACTTCCACATCCAAGGTGTTTCCCAGTGTGCATGAGGTTTAGACTAATGCATCATCAAAGCAAACAGTCCATGTCTGGGTAAAAGGCAGCAAAGGACCTTGGCGATGGTGGTGAAGCTAGAGAAGAGTTGTATCCCCATCAAGCAGCACAAGGCAGAAGCACACTCAGTGTCCCAAACACAGAGTGAACTTGCACCCAGGACAGAGGTGGTCCCAGACAGGAATGATGCTGGTGACAAGGGTCTGAGGAGGGCACAGTTCTTGTGTACAGAGGATGTCTGTGCTCACCCAGTCACTGAGAGCCCACAAAACACCTGGGCAGCGGCAGGGAGTACTAGTCCATCCCTAACACCCCAGCTGTGTTACAGGCAAATTCTCTAACAGCTCCCTGCCTTTACCCTGACACAAGAGGATTATTTTTTGACATCTAGTCAGGCATGTGATTGGCCAACAATTGTGATTGTTTACCCCTGAAGTTAATCTTTTTCAAAAATGAAAAAATTCTCTTAAATGCCAAGGAGTAGTATTTGGCCAGAAGCTTGGCTATATTCAAAATATCTATTGAAGCTGACTTTTTCTGTGATGTTCATACAGTATTATTATCTGACTTCAGTGCTGAGATGGTGCCCATTGATAAAGCACCGTACCAATGGTTTCTTCTGTGTATTTTCTAGGATCAGGTGTATCTGACCATTTCAAAAGGATAATACATGACATGGCCCAACAAACACCATTTTGGTAAAATTTACTGATCTGTCCACTTAAATATGAGGCAGTTAAATTCCCAATTTTCAGTAGAAATCAATAACAATTGGTAAAAAAAAAGATCTATCCAAGAAAAAAATCTAACAAATTTTTTAAAAGCAACATATGATACACATATGCAGAGAAGGAAAAGAAAAATGATAGTTTGGGAAAAATCTATTTCTACAGATGATTAATTCCAGATCAAATTTTACAGTTTCAGTGATGATTTCCCGTGCACATTACTGCATTTGGTTCCACCGTCCATCTCGGTTTAGGGAAGAGATGATTGCTTGTGCCTAATATTGAGTCAGTAAGTACCATCATCAATTCAGTCATCCTGGTCTGATCTGAATCTGGAGTGTCACAGATGGTCACCATGGATTCTGCAAAGACCTTGGCGACAGCAGAGAAGCCTCAGTGAGGTGGGAGAGGGCTGTGGGCCATCTGAAGCACACTCACTACTCCAAGCAGCTCCAAGTGCCTGTTATTTTTACTCATGACTTTGTATCTCTACTGCTATTGGCTTTTCCCAACTCCTACCTGCTCAGAAGAGCCTTTGAAAAGCCTGTGGTGGGCAAAATGCAAGGGTGAAGGACACAGAGTGATCAGAGGGACGAGCTGCGAGCTGCAATGCTGTGTGGTGGTAACTGCTTCTGCAACTGGAGCCACCCAAAGTGTGTGGAGATCTTAGTCCTTTGCAGCTGGGACTGACATCCCAGGGAGGAAGTGCCAGCCCAGAGATGAATGCCACGGTACTACGTGTGATGAACAACAGTTTATTGCAATCTCTGACTGAGGCTCAGAGTAAAACTTTGGGCGGGTGAGTGTCCCCACACAGAGCGATGTGACAGGGGCAGCACAGCCAGGACTGCAACTGTATGACGTTGCCTGTTTTGCTTTGAATTCTTCAGGAACACATAAGTGAGTGTGTGGACAGAAAAGGCAAGCAGACTGGGGAAGAACACCACAGCTCCGCATCAGAGCAGGGACTGAACAAATCACCACCACCACTGTGGGATTTTGACACCACTGGCATTTGGAAGGAGATAAGAGCTTCCATGGACTTCTTTAATAGTTACAAGTCCTGCTTGCAATTCCTCTGCAGGGGACTTTTGCAACAACACAAGCCTCTCTGTGTTGAGGGCTCCTCTGGGTAAACCTCAGCTATAGCGAGCCAGGTGACACGGGGTGCAAGGCCCAGAGCGGTGACAGTAGTAGGTGCAATTGAGGCGTGGAAGCTCCTAGGAGGCGGCTCCTTCCCTTGCTTGTCTCGTGGTAGTAGATACTGCCCAGCCTCTGGCAGATGGGATCTCACAGCAAGAGGGATGTGGCAGCACTGTGTCTGTGGGGTACAGGCACAGGGTGAGCAGAGCGTGGGCAGAGGGTGGATCAGCCTCTCAGACTGTGAGGGCTAACAATCTCATGCCATGCATTCGTCCATGTGCTTTCCTTCTGACTGATCCACTAATGTTAATGCAGGCGCTTCAACTTGTTAGCGAGGACTCTCCATTGCCAAATAAACACCTAGATTTTTTCCTGAGTCAGGACAGCTAATAATGACAAATAGCAGGTTAAACCTGAGTGGCCACTGTTTTGCTAAGGAAAAGTGTCCTGAAGGGAATCTGGTCCCACTACCTTTTGGTGGATTATTCAGTATGCCTTATTTCCGCTGAGTAAAGCCTTTGGGACTAACTAGTGCTGCAGTAAAACGCCATCCAAGTAAGAAAAGTGGTCTGCAAGTTGTGTCCCTGAGCCCTGGCTCCAGCTACCCAGCTTTCACTGTGCCTAAGGGCCTGGGTTAGTACTCCACTAAGGAGGTTGGTGAGAAACTGGGCCAGATAAATTAAGCAGTCTGAAATTTAACATCAACATTATGAATGGGAACTTTCACAGTTAAGTCAAGCCAGCCCTCTGTATTTATTAGGGTTGGGGAGGAGATGCTTTAAGAAAAAACTTCTGACAGCAAACCAGGAAGAGCTTGTGTGCTAGCAAACTGCTCCCAAGCCTTGTTAACTCCTGCTCAAATATGAAGCTTTGTAAGCTTAACCTTCCTTTATCAGCTGCTTTCAGAAAAGCCCTGCTGCCTTGATATAATGCAGAGGTTTTCTTATGCAAGGCTTAAAGAGCAGCCAATAAAAACCAGCAATAGTTTCAGAGAACCATGATTTTGGGGGGCTCGCCTTAAATCTAGCATTCTTTGGATGTATGCTACTCACAGCTCAAAAGAGGATGCAGAAATTGGTGATCTGAAAAGAAAATCCAGAAAACAATTGAAGTGTGAACAATGAAGAGCCCACTGTTACTCATACAGGAATTGCTGCATGAAGTCACTCTGCCTCAGGATATTTTTAAATACATATTCAGTGGGTAGATGTTTTGTTTCTTTTAGAGACTGCTTGAGATTTCCAGCAGTGTTAATCAGCTAGTGGTGAACGGTGTGCAGTTTGTCATTCACAATTTAGGCTGTGGGCTCCTTTTCCAGAGCATCACAGTACTACTAAAAACTAGATTATGGACTGTTTATAAAATACTTAAATAGGCTGGTTTTCATGTTTCTGACCTTACTTCGCATCGTAAAGGTAAACTAAATAGTTTCAGTTTCTGTCAAGTCACAGAAATTTGCTACTCAATATGGATTAAATGAATGCTTGCTACGTTTTATTGCTGATACATCCTGATACATCTCATGTATCAGGAACAAAAGATGGATGTGAGCACCAATCTATTCTCAAAATTAGAAAAATCTATCTTCTTCAGGTTTTTTTTTCAAGGAAACTGTCGTGGGAATAATGGCACATCCTCCTCAAGCAACCCTCAGAAAAATAAAAGATAAAAGTCCTAGGGACTTCTTTGTGGCTCTCTCTTAACAGTTTTGAGTCTAAATGTTATTTATCCAACAAGCCCACACCTCCTACCTCCCAGCTAACAAAGAAAGGCAGCTGGCAGTCTCCAGCTAGGTTGCAAATTCATCTTGAAGAGCAAATAGGTGAAGAAAGAAATGCAAAAAAAACCTGCAGCATTACAGAGTGAAAAATCTGAGTGAGCAGAATGAGCTGGAGAGGAAAATCCTAATTGTCACTGCGAAGGAGCAGTGAAATCTCTTATGGAGATGTGCCCTCTCCCGGCCTCAGCAGGAAAGCCTGGAGGGACCACAGGTCCCCAAAGGTGCTGGGAACACAGCACCACTGAGAGCTTTGGGAGCCTGTGTTACTCTGCTATATTAGCAAGCAAATAAATAAAATGCATATTAGCCTGGCAATTAAAATTTTAACAAATTGCTTGGGTCAAGATTAAGCTAAATAGAGAGACTGCTCAAAGTTCAGCTCCCCAGAGGCCATTTAAGCACCAGCTTTTCACAAGTGCTGGAGCACCTAAGCCTAAAGCAAGTTTTCAGCTGCTTAGATTGCATTTGGACAGTTGCCAATAGCTTGGAAGTGACACCTCCTGTTTAGGTGTTTCAAGATGGTTATCCAAAGCCAGCTTTCACCCCCATTTGGGTTTTGTTGTTGTTACTGCTGCTCTTGTTTGTTTGTGATTTTAAATTGGGGCCCAGGAGGGAAAGCTTTACCAGGACAGGGCCCAGAGAAGACTGCCCCATACACAAGCCCTGCCAGATAGGGCAAGCCCTGGCTCCAAAATCCACACTTCTTGGAGTCTGCTCCAAACCACATCATGCACACAGCTATGGCCCAGGGTCCCTGCACAAACTCACAGCTGGCCAGGAGCCGTACCTATCTTACACATTTCCAGCCTCAGAACATCCTTTAGTTAAGCACATCAGTGCACAGGATTTCCCTTACTGATTTTGTTAAAAATCATACACTTCAAATATGATTTTAGCCTAGCTTGCAGTCCAAAGCATTGACCCTTCCCATGCTGCTAGACTGAGGGTGCCTGCATTAACAGATCTCTGTTCCTCAGGGATGAACGGGCAGACAACACTTAAATTTCCACTCCCTGGACAAGATAAATAGTTCAAGCAACTAAATCCTTAATGAAATAAAACGTTCTTTACTATTTTTAAGCCATTCTTCTGCCTTCTTCAGTGTCACCACCTCCCTCAAACCACGAATGTCAAGCAAAAACACGTCTTCCAGGAGCAGATGCCCTAACTCTAGCGGAGGCTAGGACAATGCTCGCTATTGAATTTCTTCCACCTTAAACACCACAAGAAACACATCTGTGTGTGATTCTCTCATAACAAATTCTTGTGGGAAAACTACATGAAAAATGATTTTAAAATGTTTAAAGTGGATTCATGTGATGGTGTAGAGTAACATCATGTCATTTGGAAAGTCTAGCATAACTAGACATAAAAGTAAGTCAGAAAGGCCAAACGCATTTCTGCTTTTTAGTTCCTTACTATTTGAACCTTCTATTTACTGTGCTGAGAGATTTGGGAAGAGTTTGTCTCTATTTACAAAAGACTTAGAATGAATCTTCTCTGTCATCCTAGCATAAGCACTAGCCCCCAGGGGTTAGGGGAGGAAATGTAGCTTTCACACCAGCAGAAAGTGAAAACAAGTGGATCTTTCCTGATGTATGTCCCCAGCACTTCTGTCCTAGTAGTAAACACAAAGCCTTGTACTATAAAGTTATACAGGTTTGTTCTCCTGGGTGACTTGGCTGAGCTTGGAGTTCTTGTTTATTTCAAAGAAATTGTATTTCTGTGCTTATTTTCAAGCTGATGATGATACTCCACTTCTCTGGCCGCACGGTCAGAAGCCACATGAGATGCAGAGAAAAAATTGCCAGGATGGTGTCACGCTAGGTTGGCATCACAGAAATGAGTCTTACATCTGTCCAGTTTTGTTCCATATCTTCACTAACGACCTGAATGTGGGGACAGAGTGTACCCTCAGCAAGTTCGCTGATGATGCAAAACTGGGAGGGGTGGCTGACACACGGGAAGGCTGTGCTGCCCTCCAGAGAGATCTGGACAGGCTGGAGACCTGGGCAAAGGGGAACCTCATGACGTTCAATAGGGACAAGTGTAGAGTCCTGCATCTGGGGAAGAACAACACCAGGCACCAGGACAGATTAGGGGACGTCCTGCTGGAAAGCAGCCCCACGGAGAAAGACCTTGGAGTCCCAGTGGACAGTCAGTTGTCCATGGGACAGCAATGTGCCCTTGTGGCCAAGAGGGCCAATAGGATCCTGGAGGGCATTAAAGAAAAGTGTGTCCAGCAGGTCTAGGGAGGTTCTCCTCCCCTTCTACTCTGCCCTGGTGAGACCACACCTGGAATACTATGTCCAGTTTTGGGCTCACCAACTCAAGAGAGACCAACAGAGAGCTACAAGGATGATTAAGGGACTTGGACATCTTTCCTATGAAGAGAGACCGAGAGAACTGAGGCTGTTTAGCCTTGAAAGGAGACGGCTGAGAGGGGAACTTATTAACGTACATAAATATCTGAGGGGTGGGTGTCAAGAGGAAGGGGACAATCACTTTTCAGTGGTGCCCAGTAATGGAACAAGGAATAATGTCAAGCTGTCTCATGAAATTCCCGACTTCCAACATCACTGTATCACCTGGTAAAGAATCTGGACATTGAAATGCCTGCACCATCCATTTAAGGAAATGAACAAAATGAAAAACCCTCCAATACAGACCCAGAGGTGACCATCACAACAGAGAAGAGAGATGGTAGAAAGTTTATACAATAGTTTTAATTGTATTAATGGAGATTAGCAATAATTGGAAAATTTCATAAGTGCTGATATCATTGTAACTAGACTAATAATAGCTGCTTGCTACTATTTTGCCTAGATTGCCAAAGGAATTAATTACACTAACAATACACTGCAATTCTTTACTCCATAGAAAAGCAAAGCATTCATTCCAACTGTAACGTTATCAGTTCTTATAGATCATATGGGTATTGAGTAAAAAAAAAAAAAAAAAATCTATTAGTACTTGGCTATTTTTGTTATTTTCTTCCCTCCTTTTTTTTTTTTCACTAAAAATTGTCATTGACTATTTTTCATCTATTTTCTCTTTTCAGTTATAAAATATATTTTCTACAATCCTTTCCTGCCCTAAAGACTTGTGATAAGGGTTATCAAATTTGAAGTCCCTTCCAACCCCTAACACTCTGTGCTTCCGTAATGAGTCTGCTGCCTTGTTCTTATAGAGGACTTAACATCCATCTGCACTACAATGTCTGCTCTGGTGTTTTGCCCTCTACCTCATACAAACACACTTTGTGACAATAAATTATTTTATTCCAGAAATAATCTGATGCATCAATTTACTTTCCAGTAGCTGTATCTGTCAGTTCATCGGCATACACGAGGACTAAGGAAATCTTATATTCAGATGTCTCTGGAAATGAACAGATTCAGGTGCTTTGCTCCTTTTGGAATCACAGACCTATTTTCTTCATGCTTACTCCCACAGTATCATGCTTTCCTGACAGGATATTACACACCAGTTTTCTCTTCACCTTCTGTTGCTTTTGCTCCACCACATTTTCTCCAGTTCAGCCTGTTCTTCAGCTTTTCTCTATTCTGCCAGCTGAAAGTGAAGGGAAAGAGGTATTGATGGAGACAGTTTTCCAGCTCTGTCAGCCAGTGCTGGGTGGGAACATTCCTGTCAGCATTATCTAGGGCTAAAGACACAGGGAAGGAGGGGTGGGATGTTTAACTTACATGGTTAAAGAATCTAACCAGTATTTCAGACAGCATTGACACTCTAGGAAGTAGTAGTCTACAGTCATGAGGAACACTAGGACTAAAACATAGCTCATCTGTCCATTCCCTATACCACCTTCAAAAACAGCTTACAGAAAGCTTAAAAAAAGCTCCGGTCTCATCTAAGTTAATCCCCAGTTTTCATCTTTCCTAAGCTTATACAGATCTTTTGGCATACCTGTAACAGCTTTTGTGCATCTGCTGTTTTTCTTAAATTGAAAATTCTATGTTGTGTTTATTAATAAGCTGCAGAGAACACAAGCAACACTATCCATCCTTAAATGCATTCTTTGAGTTAAGGGACATGAAAAACTCAATTCTAACCCTCTGAAGACAGGTAGTTTCTGTTATACCCCTTGCTTTCTCTAAAAGGCATAATTACGAGTGAGCTAGGAAGTACTGTTGCACTTGAACTAAACTCCTGCTGTTACTAACTGCATACAAACTTAAAGAACTCACCAAAAGAAGTAATATTTTTTCTCCTCCCAGCACATAATGCACAAAATGCCTAGGACAAGCATGATGGAGTGCACCATGGAGCATCATAATCCCCCCAAAGGAGAATTTATCCTGCATTCAAAAGTAAATAGCAAGAATTTGGGTACAGAAGGAGCTGCCACCCAGTAACAGGTATCACTTACTAAGCATGGAGCAATACCTTTTACATATGACTATACTGCTGGCACATAAAAACTTTGCTACTGTATTTAGTCAGGGAACAGTTACAGCTTTCCTTAATGTTTAAAAATTGTTCAAGTGTACAATAATATACATTTACACATCTAAACAGGAAAATTATTACATTACTTTTAGCCCAGTTAACTACTCAAGACACTAGCTCCTAACTGAATGTCACAGTAAAAAAAAGAAACAAACGAAAAACTTCCAGCTTTTTGAAACAGCATACATACTCAAATACACATATTTTCCCATGCCGATATAAATACCTCTACGTCCATATGAAGCGTACTCTAAGTTTAGATTGTTCAATGCACACCTTAGCAAAGCAGCAGCTGACAACCTTTGAGAGCATGGAAATGCTATTTTAAGAGAGTCTGTTGTGTTAATGTACTCAAGCTCTCGCCTACAATAAAAGACATTGTTCTAAATATACACCGATGCAAAATGCAGGCGTTCAAAAAAGAAGAGATACCGAAGGCCATAATACTAAGCTAAGGAGAAAAAATGGTTACTTAATATGTACTTTTAAGGTGTGCTACCATCGTTATCTCCATTCCAGGAATACATATTTCAATGCAGATTCTTTGTAGTCATTTCTGCCCATGAGTTCAGGGGCATACTGGTGGGATTATGTTTTTGGAGTTCCTCCTTCAGCAGGTATTTTTCCCCACAGTAGCTAGAAAAAAAGGGATAGTTGTGAAATTCATGTTTACCTTAATATAAGCACCATTTCTAATTCTGAATACTTGCTTACATAGACACACAGGACACAGGGACCAGGAATTACCTAAACTAAGTCTCAGGAGGACCTCAGCTGGTGAATCTATTTAGGGAACTCGCTCTGAACCACAGTTACCTGCCCTCCACATTTATGGAGGAACATGTTTAAAGCTACAGGTGCTGCTTGAGGCCAGCAAACCTGGCTCCTCCCATCAAGGGTAGATTTAACATGGTTATTTCATAACATGATTGTACAAATACAAGAACCCCCTCTGAATAAGCTAACATTTGTCAACATGGAGGTAGTTTCTATGTCCCATCTCTAGCATGCTAATAATTTGGATAGGGAAGCATCAGAAACTCATGCAACTTGATGTTTGCACCTTTGTGTTTTGCTGCTATTTTGTTGGAATATAGATATAAAAGGTGATGTTGCTTTTTCTTGATCTTTGGTTTAAAAAAAAATTAACACATGTTCATCCCTGCAAAAAAAAAAAAGAATAGAAAACTCGAGAAGAAACTTCTTCTCAGTGAGGGTGATGGAGCACTGGCACAGGCTGCCCAGAGAGGTTGTGGAGTCTCCTTCTCTGGAGACATTCAAGACCTGCCTGGACACGTTCCTGTGTAGCATAGTCTAGGCATTCCTGCTCTGGCAGAGGGATTGGACTTGATGATCTTTCGAGGTCCCTTCCAATCCCTAACATTCTATGATTCTATGATAACCTACAGAGGTCCTTAAGGGCTTGTGCCCCTGTTCCTATAATAGTCCTGAACAGAAAAAGAAACCTCATGTTAAAAAATACACACACCTACACATATATATGGAAAAAAGCATGATTTCTGAACAGGTAGGCTTATCAAGCCATCAACTTAACAATTTCCAACAAAAACATGTATAAAATATAATGAGATACATCAACCAACCTTCAATTCAAAAGCAAAGACTTCATGGTTCTCTTGAGATATCCAGGACAAGTCCATTATGTCCACTGGAGAGGTGGTGGAGGCTCCATCCCTGGAGACATTCAAGGTTGGGTTGGATGAGGCTCTGAGCAACCTGATCTAGTTAAAGATATCCCTGCTCACTGCAGGGGGGTTGGACTAGATGACCTCCAAAGGTCCCTTCCACCCCAAACTGGTCTATGATTCTATGCCACTTTCCAGCATTCAAAAAGCTCCTTAGCTAAGAAACCGGCACAAAAATTGCACTGGAGTTAATTTGATTGGAAAGATTAGTACTTACAACAATCCCTTTGGCAAGGATGCAAGTAGCAAAGTGTTTTAGCTACCTGAACATGAAAGAATACAAGATCCATCGCTACAGGCTAAGCTTGATTACCACCTTCAAAACAAAGCACTAAATAGAGCAAAAGCTGGGGGGAGAAGCTTTTATAAGAGAAACAGTGCTTATCAGCAGGGGAGAAC
This sequence comes from Trogon surrucura, assembly GCA_020746105.1. Taxonomy (NCBI): domain Eukaryota; kingdom Metazoa; phylum Chordata; class Aves; order Trogoniformes; family Trogonidae; genus Trogon; species Trogon surrucura. The sequence continues at coordinate 104,371,663 of CM036617.1, read as the reverse complement.
AGCAGGAAACTCATTCTAGGTTTTTGGAGAAAACTTGCAGTAGTAAGATTAAGTAGTGGTGGGTGACAAAAAAAACAAACAAACACCTTTTCAAAATTTTTATTCCTTTAGACTACAACTGGTTGCTTTTGTTTTATTTTAAAAAAAGGCAAACTGCTTGGAACACTCACACTATAAGAAACCCTGACAATTAGTTAAGTGCACAAAAGATTAAAGACAAATAACTGAAATAACTCCATTAAAACAACAATAATACTGACAAGCATACCTAATTAGCATTTTGAATTTATTACTCAAATATACACCAAGCTTTTGCTCAAAGGCATGCTGCTACCAGCCTTGTTTGTTTTCCTCCCCTTGAAGCTGTAAAACATAGGAACTTCAATCCTACACGAAAAGTTATTTTATCTAATCCTTTTAAAGCCTTCCTTTACATTACATTTTAGCCTTGGGATTGGAAAAAAAAAAAAAAGAACAAAGAAAGCATTCTATACAGTTAATGTGGCATTCCCATCTCTGAGCACAGGTCAAGCAAAGGCTGTGGAGACAAGAAAAAAATATAGCATGTTGTTTCTTCAGACATCACAGGTATTTTTATTGGTTTAGGAAGGACATGCACACCCAGTTCAGTAGATACTGAAGAGTTGGGAAGTCAGGAGATAAATGCTTTGCTTTCAGAGATAAAAATTTAAATAAACATTTACATATAAATCAAACCAGAAGTCCACAGAAACTTGATTTTAAAAGTCCATTTCTTTCTAGGGTATCCTTTTAACAGGAGAGAGGAACTCCACATCTGTGGCAAAGACTCACAGCCAGCACTGTTCTTCCACAGCATGAGCCACCAGTGTCTTTCGGTACTTTGCACAACTTTTGCAATGCTTCCACAGAGGACTAGAAGGACAAGTTTCATATACATTCTTCTCCTGCAGTTAAACATCCTGCATGTAATTTCTTTCACTCTTTATTGTGAAGAGAAGCCATACTTGATTCAAGAGCAGTCAACCTTGTTTCCAGAGACCTGAATACAATGTCCGCCTATAAACAGGAAAAGACACTCTGTTGTAAACAGAACTCAACAACACAAAGAGCAAGCACAAATCTCAGCAAGTGCTCAAATTCAATCTTGCATCACCAACACTATTTGATCCTATTCCCATGACTCATGGTTTGAAAGTTCACTCAGCTCTAACATTAATTCTCCACACCTTCATAAATCTGCAATTGTCTCCAACCTTGATGTCAGATCCACAGATTCACCTTTTGCTAAACAACTGTCAGCATTCAGAGCTGGCTTCATTACGCTCTTTGCTCTCAACTCTCTCCATTTACAATCAGAAGTTTTCAGTAGAGTAAAATGCTACCTTTATTTATTATGTAATATTTCAATACAAGCTCAGAGCAAAAGCATTAAGTCAGTTAACATAAAAGACATAAGAGACACAACCAAAAGTTAACTGAAAATCTAGAGAAATGACTCAGAGCTAATTAGAAGTGAAGTTTCCAATTACTGACAGGCATAAAGAGGAATCTAATGTTGTGCTTAATAAACAGAAAATGCTAATTACCATTAAAATTGAAGAAAAAGTTACTGAAAATCTTGCATAACCCAAGACAGTTATAGAATGAAGCATTACAGCATATGTTAAAACCCAAGGAACTGATCTGGATGAAGTAAGCAGTTTTGTAGAAACTATTTAACAATATTAAGACTTCTTAGAGGCGATTTAAACAAAAAAGGATATAAGGTTAAATCTCACCCTTCGTAGCACAACTTCCAAGGCAGCCCGACTTTCAAGAGTTAGAGGCTCCTCATCAGTAAGAGCTTGTTTTTCTGAGCATCCTAGAATGTAACTGATACACCACAGTTTAGATCATGCACTTTTCACTCTAAAGGCAGAAAAACGAGTGTAGGACTCATCCATTGTTTTCAACGATTATGATTAATACACTAGCAAAGGGGAATCATGATTCCAGAGACAACAGAAAAAGAAAACAAAACCACCACACACATTTGGTAATCTTGTAATTAAATTGTATGGCTGAATGAAAACACTTTTAAGCACATAACTACCAAGACACTACCACTTTAAGAAAGAACTCCAAGGGACAGTCATGAATTTTAGTGCTATGGAGTGCAGTGAAAACTTACGCAGACATTCGGATTAGTGTAGAACTAGCTGGGAGAAGCAGCCACCAGCTTTACAGCCCAAGAAATTGCCACTCTCCAGTGCTATAAACCAATTAAAACCAATACAACAGCACACCCTCATTTTCTAGACAGTTTTTTTTTACTGTAACAGTCAAGCAAGAGCCTCAGGCACATACTCAGTTTAAAAATTTGCTTTTGCCTACCTTAGCGAGGAAAAAGCAGACTTGGTTAGCAAAGGTCAGACCTCACCCCAGGTTCTGCATAAGCCCCTCAAACATATCTCTGCTGATAATGTTTACCTCTAATAGCTTACAGCCAAGCCAATGAGTACTGTCTGTGGCTGCAGGTTTATCTGATGTTGTCTAAAGCAGAGCACATATGTAACCTCTTCTGATCCAATGAGAAGGAACCCTCCTGTGTTATTTAGCAAGTGTTATTTTCTTGGGCAGCATGCAGCTTCTTGTACAAAAAGCAGCCCTCTTTTATCCCCTTAGGATTTGTCTAACAGTACAGAGATAATGTGTCTTATATTTCAGCACCACAATGCAAACAGCAGGGATACAAAAAAATGCTCTGGAACAAAGCAGCAGAAAGAACTAACTTTAGGCATGCCACGAATATTAAAAAGATCATTCCTCAACACAATGCCCAAAGGGTGAAGCTCAGGGGGCAGGCTCAGCAGGAAAAAAATCTGTCTTTACCTTTCAATTGCGTCAATACTGAAACAGAACAAATCCCTTTTGTAGTCGAGGTGCTTTGGGGTGCACCTGTAGATGTTACCAAGTGTCATTGAGCAGCCAGAGCAGAATAATGTTTCTACCATGCTGTAAGAAAGATACATAACATTCATTCAGAGAAAAAGAAACACATCACCCCCATCCCTATTCTACAAAAATCCACCCGTTATAATTGTCTTAGAGCATTCATTCCTGCTTGGAAACACCTCCTCCCATCCCTGTTCTACAAAAAAAAAACACCCATTACAATTTTTTTAGAGCATTCATTCCTGCTTTACATAGCATAATTATGAGCAGTCACATTTCAGTCTATTTTTCCTGAGGCTCCTCGGGCTGCGGGCCCTGTCCGGGGGAACACGGGCATTCCAGCCCTGACGGTACGTTTACCGGGCTTTTTAACTCAGCCCCTTCCCCCGGTGCCTCTCGCCTCCCCCGGGAGAGACAGAAAGGGCCCAAGTGGGGAAGCCCCCAACGCCAACCAACCCCCCGCGGGGCTCCGGGGCCGGCGCTCACCATCCGCGCTCGCCGGGCCGCTTGGAGAGCTTCTGCTCCTTGTCCACCGAGACGCTGGCGGCCACACCTGCGCGGAGAGAAGGGGAAGGAGGTGACCAACGCGGCGGGGCAGCGGGAGGGCAAGGGGTACGGGAAGGGACTCACGGCGCAGCAGGATGCAGCCGTCATCCTCGTCGCTGGTCACCCAGCTCAGCGTGTCGCCCACCGGCCGCTTGCAGCCGGCGCAGAGGAACACCATGGGCAGCAAGTCCTCATCCTCCGCGTTCTCTGAGCCGGCCTGCTGCTGTTGTTCTTGTTCCTGCTGATGCTGATCCGACGCCGACGCCGCAGGAGCCCGCGGCTCCGGCATCTCCCCGCCGCCCTCCTCCAGCAGCGACAAGGAGAAGTCCCCACCCACCGCCATGCCCGGCGGCGAGTACAGCGCGCCCGCCATCACCTTCAAACCGCCCGCGCCGGAAGCGGCAGTGACGACGCAGCCCGCACCGCCTCACCAGCGCCGGCACGGCCCGCCGGGGCGGGGTAAATGCCTCCCGCCCCGCTCAGGGGGCGGGGATGCGCCGCGCGAGCGCGTCGTGGATGCTGCGCGCTGCAGCCGTTGGCAGCGGTTCCTTTCGTGGGTTTCAGTGACGCTTGCAGAGGGCCGTCGGGGAAGGGGGGGGAGGCGGGTAAAAGGTGTCGACGGGCGTTTTGGAAGCCTCCTTTAGCCCACGCGGCCCTTTCTTGGGACTGTGTTCGCTCACCTTGCTCCCTGTTCTTGAGCGGCGCCCAGCCGCCCTCCCTGCCCTGGAGGTGGCCCGGGGCACCTGCGTCTCCTCCGTTAGCCCGGGGCCGGCGCCTCAATGAGCACCCTCGGCTGCAACGCGCTCTGGGGCGTAGCAAAAAGCGTCCTGAGGCTCTGTTTCGCGTTGAACGTGGGCAGTTTGAGCTCTGGGAACCCCAGTGAGGCGTATACCCGAGTGTTTGCCTCAGCACAAGGCTGCAGTGGTTTGCCTTCAGCCTGGCTGGGAGCCTGCCGCTCCATCCCTTGCCTGCAGGAATAAAAGAAGGAGCAAATGTGGTTATTCCAATACATCCTTTATTTACGAGGTGTTTCGTGGGGTCATACCTACTTCTTGACACCAAGAGAAATTGAGAAACGCCTTTTAGCCCAGCTGTTCTCAGTAGCCCCAGAGAGCGCTGGCATGGCTGGTTGTTTCTGGGAGGGAAGGGTTTGTGACCCAGCTGGCACTTGTCCACCCCATTCTTAGGTTACTTGACAACCATCTTGCTTGAGAATATGCTGAGAAATAACGTAGTTGCCTACCAGGAAGCAGGAATTCCGTTTTAAGGGCTGCTGTTACATACCAGACATTAATATTCATTGCTGCTAGATGTTTTTTTAGTACCAAGGCAGTCCCTGAGCTGCGAGACCCCAGGGTGATTTACATAGGCATCAGTTACGCAATCTCTTTCTGAGGGTGCTGAAGTACAATGCAAAAAAGTATTTGGTTGGAGTTCTGAGCTGGTTTAAAATGCACTACTGAAATGGCTAACAGAACAAACTCCTCTGAGTACTTTTGGTCATATGAATATTATTGGGATTATATAGATCCAATCCCAGTAGATGGAAGCAAGCTGAAGGTTAATAAATGTAAGTATTGTAGAGTGGTAGGTGCTAATCTAGTACAGGAAAAATGTTGCGTAGCTTGTCTCACTGACTTTATTTTTGTTTTCCTTGCACTAGCGACCATGCCGGGTTATATGTATGGTGTTTGTATGGATGAGTGTCTGCCTTCCAAACTGACTGTGCTCTGATTGTTGTTACTAATACTGAAACTCTTTGATCTTTTAAGGTATTTGAAACTGTCAGACTGCTGATACTTAATTAGAAGCCATTTTTTAAGTGGAAATGTAATGACTTGCAAATTTGTAGTTTGAGGTTGTATGCTACTATGAGAAAAGTTGACTGAATGCACAGGCTTTTTCATAAGATTGTTGTGTTTTCATTTTGGGACATAAGGCTTGTGTTACAATTGATAAACATTTAAAATGTTAGTAAAATAAGAAGTTTATGTTTCTATTAGCCAGGAACAACCAGCTGAAAGCATACTCTTGTTACCTCCTATTTTGATTTAGTGCTGCTAAAATGTAAGGTAAAGTAACAATATACAGTATTGTCAAAATCCTTTATTACCATGGCAGCTGATTCTGCTGCGTTTAGAAGTTTATTTTCAAAACATATAATACACAATAGCATTCACCAAATTCACCCTGCAATAGTTAATTCTGTTTCGGGCTTGGTTCTGCACAATGAGATAGTGGTGTCTTTTTATGGTTACTTAAAGTGGCAAGTAATTTTTCTTTTTTTTTTTTCCCCCCAATGTAACTGCATTGCTTAGGTTTTGATAAGACAAAGTGACAAGCATGAGGGATTAGTTTAACCAGGTATAGTTGAATGGATTGATGAAGACTGAGAGAGAGCAGATACAGGCATGTTTGAGTCACTTAGGCTGTAGGCAGCATTTTCCCTTGATTTCTGCCAAATCTCTACCTATGGCTGTACCTTTGCTTGAGTGACAAAGCAATGGGCTTTACTGGTTGGTATTTAGTTTACTGAAGAAAACTACAACTGTCCAGATATGGTTTCAGAGACTAAAATTGTTTTTCCCAAGGCTATAACAGTGATCTGGTGTGTAAGAAAGTTGTGACACTATTTCAAAATACTTTCGTGTCTTTCTAATAGTGGAGATTGAACTGGGCAGCGCTAGGAGCTTTGTGTGCTTTGCTTACGTTATGAGAGCAAGAATAGAAAAGAGAGCAAAAACTTACTCTGCACTGCCTGTAGAAAAGCTTTTCTATCTGCTCTGATGAGCCTGGGGATTATTGCCTCCAAACTTACAGCAACATACCTTAAAGAAGGAGAAATAGCCACATCTTTCCATGTATAAAATATGAATACTGTAGAGCAATGTGTGGTACAGCTAGGATAAGGCAGGTTTTGGGCAGCTTCTCTAATTCTTTTAATTTTTAAGTTAGGGCAGATAATTTCCTCCAAATTCTCCCAAAAAAAACCCCAAACTACTGAGTTAAGCTTAGCTGTAAGCCCCCTGCATGTGGCTAGCTTAGCAAAAATGAGAATTTAGGAAACTAACCTCTGCCCTTTTTTTTATTCATTAATAGCATCTTTCTAATGTTCGAGTTGCCTGTGTTTCTTTAACAGTATTTCCCTCCATGGCTGTTTATAGGATATTTCTCCTTACCCAGCTGCCTGTTTTCTTGAAACTTGTAGAAATTTTGTTTCCGAGAGAAGATGCTCACCCTCTATTAAATTTAATTGAAATGCATTGATAGTTTTGTGGAGGAAATTATCACACACTGTGTGAGTGCTTATGAGTGATCTCCTAAACCTTATATCCATAAAAATGCAGATTAAACCAATGTCGTATTGATTTATTATTATTTTTTTAATTTATTCTCTCCCCCTAAACAAATAAAGAAGTCTGGCACCTTCCAGATCTTTTTTTTCTATATTCTAAGGAGATTATTTATGAGATCATATTTTGTGTTTATGCATCTGATCTGCTTGTAACTCCAACTTGTTGATCTAGTTACAAATGAGCGCAGGCCTCAGACATACAAAACATCTTCAGGTTATAACAGCTGGTGGCTGGATAATGGAGGAAGAGCATGGTGAAGACCTTTACTGACAAAAAGGCTACAGGCTGGGATCGTGCCCTGTTGGACAGCAAAGGATCCTTTGGGCTCAGCGTTAGGAAACAAATCTGCAGTAAAGCCCACTTCTGCATTTCAGCTGCTCATCTCCCAGGCAAAGAGGAAGGAGGAAGATGCAGGCGTAGGTTTCGGGATGTACATTTTTTCCCCTCTCAGCAGGTTAATGTTAAGGCACTTTGAATTTCCTGGTATGGGTGTTTAGGGTATTTCTAGGCAGCTTGTCAAAATGGTGTTCTGCTCCATGATTTGTGACTTTTAAGGAGCCCATATTAGCTGTACCAATTTCTAAACTAAAAAATGTTGGGGTTTGTTTTCTGATAGCTAGGGAAGTGAAACTGGTTTTTTGTTGTTGGTTGGTTGGTTTTTTTTTTTCTTCTTATAAAAATAGACATTTTTCCATGTCAGCAATCTGGTAGGAATGCAGACTGCATCGTCTTGATACTCTTATTCTTCCTTCCCCAAATACCAGTGGGAGAACAGTGAGTTACAAGTTATAAAAGAAAACCAAAACAAAACAAAACACCACCAAGGGAAATTTTTACCTTGTTTTGAATAAAAGCACTAGTCAAATAATGAATATACTTTGTAGGTTTTCCTGGTTTTGTATAATGTTTATATTCTTACACCTTTAAAAGCCACTATTAGGATTATTGCCTTCATGTGCTTTGAATTATGTAGACAAAGTTAGTTCAGCAAGTCTTTGCCCTTTGTGTTGGGGATGAAATGTGATGATTTCCCCTCAGATAGCCACAAATATTCCAAGGTTGTCAAAATGTAAGATACCTCCAGGATGACAATAACCGCTGTATCAATATTCTAGAGGACCTCTGCTGATGGACTGCAGGGGGACCTGAACATTTGTTTAGGTGCATTACTGAATCAGCCCAAATGAATTGTACAGTTGTCATGACCCCTGGGATAGGATTATGGCTCCCTAATTCAATTTTGCTTGTGTCTTTTGGTTTTTATTTTTTATTTCTTGTAAAACAGAGACCTGCATCTCTGCACTTTCTTTTCTCTGTTATATGGCCTGTCCCTGAAGCACTGTGAGGCCATGTTTGTCTCATGAAAATGAATTTAAATCCAGCTATAAAGTCATGATCTTGCTTTTTATTAATAGTGTTGTGCAGCTCTTTCGATTTTGCGTAAAAATAATAAAAAGCTTTATAATTGGCCCATGAACTAATAAGCTATTTAAAAAATACATGTGCACACACATACACAAAAGGTGACTGTAAAATTATTTTGCAATAGAGAAGCTTTTTTTATAGATTGTTAGAATATGTTATCCCAGTTAAAAAAAAAAAAAATCATAATTGCAGGACTTTAAAAATAGGAAGTTCCATTTATCACTCAAGAGCTCAAACCCCCGTGAGTCCTGGAGCAAATCTGATTTGCTTTAGTGAATTCCATGAATTGCATTAAAGCTGCTTTTAGAAGATGAAACAAAAATAGCTCTAATGATAGGGAATTCTATAAATCCAAACTCTTCAGTTCTGTCCCAGTGGCTTTGAACACTTCAAAAATTTGAGCTTTTCAAAATACCCCTGGACCATGAGCTTGCTGTTCTTTTTTTTTTTACCAGAAGTCTCCTAATTGTCCCTTGAGGAGCTGGGATGGGCCAATAGCACCCCGTTGCTTTTTCCCGTAGAAAGTTTGAGAAGAACAGGTCAGAGTAAGTAAAGCTCAGTAAAACTTTTTCTAACAGAGGAAGGATAAATAAGCTGACCCTCCACATTTTTATTTCTCAGTAGCCCAGCCAAAACTCAGCTTTCCAATAAGATTCTGCCTGGGTCAGCTCTAGTTTTAGGTTTAAAAGGAGCTGGAATAATTCCCCCTAATCTCTTTGTGGCTCTGATGACAACACGTTCTGATCTTTTTCACAAAGAAACACCTAATCAAACATATTGGACACGTTTCAAAGAACACAATGTTTTCTGTCCTTTCAGATGGAAGATTTATTTTATCTTGGTCAATATTTGTCTCTGGAGTCAATGACCCTTCTTTTTCACCTCAGTCTAAGTGAGGAGCAGGTTATGGAGTCAGGGCATTTCTTGACTTGTGCCCTGCAGAACACCCAACCTTTTTCAAGGCTTGGACTGGGGCGTTCACCACCACCCTGATCCCAGGAAGGAGCATTTTCAGAACAGTGACCAACTGAGCTACTGGGACAGGAGCATATTCGACAGGAGCATATTCTTCCCATCTAATAGTGGGCCCCTGACTGAGACAGCCATTCCAGCAGCACTGTAGCCTTCAGTCATGAAAGAGCAACTCCCTTTTCTCACCAACTAGCTCATAATTAAAGTTTTCATGTGAATCAGAGATAACAGCAGTGGCAGGGGCTTAGGCTTGTTTAAACCAGTTGTGAACCCATGCTAGGAGTCCACTTAATTGTTCTTCAAAGAAACGGCTTAGCCCTGATGAAGCAGATTGCATTTTGAACTATTTTATTATTGTTTACAGAAGTATTGCAGCTGAACAGGGGATAGTTCACATTTTCTTCCTCTGGACCAATGTGCTGTGAGGCACTTTTCCACAAGCTTTCCTTGGTATTTCTCTTGGTAGAAAATGTTCCCTAAACTCATCATCTTAAAGATAGATCATGGGTTGTCATACTTTTTCACCAAAGAGTAGGCTGTACACTGAGCATTAGTGGCCCAGTCTTGAGCACCACAGTGTGATTCTGTAAAAGAAACAGCTACCCCTGCAAAGAGCTGAAACTGTGAAAACCACCAGTGCTCAGTATTGCCTTTTAAATATACCAGTCAGTCACCATCACACTTACTCAATTTTTTTTCCCTCAACCTCTCCCCCAGTGCTGGCCATGCACTGTTACAATAAACTGCTAGGAGGCTTTTAGGACTTTTAACAAATTGGCACTCAGAGTGCTCTCTCTCAAGGGTTTAATTAAATTGAATTGACACACCTTTCTTAGAGATCATAAATTATATTTTTGCATTTTATATTTGCTACGGTACCAGTGACATAATTACTGTGTTGTGTCCACAGATTCTATTGTCATAGCCTTTTGGGTTGGGCTTGCTGCGTTTGTGACGTTTCTTTTCCTTATTTTACTGTATATGTCCCGCTCTGGATCAACTCCAGTAAAGTAAGTACAACCAGAAGTAAAGTAAGTATAGATGAGCGTGATAAAATAATCTGTATGAAACATTCATTCATTGCTTCAAGTCATCCAGCAATTGCAACATTTGTAATTGCACACAGAGGTGACACTTTAGTTGATTTGAGTGTCTCTCCACCCACAGCTATTCACTGTCTGTATTAATCACCCAGATAAAAAAATAAATCCATAACTGATGAGGTTCACAGGTGATGGAAATGGGGGGGGAACAATAAACCACGAGGACAGGCAGAGCAGCCTGGACTGCTCGGTGTGTTGGCAAACAACATGCGTTGTTAATTACGCTGGCTACCCAGGTTGTGTGCTGTGGAAGTAAGAGTGCCTGCTCTGTGCAGAGAATGGGAAAGTACCTCTTGTAAACCACACCTGAGAAGGAATCAGGAACCGTGGTGGTAAAGCAGGTGAATGCAAGCCCCCAAAGCAATTCTGCAAGCCTCGATCAAATGAAGAGAAAATTTATTAGTGAGATCAGGAATATAGTAGTATGTGCACCATTGCTTGGATCACCCCAAGAATATTGTACTGTTGGAATGCACTCTTTAGAAAGGGGGTTTTAAAGGAATGGGAAGAATTGGGGAAAAAAACTGATAGGAGTTGCAGAAACACGCCCTACAATGAGAGATATCAAATCACTTAGTTTCTCAAGGAGCAGTGGCTCAGACATGCTTCTTGTGAACTGCCTGCATACTAAAGGACACTGGTGTCCAGTTCAAGAGCCACATGGTCTGATCTAGTTAAAGATGCACCTGCTCACTGCAGAGGGATTGGGCTAGATGCCCTTTAAAGGTCCCTTCTAGGCCAACACATTCTATGATTCTATGATAACTATCAAATGGTAAAGTGCTGTACTAAAATGCAATGGGTGGGAGCTGTTGCTACACAAACTCATATTTACCACTTATTTTATGTAAGGGTAATGATTCACTGGAACAATTTAGAGTAGAATATTAAATGGGTTGTGATTAATTCTTTTTTTACTTGATGACTGAACATCTGAAAAACATGCATTTGCATTCATCAAAAAATTACTGTGAGGAGCCTATGGTCTATCATTCTCTGGCCTGTTATGCAGAAGGTTAGGCAAGCTTCTTTCTTGCCTAAAATAAGTGTATGACTCAGTCCCTAAACACTTTTAAGTTCTTGTAGATTAAATTAAGTCAGTGAAATTATTGATTTACAATTGCCTGAAGATCTAGGGAATTTTGTATTTTTATTTTTTTTTGCAAATCATGGCAGGACTATAACAATACTGTCCTTCCCAAAGGTGGCCCATATCTGAACTTTGGTCCTTGAGCATAGTAAGCCCACAGCAAAAGTACAAATACACTTAGAGAGAGTATTAATCAGTTGGAAGCGTGGTGTTGACGTGACTTGAATCACCTGCCAACCATGGCTGTGTAGCATTCACAGTGCCAGTCAGCTTAGGAGGTGAGACAGAATGTTAAACTGGCTATTTCTGTTGGGGCAGAATCTTCTGGAATTAGCCCCAGGCCATTTCATTAGTGATTTAATTTTCCAAGTGTGATCCTATTGCTTTCGCCTGAGTACCTTAATTTAAATTTAGGTAGAGCACAATTGTGTTAGGGAGACAGTGCTGGATCTGAGCTAGCAAGCAGCCCAATAAAGTGTAACAACCTCTTCAGGCTCTGAGTGTGCACAGTTTATCTAGTCCCACAGACAGAGATCCCAGGGTCCCACATTTGTGTCATCCAGATTGTTTTTGCAGCTGGGCTTGATGAAACGGGGAACTATCCTCCTGTGGCGGACAGATGGAATAGCTTGCCTAGCCTAGTAGGGTGTTTCCACCTGAAACCTCCATGAATGAAAGGAGAAGCTGCACAAATACCTCACTGTTGACAGGCATTCCCCCAGTCTCCTAAAAGATTATAGATTATGGATAATCTATAGATTATAGACCCTGCCCTGTGAAGGTAGCTGTAGTGGATGTGCCTGGTGAAGACACTTGATGTGCGACACCCACGAGTTGCATGGGAATGTACTTCTAACACTGCCTGTGGTTTTGAACTTCGTCTAAGGACAGGTTTCTGTTTGCAACTTTCTACATTTGGTTTACTTTGTTTGCTGCTAGTTTTTCTGCCAAACATGTTTTATGCAAACAAGAATGCATTTGCCCACTGCTCCTTCTAATCTGATCAGGACACAGAAAAATCAGCTCAGCAGATTAGGCAGAAGTTCAAGATTAGGTCACAAATGAGCAGAGGGAAACAAGTGTGATATAGCAATAAAAAGGAGCACTAATATTCTAATTTATTTGCACCCTAAGGCTTCTGGCATGCTCACAAAAGGTAACAACAACAATAAAAAAGGCAACTTGCCCGAATAAGCCACAAAGCAGGAGGCAAGATAACAATACAAGAAACACATGGAAATGGACATAAAATTACAGGGTAGCAGATGCATGTTCCCATTAATTTACTGTTCCTAAAAAATTTGGCAGGAGAAGTCCGTATATACAAAAATCTGAGAGAGTTTGGAAGACTTAAAAGTATTAATTTTCTTAGTTTTTTTCACTTCTGCATCATGTTACTGAGTGAAATACTTGGCTTAAAAATACCCGGTTTTATGCCTAATATGTTCTGTTTTGCCAATCAAAAGAGCTGTTGTGAACAAGACAAGTCTAGGAATGTTTTGTGGAGAGCCCCAGGATTGTTAATGGAAAGCAGTACTGCATGATTTGGTTAGGCTTTGAAATCATCCTGTCTTATCATTTTTCTAGGCTTGAAACATACTGTAAGAAAGAAATATTAGGACTTAAGATACTGTTCAACACCCTCGCCCCCCCCACAACTTGCCCTTTGTGATTAAGTTCCATTTGTTTGTATCCGCACTCCAACGATGCTTCTCCCAATTCCACCAATAAACTGAAGTGGGGGTGCCTGAAAGAAGTTCTCCCTGTTAACTTCCACCATCCTCCCCTGTCATCTTCTTTGTTATGTAACCCATCCATTGCCCTTGGCATGAGAATAATTTAATTTCTGTATTGAGGTCTCCTGTCTCTTTACCCATGACAATTCCAATATAGTCACGCAGCAAATGTACACGCACGTCACTGGTCAAGGCTGGAGAACTTTTACCTTCACTGTTCCTGTGCTCATCCATCTCTCTGTCAAGCCCAGGGACATATAGGGCAGTGTGTACTCTTCCAGCTTGCTCAACTGCCTGGTGAAACGAATGTGCTTTCAAGTCTGGCAGTTCATAAGAGGGTACCTGCTCACTTCAGTTGAGTGTCAAGCAAACCTTCACCGCCGTGTGTCAGCAGTCTTTGTTTGCAGCTGGATCTCTGGGGGGACCCTGAAGGTTATGCTTTGGGCTCGTATTATATCTCTTCCACCCCTGTGTATACCAAGGGTTCACTGGTTTGGCAGGGGCGTGCCATCAACCACTGTCCGGTCTGCTGGTTTTTACACAGAGAAGTCAGTGTCAAAGTGTCTTCTGAAAGGCAGATGCAACAACTAGATCTACTTGTGCCACAGCAGAATCCTTAGGCACTGAGAGGTCCTGGGCCTGAATCCACAATCTGATTGCACCACACTCTTCTCTGCAATACAGAGTAATTTGGTGCCAAGTCAGATGAGTGAGTTTGGGAGGGGGGGAAGGTTGATGCTTGCAAGAAAGCTGCAGCAAGAAATCCATGTCCCAGTCCCTTTTGTCACCGTTACACTATCCCTACAGAAATAAATAAAGAAAAAAGGTTTGCGGCATGAGATCAGTTATTTCAAACCCATTAGCATGCCAAGGCAGTTGATTACCACACTGCTATAATCAAGAGCCAGTATTAACATTTGCTTCTACTATGTTTCTTACCATCCGAAAATGATACAGAAAAATAAGGGTTAGTGGCTGGAGACAGTTCCCAACCAAGGCTGGAACTTCAGGCAGTGGAAGAGGTGCAGGGAAAGTTCCATCCTGAACCCCTCAAGAGGACATACTAGTTTCTCACACAGAGGGAAACTAAAGGCTGTGTATCCCTGACAGCTGTGATTGAGACCACTGTGAACATCCAAAATCTTCTAGCTATCACTTTCCCACCAGAATGTAATGTCGGGAGGAAAAAAAAATGGGTACCCAGAGAGCTGGAGGATCTGCATGTCTCATTCCTTGTCCACATTTCTTGCTGTTATAGTAGCCTCAGAGAGGCTCAGTCAAGGGACTCTGGATCCTTGGCAGCAGGAGCCTTGCTGGCTTCAGGCAGATTTCTTGCAATAACAAACCTGATTCAGTATTTAGATGTTTTTTCTCCTGACTGCTACCACCTTTTACCCAACATTTCTGGGGCATATGGTAACATAGCCTGAGCATACCACTTGCCAGAGAGAGATGTGTGAGTTGGCCTGAAAACATTTGTTCTGCAGCCAGCTTCTCAGTTTGCAGGTGAGAGTTTCCTTCATGGACAGATAACCACTGATTTGGTGGACAGACTGTACAATGTCCACATGGTCTTTCAATTTTTTGCTCCATCCAGATCAATTGCAACAGCTGCTTCATTCCTGGAACTCAGGAACTAATTTGGATCTTTGACAGCTCAGGGGTTTCGATCCCTAGGAAAAAAAAAAAACAAACAACCCTGTAGCAATATCCCAGATCTCACATATGAGGGCAGATAGTTTTCAGAGGGTTGTTTTTTTTTTTGGCTTACCTTCAAGACTGTAATATTCATTAGTGAACAAGATAACCATCATATATATACATGTTACAACAACAGAAGAAGTACCTATTCCTGTACACAAAGGCAGTGAATCTGATACTGAAGGCACCGTATTCCTCCAGATGACAGTAAGACGTGCCATAGCTCTACCTGAGCATGCTACCTTGTTTTTGGGGAGGGGAATTCCTTTTCAATACTATAGTAAGAAGATCCTCATGAGAAGTACTTCTGTGACTAAGCAGATTTATGCCCCTCTTCTCTACTTTCTTCAGCCTTCTCTTTCCTATCACAATAGACTGTTGCCTGGAATCAAGGTAATTTGTCTCTCTATAAACTCACTTAAGATACATTCAACTGTGATCTCTGCCTACTGTCTCACTAGTGGTCATCACATATTCTCACACCAGCTGTCTCGAAATTCATAGCAAAGATCAACAAAGAGCTTATAAATAACCAAGTTTCTCAGTGGTACTTAAATGGTCACGGTCAGAACACTCACAGGACCAATATTTGATGGCTCCATGACTTGCCTGCAGAGATTACAGCATCATTCCTTGTGTCAGAAGAAGCTGAGACTACTAAGTCTTTACAGCTGGCTTCCCATATACAATGTTCCTGTGGATCCATCCCAATTTCTCCCCAATACGGTTTCAGAATTTAATCTCAAAGAGCAGCTGTTGACAGAACCAGCTCCCTTTCATGTGAGCAGCTGTCAGACCCACAGGAACAGTGGCTGTAAGAATGGTTAGCTAGGAGCTGTCAAAGCCTGTTAGAAGATTTCAGTCATCAGTGCTCAAATTACAGTGTCTTCACAGGGAAGTGTTCTCACTCCTGTCATCTGAAGAAACATGCTCTGTACCTTTTAGCAGGTCTCGTGCCACAGGAGAGAGGCCTGAGGTTGGTTTCACGCTTAGTAGAGCGGTGCTTGAGGTTGTTCAGGGAGACCTGCCCTCCGAAACTGGTGGGCTGGGGTTCTGTTTAGCACCAGCCACAGTGTGAACGCATGTGTGAACTCGAGGCCAGGAACAGAGGTTGCTTGCCAGTAGCCAGTGTCCCTCCAGACACCCTGTGCACTGAGGCTCTGCAGCGCAGAGGACACCGTTTGCTGAATGTGAGGTCAGAATATGCCCTGCGCAGCTGCTGCTCAGACATTCTCCAAGACTGGTGGCACCAGGCAAACATCTACCCAGCTGGGCTGTGCAGCAGAATGCACTGCTCAGGGACTGTGAAGCAGGCTGGCTGTGGTAGCATTAAGGTGCTTTCTGTTGCTTTCTGAAGTTCTTTCTAGCTCTTGCCCATTTCTCCTACAAACTGAAATGATAGGGCTTTTTGCTCTCAAACTGTTCAGTGGTTTCAAATGACACAAAAAGGCTTCCGTCTGATAGTGACCAGACAGACGTGTGCAAGTGACAATCAAAAAAGTCCAGTAACTCTTGAGCCAGGCATTCCAAGTGTCCTATGAGCAGCCGTATTATCAAAACCAGCATCATCTCCTCAGGGGGTGCAGAATGCCCAGTGCAGACAGTCCTGAGATCATGTCAGCTCACGCTCAAGGGGCATAAATCAAATCACAGACAACTCATGCACTGGAGGAGATGTGAGTGTTGCCCACTGAGGGCAGGGATGCTGGCTCCCAGAGTCTCTGCCTGGGTGCTAGACCTCCGCAGAAGAGAACAAGATCTTGTAGCTATTAAGTTTGTCACTATTTCTCATTGCTATGCCTAGTTAAATCACAATACCATGACATTGCATCTTTGCTTAACTGATAAAATTATTGAGCAAAATTATTGCTAAAAATGTACTTGTAAGGTAATTCTTCATTAATGAAGAATACCAGAAAGTGATCACTATGGATAGACAGTGTGATAAATATATGAAATTTTGGAATCACAAAATCACCTACTCTAGGCTTTCAAAGATTGTGTCTGTCCCCAGAATTCCATAAATACAAAATATTAGCTCTACTTTTTTTCTTTTTTTTTTTTCCTGAATATCTCAGGTTTTTCTGTGTACCATGATTCACCGTGTTTAGGGAGAATAGTTTACGAAAAGTCTTCAGTTCTCAATGAAAAATATTATGTCCAGGGTTGAGGCTTTAAATTTAACACACTAATATTCCTTGAATAGGTCCATCTTAACTAGCTGTCCAGTCTGTGCTATGTGACTGGTTGCTCCTCCTTGTATAACTGTATCTTTCATTAAGAGTGACTTCACAGTTACTGGCAGATCACCGATGAAAATGCTGAACAGGACCGGGTGCTTATGGAGCCCTGCTAGAAACAGCCACGGTCAGAGATCACTGTCCAGTTATTTTTTGAGAAGCCTAATTCATGTAATGCCTGTTTAACGGGGCTTTGCATATAGTTCTTTTTAAAGAAGGCAGTATGGAATACAAAGTAAAACTCCTTAACTGCAGTTTAAATAGCTACATGTACGCAGCTACCTTTATCCTCCAAATTGTCTTCCTCTCAAAAAATGACATCAGAGGTTTTTCATCATACCTGTGTTTCTATAAAAGCACACTGTCTGCAGTTGGCTTTTCTGCCCTTTGAAATACTTTTTCAGTTGTATCTTGTCTTAGCTTTAATTCCGTGATTTATTTCGTGGCTGAGGTCAGTTGTGCTGCCTTACAGTGACCCAGCTTGACCACTTCATCCTCTTTGAGTATTGGGACACTGGGGCTCTTCCAGCCTCCTCAAATTTCCCTGCTGTTCCAGGGATGGTTAACGATTAACAAACACCGGCCAGAGTTCTCCTCAGACAGTCTCCGGGTTTCTGGGATACAAGTTCTCTAGCTGATTTTAAAATTTGGATAGCTGGCTGATAGCTACTTAATGGACTGGAAAGAGAACGTCCTGTTTTGGTAAGAGTACTTTTGTCTTGCTTCTGTCAAACAGAGAGAAAAGAGATGTCTTGAACCTGCCCTCATCGTAGCAAAGAAAAGTCCAAATCCGCCTGCCTGTGGTGGGCCTGTTGCTGAGACTTTTGGGTATTGTTTCATTTTTGTGAAATACCATTGAGCGAAACCCCTGTCATGTTAGTCTTGGCAGGGACAGGTATTTTTAGCTTTTCTTAGCAATTAATTAATATAAATTTGAAGTTATAAAGTTTATATTTCCCTTCCTCCAAAGTATTAAAAATAATTATTTTCCTTTTCATCCCATTAACTTATTTTGGGGTTTAGATTTTGGTTGTTATGTTTACCTAGCCACTGAAACACTGGCTTTTAGTCAAAGATGTTTTCTTTTCTAACCTCTGAAGCCATGGCTCCAGGACGTTAATAAGATATTTCAGAATTTTTTCCATTTTCATTCTTACTTTTGGGTTTTGTTTTTCGTCTGAATGTAATTTTCCTCCCCACCTTGGAAGCCCTAAGGATGTAGTAGTAGTTAGGATCTTGCATTTAGCCATATTGAATGGAACTTACTGCCTCTAGGCCAGGACTCGTCTGATACTTCTTTTTTAAGGATGAAGTTTGGGAAGCTGCTGAGAAGAGGGCTCAGGGATGAGGAGGCAGGGTATGCCCAATTATTTTCATATTATCGTCCCTTCCACCCCACCACTAACTTGTTTTTCTAAAAGAACCATATATATTTGTATTGTTATTATTTGTACACTGGAAATTTCCTGCTACCCTAGTCCTACCCACTCCCTTTTAGGTCTGTCCCATTTTCTTGTTTGGATCCTCACCAGCCCTTAAAGCTGTGTCTTGCCTTTTCCCAACCCCAGCATCAGAGAATCTCTCCCAAATAACACATATCCATCTTGTTCTTGCCCCCAAGGACACCCATTCACAGTCACACAAAGTTCTTATCCTTCTTTTCTTTCCTAGGAGCAGCTATGACAGTTCCCTTTACCCTCAGCATAGAGCAAGTCATAGGAAAGTTTCTGGTTTCCTCTTTAAAAAAAAAGCTAAAGAATCAAGATTAATGCCTGGACTGAAAGTCTCATCTTGAGGGGAAAAGGTGGAACGACCACATATCAGCCACAGCTCAGACTTTTGCTGTTGGTCATACTCGATTTCCCAGTAAGGAGATAAGTCACATGGTGGATGAAGAAGGCTGAACTCCCAAAAGCATCTCTCATGCTGGATTCAATGTCTGTTTTATTAGAAGAACCATCTTATTTTTAAAACTTTGACAATGTACTTCCTTACAAAACTGCTGCTGTCTTCCAAACAGATGTCCCTGATAACTGTTTTTTTTTTTTTCTTTCCACGCATTACAGACAAGTGATTGTAGGGAACCAGGTAGAAGAAAGCATTTCCAGTGGTGAACAGCCTCACTGCGATGGTCGCAGCAGCCCATATTCAGATGTGGTTGTTTCTGAGACACCTACCTCCCTTTCAGATGAAACTGGCATTCATGGAGTGATCTGAGCCTGAGTGAAAACTGGAACAGGTTAAACGAAACCAGCAGTACAGTTCTCCTGACTGCAGAGGAAAGCTCAGTAGTGTAACTGCCTGTTTAACACCGATACCACACACCTGAATTAGTCTGGGAGAAGAAGGAAAAGAATGTCTTTCAACAAAGGACAAACCTGAAAAATCGTGGATGCATGCGAGGAGGTGCTAATAACCATATTTCAGTAACATTGCTGGAGTTGCCCAATCAGCATTTTAGATTCTGATGATCGTATAATCATAGAATCATAGAATGGCCTAGGCTGGAAGGGACCTTAGAGATCATCTAATCCAACCTCCCTGTCACGGGCAGGGACGCCTCTCAACTAGATCAGGCTACTCAAGGTTCTGTCCAACTTGGCCTTGAACACCTCCAGGGAGGGGGCAGCCACAACCTCTCTGGGCAAGTTATTCCAAAGTCTTGCCACCCTCATACTGAAGAATTTCTTCCTAAGATCTAATCTAAATCTATTCTCCTTCAACTTAAACCCATTTCCCCTTGTCCTATCAGTGGACGCTCTTGTAAAAAGTCCCTCCCCAGCCTTCCTGTAGGATCCCTTCAGGTATTGGAAGGCAGCTATTAGGTCCCCCCGAAGTCTTCTCTTTTCAAGACTGAACAATCCCAGCTCCTGCAGCCTGTCCTCGTAGCAAAGGTGCTCCAAGCCCCGGATCATCTTTGTGGCCCTCCTCTGAACGCACTCCAACAGTCCTATGTCCCTCTTATGTTGGGGACACCAGAACTGGACGCAGTATTCGAGGTGGGGTCTCGTAAGAGCAGAGTAAAGGGGGAGAATCACCTCTCTTGACCTGCTGGCTACGCTTCTCCTGACACATCCCAGGATGCGGTTGGCCTTCTGGGCTGCATGAGCGCACTTCCGGCTCATGTTGGGCTTCTCATCTATCAACACCCCCAAATCCTTCTTGTCAGGGCTACTCTCAACCCACTCTGTGCCCAGTTTGTATTTGTGCCTAGGACTGGCCCGACCCAGGTGAAGGACCTTGCACTTAGACTTGTTGAAGCTCATGCAGTTTGCACTGGCCCATTTCTCAAGCCTGTCAAGGTCCCTCTGGATGGCATCTCTTGCCCCAAGTGAGCCCACGGCACCACACAGCTTGGTGTCGTCAGCAAACTTGCTGAGGGTGCACTCAATGCCGTCGTCCGTGTCGCTGACAAAGATGTTGAACAGCACTGGGCCCAGAACAGATCCCTGAGGAACACCGCTTGTCGCTGGTCTCCACGTGGACATCGAGCCATTGACCACAACTCTCTGAGTGCGATCGGCCAGACAGTTCTTTATCCACCCAGTGGTCCATCTGTCAAATCCGTGTCTCTCCGTTTTAGAGACAAGGATGTCATGTGGGACGGTGTCAAACACCTTACACAAGTCCAGGAAAATGACATCTGTTGCTTTTCTCGTGTCAACCAGCGCTGTAACTTTGTCGTAGAAGGCCACTAAATTAGTCAGGCACGACTTGCCCCTGCTGAAGCCATGCTGGCTGTCACCAACCACTTGGTTATCTTTTATGTGCCTTAGTACAGCTGCCAGGAGAATCTGTTCCATGATTTTAGCTGGCACAGAGGTAAGGCTGCCTGGACTGTAGTTCCCCGGGTTGTCTTTGGTTCCTTTTATAAAGATGAGGGTTATGTTTCCCCTTTTCCAGTCTGCGGGAACCTCACCAGACTGCCAGGACCTCTCAAATATGATGGCCAGTGGCCTAGCAACTTCAGCTGCCAGTTCCTTCAAGGCCCCTGGATGTATCTCATCAGGTCCCATGGACTTGTGCACCTTCAGGTTCTCTAGGTGTTCCCAGACCTGGTCTGCTCCATGATGATGATGACTGTAAAATTTCTCCCCTTTTTTTTAAAGTAAGGACTCAGACTCTCAGTTACATGGTGCAAAGAATGTGCTGCTGGTTGAGTGTTTCTCATCCGAGAGCAGATTAACTCCTCCAGCAGAACATCTATGCCAGTTACACCTGAGTGCACACCGAGTCCCATTATTGTTGGGGGTGTCTCTGCAGCATCAGTTTTCACTGGGTTGTCTTGCTGTGGAAGAAAGCAGCATCCCGTTGATCCCACTGAACAGGCAGCGTGACCAGTATTGTTTACGTATCATGAAAGCCACAAGTCATCTATTTCTGGCTCTGTCCTCAGGTCACGCTCATCAGCTGCATCCTAGTGACACCTCCACTTGGCCATCTACTGAAAAAATGAGCAATGATGTCAAGTACAACCTCAACAATAAAACTTTGCTTTTAGAAGGGTTACAAATTGTTTCCCTAAGTTAAAGCTCAGCAGCTCTCTCAAGGATAAAATATGCTTTTTATTTGCTTTTCTATTGTGAAAAATATTTGAGTTACTTAAAATCTATTAAAACATTGTTTACTCAGAACAGCCTTTAAAAAGGTCTAGGTGGCAGCACTAATTATCTCGTGTCTCACTGAATAAAGTCATTAGCTTCACCTATTGCCCAGAATACAGTTTTGCTGCCTATAATTGATTACTTTTTGCTTCAATTTTAAAATGGTGGGTAGAATAAGAACTGTTAATATTGAACAGTCTTGAAATGGTATCTGCCAGTAACCCGGGCATTAGAAAAAGAGAAGCGTGTTTACCATATTTTATATCGAAGAGCAAAACCACAAGAGCACCATCGCATTCCAGCTCAAGCTGCCTGCTGTCAGCTGAGGCTGACAAATAACTTAAAAGAAGTTGCAGCCCTCTGTGAGGGTCACAGCAGCTTTTCGGTGAGGTGGAGAGAACAGGTTCAGCTTGGCTGAAGCAGTCAAAAGGGCCATTCGCACTCCCTACCTCTTCAGTGGCCTCTGCTCTCTCCAACTCTCCTCATCCAGGGATCTCCACCAAACCAAGGCAGGATCAGGCAAAGGTCCACAAGAGGGTGATGAACCCTTAGAGCTCCAGTAAGCATGAAGCTGGGACCTCAGTCAGGCTGAGGAAAGCAGCAAGGGCTGGAATACGTGTAAGGACAACACAGAAGCCATTTGAAACTTGAGGAGAAGCTTTGAAATTCCATGTCACCAAGCAGGCAGGAAAAACTCCTACAGTGAAGCACTGCTGAAGCAGCCTTACACTTCACACAGGGAGTGTGGGCTATGATCTTACCAGAGTGGGTGGGTTGGGCTGTGTTAAAAAAGCCTTAAACACCAGAGACAGACCATACCACCAGGCATACATTTCTATTCTGGGGTATTTTTTCTTAGTCTTCAAATTTTTTCATCTCTGAGATAAACACTTCTGCAGTTTGCTTTTTGAGCGTTGGGCTTGGAAACCTGTCAAAACGCGAAGTCTGTTGAGTCAGACTGAGTCATGGGCAGATGGAAAAAACAAGGAAGGGCTGCAGGAACTGTAGGTGAAATGTGGACAGAGGTAGATCAGAGAACCAAACATTTCCATCAATCAACTCAGCCACAACAGCCCTCCTCTCTCCTCGCACACCCGTGCTCCTTCTGCTAGAGCTGAGGTGGTTCTACAAGGAGACGTGAGCCGACTCCCTTGCTGGCACCAGCTCGCCTGCTGCAAACTGGCAGCAGTTACCTCGAACCCCGCTGCAATCCCACTGGTATCATCAAAGACAGTCTGAAGCGGACCCGACCGCTGAGACCCATTTTCCTTCTCAAGGATGCAGCAACCACACTTTGATCATTCCTGCCACATCGGTCTACCCTGAGCTCGGACATCTCTCCTGCAACAGCCCCGCGCTGCCTGCTAGCACTGTCTGCTCCGGTGTCCTCCTCCCGTGCTCACAACAGACTCCTGTCACCCTATTTCCCAAGGACCTCTTCTCTACAAATGGATTCCCAGGGGATTTCTGTAAGATGTGAATACTCCCATTTGTAACAACTGCTGTTCTTTCATTAATTGCACTGGAACATTACTCAAAGTACATAACCACTGAAAAGACTTTCTCTTTTTTCCTTTTCAAATTACCCAGAAATGGAAGGCACATAGCATGAAGTATATATAAATGGTAATAAATAATGTGCAAAATGCAAGCCTATCTTACAGCACCTAATTTGAGAGGAGGGGAGTGGGGGAAGTGGATTTTCTTCTGTGACATTTCCACACGTACCCATTTCAAGGCCCTTCCCCTGCTTTGCTCTCCACAGTGAGTGCTTTATTTCCCCTTCCCCTGGAGTTCTCCATTAACAGAGGCCTTCCCTGGGAGGTCTGCTGCATTCATGGATGGTTGAAATGCTGGACCCATGAGTCCACAAAGCGTGACCCAAATGAGCTCATGCTGCTGGTTCAAAGACAGAGTTGATTTCTGTAAAAACGTTACCCCACACCACTACTCCCACAAAAGCCACATCACTCACACACAGTATCGCCCAGATTGGAACAGTCCTTTAAGATTGAGTCCAACCATTAGCTTAAAGCTGACAAGTCCTTGACTAAACCATCTCTAAGCACCACATCAACCCAACTCTTAAATACCTCCAGGGACGGAGACTCCACCACTCTCCTGGGCAACTTGTTCCAATGCCTGGATAACCCTTTCAGTAATGAAATTCTTCTCGATATCCAGTCCAAATTTCCCTTGGTGCAACTTGAAGCAATTTCCTTTTGTCCTGTCACTTGCTGTGCGGTTGAACAGACCAAATTTTACCCAGTCAACTCACAGTATGTGAAGTTCTCTCCTGCTAAGGTGGTCAGATGTCCTCCTCTGAGCACCGGCACCCCCAGCACATTGCAGATATCCAGTTCAAGGCCTGAGGAGTCCCACTTGCAACTCAAACTGCACATGGTCTATACTCCAGGTAAGACAGGAGGCAAGATGTTCTTCTGGGATGTTGACCTTACTGAGCTTTTATGAATTTTAAGTAAAAAGGCTTAATTTCTGGGAGGGCAGCCCAGACCGCTGGGCCTGCTGCAGAGCACTCTTGATCTTCATCCACACAGTTCTCACAACAGCATCGAGGTGAGTAACTTGTGTTAAACTGTAGAAGCTCCTCGTTTTAAATGTAGGCCCATATATGAGCAAGTTTTCCACTTCCAAATTCTTTCCGCAATTTATTTTAATCAAGCTTAATTTCTTAAAATAATGACTCTCCATCTATATGATTTATTAAAATGCATTTTGAATATGTTGGTAGTAATTCACATGCACAAATCACTCAACTGCTAAGCATCTACAGCTTTTAAAACCACTTGACCATTATTTCCAGGACTTCTTAATAATCTTTTAATTGCCGTATTACTAGAATATATTGAGGCTCAGAGGCGGTGAGAGATTAAGCCTTATTTTTAAAAGCTCCCACACGCACAGCTACATTCTCTTCACTGATAAGCACATATGAGCTATGCATCTTTCACGTGGCAAGCTAGTAGTTTTGTCAGTTCATTTGCATTCATTTTCTCTTTCCACTTCCAAAACTACTATTTAAAATAAAAACAAATGCATATGAACAATTCTCCCCTCTAACCTCAAGTATTTCGGTAACAGCAGCATTGGAGATACGAACAGATCATTACAAGCTGGGGAGAAAGTACTCAGTGCTGGGCCTTTCTGAATATTTCAGGCTACCAGAAAAACCGTCATTTGAAGATGAATCTTTAGATGAATCTTTATTCATGTACAGTTGGGTCACGATTTACATGCACCACTGTAAGGGACGCACACAGAGACCTGTACCTCTTTCTAGAATCAGAGCTCACTCAAGAATTGCTCTTCCAACTGCCTGAGCTTCAACACATGAATTCTGCTCCTGTAGGCACCACAGTTACACAATTTATTTTTTTAAGCAAATGCGGCCAAAGGGCACATGAAAGGTATTGCAAGGCGTGCAAGTGCACACACCCAAAAAACATTCTGGGCTTGCAGCTTGTTGGAGAGCACTGAACCAGCTGGGTTTTAGGCATTTAGGATTTGGGTTTTGCTATTGTATTGGGTCAGGCTGAGGTGGAGTTAATTTTCCCACGGCAGCTCTCTCGGTGCTGTGTTTGTTGGAGTGGTAGCTAGAAGGGTGTTGATAGCACCCCAGTGTTTTGGGTACTGCTGAGCAGTGCTCACACAGCACCAAGGCTGTGGTTTTCCAGCGTTCCCCCAACAGTAGGCTGGGTGTGAGCAACATCTTGGGAGGGGACACAGCCAGGCCAGCTGACCCAGACTGACCGAAGGGGTATCCCATGCCATAAGACGGGTCTCTTGTTACATCTTACTCCCCTTTTTTAGATGGACAGGGGAGAGGTGATAGAGCGGCTTTGGTGAGCTCCTGGCCTCCAGTCAGGCCCAAACCACCAGTTATTTTGTTAAGGGATTGGAAGGGGCTACACCACACCACATCCTGTGGTGGGTTGGCCTTGGCTGGCTGCGAGATGCCCACCCCCCCTGCTCTCTAACCCCTCCTCAGAAGGCCAAGGGGGAAAATGGGCTGAAAAAGTTCACGGCTCAGGATTAAGACAAGGAGAGTGCTTACCAGTCACCATCATGGGCAAAACAGACTTGATTTGGGGAAAATTAATTTCATGTATCACCAGTTAATATTTATTTAGGTAGAGAAAATAAGTTTCTGTATTACTGTCCTTCAGGTGGCTGAATGGTCTTACCTCATGTAATTTGCTCAAGCAAATCATACTATAAACCACTCTTAGATGTGCTCAGTCCCTCAAGACAACCAAAAATCTCCTTCCTTATGTGTCACAAGTATTTTATTTTCCAGTTAGACGAGACTGAAATGCATTTCCTTTAATGTCATTTTGCTTGGTTTTGGTTTGGGTCTTTTTTTTTTAGATTAAGGAAAACAAGTTTTTTTCATTGCAAAGATTTCCTGATGTCAGATCCCAGGGATTTCATATGACACAAAATTCAGCTTCTAATGGACTTGCAGCTTTTTCAACAAATATTTCTTATTTTTAAATCAAGTCTTGATAGAGATATTATGGCTTCTTTAGGACAAGAACACGGATATGTAACTTGCATCTCACTTTTTTTTTAATTAAAAATTCCCCCCCCCCAGATTAAATAAACATCACAAGGAGGAGTGTGCATTTCTGATTTTTTCCCCTGTACAGAATGCGTACAGAGTACCTAGGCACAGCAGATATTCATGAGTCAATTTAATAAATCCTGTTTTACATTTCAAAGGTTCAAATTCAAGCTCTGTATGTTATGGAACGGTACGTTAATGGTATGTTAAACTGCCCTTGAGGCCACATTCAAGAAGTATTTATCTGATTTCACAGAGAATTTCCAATAAAAAACATGTATAATCAATGAGCAGCAAATCATTTGGGTTTTAGTTCCATCTCTCATCTTTTCAGAGTGGAGAGAAGATGGGCCTTTGTTGCAAGTCCCAGCAGCAGTGATGGTCAGGGCTTTTTTTAATTAAAAAAAAACCAAAACAGACAAAAAAACAGAAAAGAGACTGAAACCAGACCAGCTCTGACATAAATGCTTTCAAAAGCTATTTAGTTTAAAACCAAGAAGAATCTCAGGCCATCATGACTCCAGTCTTCTATTCATACTGGTTTTAGGATCATATATCATGAAACAAACTGAGTTCTTCAAGAAATAGTAAAATCATCGTGGCTAAACCTCCAACTACTCGTTCTTTGTGGTGGTGGTGGTTCTTATTGTGGTGAAGTTGTGCAGTCCTTTTTCCCCATCTTATATTGGAGAGACGATGGGTTTTAACTACATGAAGACTAAAATACCATCCAGAGGCAATGCACTAATCAGTCTTTTTTGGTTCTTCATAAAGCTAAAAATGCCTGTAATAAAAAGGATATAAATAACATTCAGTGTCTCATACTGTTCAAGAAAAGGGAAATTATAGCTTTAATGTTCCACTGAGTGATGATGAATACCATTTTCCCCCTCTGAGTTTGCACGCAGTAATAAAATATTGATCTTTATGGCAAAACAAGTTAGATTTGTATGGAGAACAGTTCAGGAGGACTTCACGGCTTGCATTAATGATAGCAAAGCACATAACATTAAAGATTAAGTGTCAGTTCACTGAATTAATGTCCCAATGTAGCCAAGTAAAGGGTTTTACAAAGAGGCATAATAGTTTCTTCTCCTTGTTTATGAGTTTCCAAGTTGTCATCGTTTAATTTATCATCTGTACTACTGCAGATCAATCTGGCATGGGTTATTAACATATCTGGCTCCTGTGCTCCAAGCCATATATCCCCAATGTAAACAGAAGTCAGGAATACACAAACAGCTGTGGAAGAAAAATTAGAGAAAAATCAGAACAGATATTCTTCCATTTCCACACAGTAATACAAAATCAAACCATTTTATCTCCAGGCCTACGTTTTAAAATAGTTTCCTAACTCTTTTCCTGAAGGGAAAATTTGTGGAGTTTTTGCCCACGCAAAGCCAATGATCCTCCTCCTCACACGAAGGGAAAAAAACAGTTTCCTGTTCACACAACTTTCTGGCATCTTTAAAGAAAAAAGTTTGAAACCTGACCTGTAGCTTTTGCTATCAAATGGTCACACTGAACAGCATATGGATCAGAACCCATACCCACATGGACTCATTTGTTGCAGCCTATTTTTCCCCTTCGAATTACAATTTTCCTACCTCATTGAACTCTATTTTAGTTCTAGAAAGGGAAGTTTCTTTGAGGTAGGATGACTCTTGTAATACTACAAACCCCCGCAGTGTGACACTATCCTATGCTACTAACCCCCGTACCCCCAAAGACCGAACTTTTACTTTGTTAAGTTGTGAGCACCAAACCATTTGGATGAATTCAACAAAAAAGCTGGGACTGCCTACCTCCTGCCATTACTGCCCTGTAACATGAGCAAAAAGAAAAAAGATGAGTTACCTTTCTTGTTTGTGTCTTCCTCCGTCATTGCTGACAGGCACAACGTCTTGACACATTCGTGAAAGCTGTTGTTGGTCAGGCCCTGAGCATCCATCAGGTGAAGCATGATTGAACTGAACAAGCAGAGCTCTTTCAAGAGTCCAGCCGTCCTGCTGCTGGCCTCACAGACCTGCGTGTAAAACTTGAAGATGTTGTTCCTCAGCGTCTCATCCCTGAGCATCTCCTGCACCGCCACCGGGTGCGGCAAGATGCAGCCCTGCAGCCACCGCAGAGTTAACGGAACATTTTGGGTACTGAGGCCGTGCTCAACCAGGGACTTCAGGAGCCATTTAGTTACTAAGTAAGTGGATGCGCATGTTAAACCGGCTTTGTCTGAGAGGTCAGCAGATGTGAGCGGCTCCCCTTGGTGTCTGGCAGGCGGCACTGGGAAAACAGGTTCCCAATGGGCGAAGATGGAATTCAGATGGTCTCTGCATTTCTCCAGCTCAGAGGCCTTCAGGTCTGCCGCAGCATCGTCATCTCTTTCTATCTCGTTCTTTTTCCGAATGGGACGATGTGGGTGAGATGAGGCTTGAGATCTGTTCTTTTCTTTAATATTCTCTGTAAGAAGGAAAAACATCACCGAAACAAACATCAGATCCTCCTCCAAAGGGTTTTCTTGGTACAAAACCACGCAAGAAAGCTGGTATCGCATGTTGTTTCAGTTGCCAAAAGGGTAAGTACTAGCCTCACTGAGCAGCCTAACTGAGCCTACGCAATTCAGAGCACACAGGCCACAGGCAGCTCTCCCCGTGACTCGCGGGCTGAAACGCTTCCCTGAACCATATCACCCAACTTTGAGGGGAGCAGTAACGCCTGCCAGGCTCCCCCCGCAGCCCAGTGAAGCCAAGGCAGTATTTCAGAGGCCCAGGAGACACGGTTCTGCCAGTGAGGCTACAGTATTTACGCCACCTCGTGAGAAACGCTGGAGCTGCTGGCGAGATGCCGTAGATCAGGGGCAGGTGAACTTTTCACGCCTCCAGGGAAGAGTCGAGGGGCCGAACTCTTCGATGGATGCAGGGCCGCCCCTCGTTAGATGCTGCCCATGTCACGGGGAGCAGCAAAGCTCCCAAATAGCAAAGGCACTTTGCCACCACCGCACCACACGGAGCATTTTAAGGCAATATGCTTTCGAGGAGACATGGAGAAAATAATGAGAGATTTTAACTATGCTGCACTGTGCAGCAAAACGCGCTGAGTGAAGTTTGGCATTTTTTTCCTGGGGGGCTGTGAAATGTAACCTCTGAAACAAATTTTCAGATATGGATCTGGTTTTGCTACTACTTATAATCTCCTGAAGCTTGGAGCAACAGATTTGTCTTTAAAGCCACACATACAGTAAGCTACAGATGTCACTACAATAACTCTCTAAAAATCCTCAGAAAGACACCAGGGAAAGTGTGGAAAACCTTAGCAAAAACCTAAAGCTCTTGTAGTATCCCTTAAATATAGTGATATTTTAATAATTAGTTTAACTGATACAGAGCATTTAAAGAAACCAATACAAGTTTTAATCTGCACCAAGAGCAGCTGCTGTATTTGCAGGAAACGAGTATTTTTTTTACGCCCCCCACTCGTACATTTTATTCACAAAGATGACAAGAAGTCATACAAGTCCAAACATATTCTTGCTTTCTTCCAACACTGATGACAGTAAGAAAAACTAATTATTTCATTTTCACTTGCTGTACTGTTTTTTTTCATATTTCACTTTCAGATCCCCCATCCACACTCAGAACTCTGATTCAAATCTTTGAGCACAAAGCCTCCGAGCTCTGTTTTTATAGATTACATTCACAAATACAATTTGTGAAAGCCTGACACTAGATCTGCAACTAAGTTTCATTTTAAATCTCCTTCTCTTTTTAAAACTGTGTTTCTCCAGAGGTTCCAGAATTGTGCTAAAGTTGGAAGTCACTACAATGAAGACCTGAAAAATGGCTTTGTGTTTCCATTCCTCCTCCCCCAAAGCTGTATCAGATCATCTGACAAAAGTTATTAATACTACTCCTACGAGGTTTGCCTCACTTAGTTTTTCCGAAATATTTCAGTACTTACTAAGCAATTCTTTGACTTGGAATTTCTGAGCAAGAGTCTGCACATCCTCTTGCAGTTGCGGGTCTTTTTCGATGACGCTCCACTTATGCAGCAGCAGCAGAATCTCTCTGTTTGAGAGAACGCTGTCGTTCACAGTGAACCGGCTCATTTCTTTGAAGGCCTCAGCAAGTATGGCACGATACTCCAGCACAGAACGGAGGGTACTGAAAAACTGAGCAAGCTTGGCTAGATCTAAATTAGTCCTGTGAAAAGAAAACAAAAGTGCCATGTATTTTTCTGTGTGCTAATTAATAGAATAAAATAAGTACGGGTTTCTTCTCCTTACACTCTCTTCCTATAGTTTTCTCCTGCAGTCCTCCAGACATATACTTTTGCTTCTCAGGATACCATTAACAATATTAATTTTATTCCCGTTGAATCCCACGGGCTTTGCTCTGTCAGCGTTTGGCAGAACAGACCACGAAACACAGTCTTTGCCCTCCTGCCTGTAAACAGCAAAGGCAGGTGGCACACAAGGAAAAAGCCAGAGGTCTGGAGCTTTACCTACACCTCTGTTTTGCATGAATTTTCAGAATTTTCAGGAAATAAACACAATTTCTCCAGGCTGTGTAGAACTTTGCATGGCTACTCCTTGTACAATTTGCGGGTGTAGCACAGACAAAGAAAATCTATATGTTCCATGAGTATATTTGCCACCCCTGTGGCAAATAGCATTCCTAACTGCAGGCTCTAATCCAGCAGGAAAAACGTAAAATGTAGTATCACAGAATCACAGAATGTCAGGGATTGGAAGGGACCTCGAAAGATCATCAAGTCCAATCCCCCTGCCAGAGCAGGAATGCCTAGACTATGCTACACAGGAACGTGTCCAGGCAGCTCTTGAATGTCTCCAGAGAAGGAGACTCCACAGCCTCTCTGGGCAGCCTGTTCCAGGGCTCCGTCACCCTCACTGAGAAGAAGTTTCTTCTCGAGTTTAAGCGGAACCTCTTATGTTCCAGTTTCAGCCCATTACCCCTTGTCCTATCAGTGGTTGTCACCGAGAAGAGCCTGGCTCCATCCTCGTGACACTCACCCTTTAGATATTTGTAAACATTAATGAGGTCACCCCTCAGCCTCTTCTTCTCCAAACGAAAGAGCCCCAGCTCCCTCAGCCTTTTCTCATAAGGGAGATGCTCCACTCCCTTATCATCCTAGTTGCCCTGTGCTGGACTCTCTCCAGCAGTTCCCTGTCTTTCTTGAACTAGTAGCTTAAAATGGCCAGTAATGAAGGATGTAGAACTTGACAGTAACTGTGCATCGGCTGTTATTTTATTCCCTGTGTATTTAAACAGCTAAAACTTCCTGTCAAAGAAATCTCATCAAAATTCACTACTCAATGTTCCAACTGAAGGCGAAAAAACCACATTAAACTACCAGATAAACTTCACACTGGATAGAGGATGAGGTGCAAAATGATTAAAAAGAAAAGACTTACCGTATGTGTTTAATTAATGCGATCAAAACATACAGAAATTCATTTACAAGCTGAATAGGAAGAAACTTCCTGTTCTCCTGGGACTGACTCTTGTTTTCCCTCTTGTCCCCTAAATTTGTTAGCCACAGAGTATGGAGTAAGGAAATAATTCTATTTAACAGCTTGTTTTCCAGAAACCTGAAAAAACAAAGAAACAAACACCCGTTTGGACTGCACGTTCTAACCAGGAACCAGTCCCTCACCTAGAGGGGGACCATATCCTAGCACATTTTTGGAGTTATGAATGGCAACAGTTGCCCCCAGCCCCTGCCCTCTGCCCTCCTCCTGCCAGCGTCCAGCTGGGGAAACACGTGGGGGTGAACCAGGGCCCCCCCACAGACTGGTGATTTCTGACTTGCATCTTTCATCCCACAGCCCTGCCAAGCATCATGGCACAGTGGGTTGAGCGTGGTGCCTGAAACACCAAAGGTCACGGGTTCGATTCCTGTTTGGTTCTCACGTGTTGCCTGACCTAGTCGAGAGGTGGCGTCCCTGCCCATGACAGGGAGGTTGGATTAAAATGATCCCTAAGGTCCCTTCCAGCCCAGGCCATTCTATGATTCTGTGATTCTAACTGCTGCTGCCATTTCTTTAGAGCAGTCACTGCTCGAGACAGCTTGGCTCCTCGTGGTCCTGAACCTTCAAGTAGTAACAGCAATGCTTACAGCACAATATCAGGAGCTGTGTTTACTTTGTTATTCTAGGGGCGGGGCAATCTCCTTTTTGTACAGAGGATATAAGAAAAATACTTCTCAGAAGTACAGTCACAACCTAAGTATTGGGTGCCAGAGGCCAAATCCAGGCTTTTTCATTTCCAAGTGTACCAAAATGTACAAGAAAGACGTGTACAACAGGAAAGCAGTACCAGGAACCCGTTTGGGCCAAACGCGCTATAGATGATCCTGAAACTTTGCTTGAACCTGCCAGGGGAATCTACACCTAAGATTTTGTGTGTGTACACACATGTACGTGATGGAGAGACAGGGGGAGGAGGAGGAAGCGGGAAGAGAAATGTTACAGATGGCTCAAATTCATTACTGCACCCATCACTGTGCAGGAAGTCCTGTGACACGATGTGAATCACAGAATCATAAAGGCTGGAAAGGACCCTAAGATCATCAAGTCCCACCTACAGCCCTACACCACCCTAACACTAAACCATCTCCTGAAGTGCCACATCCAGCCATTTTTTAAACACGTCCAGGGATAGACATGGGGTATTTGAAGAGTCACATACGCTAACATAAGGTGCCCCATCATTTTCCAAGTTTTTCAAAAAAGCGTTATCAAAAACATGAAGCCCCCCCATACACACCCTCATCATCCCTCCTATCACAACGTGAAATCATCTTGATTTTGTTTTTAGAAACACAGGGGAATGCTTCAGAGTTCGGCAAGCTCTGCCGGTGTGGCTCTAGGTGCCAAATGTCACAAGAGCTGACGGGCCATCTCTGTATCTATCACCTGAAGCGAGAGCCGGCATCACACTCCTGCATAATTATTCTACTGTGGTCGTAAAATTGTTCTCTTTTCAGCACTAATTCCCCAGTTACCTTTTCTCTAGGATGTGCACTATCCAGGTTAGGAGGCTGTGATCTTGTATCAGCTCATAAGCGGCTCTGGTGACACGGGCAGCATTTTGCAATATCTCCAGAATACGACTCTGAAACAGAAAATATAATTTGCTCTTTTACAAAATCAGAATATAGTCAGGATCTAATTATTATCAATCTTTCGGAAGGATATAATTAGCAATCTGACTGGGATATGATGAGCTTAAATTTAAAACATATCACTGAATGCCACATGTTCTTAGCAGGTAAGAAAAGACATTCTCTTTTCAAGGCTTCATACACACAGATGTTACTCTTAAAAAGAAGTCTAAGACAGAAAGACAATTTTCTCATTTAGTCCAAGATTTTGACACGTGACTGAGATACTTTTAGCAGACCGGATTTCTCCGGGTAGATGCTTATGAAAACAAATGCTTCTGGCATGTCAGTTTTCTTCCTGCCAAAGCACTCTCCAGGTAACTCACCAGTTAGGGAGTGAGGAGACCTAAAAAAGTGAAGACCCCGACTGTATGAGTGAAATTGCAGTATCTGCAATATTTTTCACAGAGCAGCAATTATTTTCCCCTCCACACGTGCAGAAAATCAACAAGGAACAGCTTTTCAAGAGGGCAAGGGAAGAGTAAAATATACCTTTCTGCTTTGTATTTCGGATCTCCAAATCACGCAAACTTTTGTGGTTTGGAGGTTTTTGTGTGGTTTTGTGGTGTGTTTTTTGTTTCTTTGTTTGCATTTTGGTTTCCGTATGGTTTAAATTCTTACCTGGGAGCCCTCATCACACAAAGGACTGTTGAAAAAGGAAAGAATGACCTGGAAAATCCTCTGGTAGTCATAAAGCTCATAACAATGTTTATCACGCAGCCCTTCTCCAAGAAGTCTGAGAATCCACTCACGTTCTGTTTTGTACTAGAAGCCATAAGAAAAATACAATCATCAGACATTTCAGAATAATGCCTGCTCATAAGAGCACCAAAAAAACTGGTTACCTGGGAGTGCCAGTGCAGTGCTTAACAGCTTGTTCTGGACTTCTCAATTTTCATCTCTACGAAATTTAATCTATAACATCCATCAGGAACAGTTACTCTGCAGCCCAAATGAACTTCAAAAGTTGCTGTTTCTAAAACACCTTATAGTTGAACTCAATGTTAATAATCTAAACTCCCATATGAATCTAAGCCAGCTGTGGCAGAACATTCTGTTTGCTGCACCTACAGAGCACGCACAGCACAACTCATGTTTTCATTACGTGTTACTATTAAGAAAACAAAAAAAGAAACTCAGAAATACTATTTCTAATTCCAATATAAAACAAAACGAGGACACCTCTAATTAATTGCCTATAGAAGAAGACAATTTCATTGCATTTTTATGTTTGGTTTTTTTTCTGTTACTTTCTGAAGAACTATTAGGTACCTAGGATGGGATTCTTGCATTACCTCAAAATCAAAGCTGTAGAAAAGTTGGAAAAACCCAGGTACTTTCCTCAGGTCCAAATACTGGTGTGACAGAAGGAATCTGTTTACCTTTATATACATGTGCTCCTCTGTGAAGGGACACAATGGTTATTGTGGAGGAAGGACAACATTCGCAATACCCAACCACGCAGAAAAACAAATGGAACCTGTGTTTTCCAGTGTTTCA
Source organism: Trogon surrucura (assembly GCA_020746105.1). NCBI lineage: Eukaryota > Metazoa > Chordata > Aves > Trogoniformes > Trogonidae > Trogon > Trogon surrucura. Next base: position 104,336,710 of record CM036617.1, on the reverse strand, counting down.
GCTAGCTGTCAGAGCAGCACACTAATTACAGTGAGGACGCCTTCTGCTCTAAGGCTGATTGTATTGTTGGCCATCCCTCCACTTCTCCTGCCCTGAATGAAAAGCTCATTCACAGTGTGCACAAAGCAGGTGAGAAGATCAGCATTCAACAAGGCTCCAATTTCAGCAAATCCAGTGTTACCTCATTGACAAAACAGAAGTCTGCAGGCAAATGTCTCCACTTTTCAAGTCTTCACATTAGGTAATCCTAAGTTTTAAGCCACAGACCAGACACGACCCCCACAAGCACTGGAACAAGTTGCCCAGAAGGACTCAGTCTAGAGGCACGGAGGTTTTTTTACCATAAAGCCCTGCGCAAAGCGGCTGGCCCTCGTAGCTGGCTCTGCTTCGGGCAGTGTTTAGCCAAAGACCTCAGTAAGTCCCTTCCACACCAAACTACCCCCCGACACTATGATTCTCTTTCACAATAGTGACTTACGTTGATTTAGTCAGTGTCAAAGGACAAAAGGACACTGCAGTGATCTACCGAACAGGACTCGCACGCTCATCGTGCTTCACTCAGCTAGTCCCCTGCCTGCCTCCACCCCAAAGTTATGAGGAGGTAGCGGCCTCATCCCTGATGGATCAGACTGGTTTTGCACACAAATTGAAATGGCACTTCCCACGTCTCTGGCAAGGCAGTCCTCACAAGTACTCAAAAGTTTTTCTTTGAAACACAGGAAAGCACACTCCATGGCTCCTACGCGCACCACAGCTGTCTCACCTTCCAGTATTGGCCACGTGCAGTGACTCAACGCTAGGAGCTCAGCACGCACAGGGGGTTACAGTACCTGGCTTCAGAATCTGCTGTGCCACACGAGCAATGTAGAGGGTCAAAGAGAAGGTAAATCTGAGGTTTGGTTGCCTGATTCCATTTTGCACGGCGTCCAGGAGATACAGCAACTGCAGCACAAGACCGCAGGGGAGAAAAGCTTGAACCATAACCCAGACAAATACAACAGCAGAGCGTGAATACGTAGAGAAGCTTCTAGGATATTTCAGAGGCCGCAAATCAAACACCAACCCCATCAGGATTTCCATTCCTACAGGTAAAATTGCTACAAGTTTCTAAAATGCACTTCCCCCCCTTTTCTGCCTGTTGATTACAACAGAAAGATAACACAAAGTAGTAGAGGAAAGATAATGGAAGAGACAATAAAGAGCTTCTTTTAGAGCACATAGATGGATGAGTAAAGCAGCGACTTTACCCATAAGACTCCCATAAGTGTCCATGATGTGGAACGTCTGACCAGGAAAACTGTCATTTGAGCTTGGTCTTACCTGAGTCTTCTCTCGAAAGCGAGCTCCTTCCAGGTGAGAACGAAAGGAAGCGAGGACAAAATAGGCAACTGCTCTCATGTTGGAATCATAGCTGCTAAGGGCAGCTACTGTTAGACCCAGGGCATTGACTTCAACAAACTTGTGACATGCCACTACACACTCTGTGTGGGAAAAGGGTAAAAAAACGAAAGAAAAACATCCAGTGCATTGCATTGACATGTCACAGAGTACATAACAGCACTATAATCCTTACCAAAACTTCTATTAAATACCAATTTCTAGATCTACCCCTGCAAACTACTACTTCACTGCACGATGAAGGCTCCATCATCTAACAAAGACATTCTGCCAATCACTCTGAACAAGAATTCATTTCAGCTCAGGTAAAGAATGTCATTTGTCTCATTTACATGAGACAGAGACGATTCTGCTTGCTAGACCACGCTAAGCTAGGAGTAAATTCTGTAAAGACATCGCACATCTCACTGTTTCAGGAAAGTTAAGTACAAAGAGTAAGAAGAGTAAAAATTCTCCTCTTCCAAACATTTTCTAGGTGCTTGATAAGCCTGTGCCTGAAAGAAAGATCAGCACAGACAATAAAAAGCCCATCTGCACTAAAGAGCTTCTGTAACAGAATGGAGAAGAGAATAATACACAAATAAGCCATTAGCCACACCAGTTGTTACCCTGCAGGCATGAGTGATTCTGCTGGTAAGGCACGTTCCAAGCAAAGTACCGAACTGTACCCCTATGCCCTTCTGGGACAAACAAAATCCAGCAATGAACAGTAACCAAGCAAAAAGAAAACACCTCCTTGAATCCAACATTTATCTTTCCTAGCATTTTGCTGTCAGGATTCAGTTTCTCACTTAAGGGTTGTGTGTTTTGAAGAGCTTGTGCCATTTCTACCCACGAATGGCTAGAAATGACTTGATGTAAAACCTCCAGAATATCTCCTGTGCTATTTCTACTCCATTCACCAGTAATGGAATACAATAGCACCTCAGTTGTATTTTACCAGCTAAAGCACAACTTTACTGTGGTTCTGAGTTTAGCACTGATAGTCACACATTTTCTTGTAATACACACTGAATGGCAAGAGGAGATTTCTGAGAAACAAATGCTCCTATTTAAGAAGTGGCTGTAGTCTTACTGACAAGTACATATATTTGGTCCACTGATTTCATCCCCCATCACCACCCACCAACAACTCAAATATATATATATAAAATTTGACATATTTATGTAAAAATCACAGATTATTTATGTCCCTGCCCCAGCAGCTGGGCTGATTCTCTCATCTTTTCCTCAACTGCCAGAACTCCTACCTCCATTTCATGCCTGGCAGTTTCATACCAAGCTCTGCCGCTTCTGGGCCAGGCAATGGCAGGGTCTTCACCTCCCAGCGCTGCCTCCTCACCAGCCCACGGCTGCGTGACCCGTGCAACGGCATCACTGAATTGCAGTAACAGATCTTCTCAGTGAGTGGTTTTACAAGTTATTTCAATACCAGCAATTACTGTGCCATTTCCTACACCGCTCCTCACCAAAGCACATCAAGTTTAAGTTTGGTGTCACGCAGAACACCCCGTCATTCTCCTAGTGAGAACTGACACCCCTCGTTTGGTAGCATGGGATACTTCTCGCATCACCAGAACTCACACAGGCACAGCTCTACCTCTCTCTGCTTCCAGGCACTGGGCAAGGCCACCAGCCAACTGCCAAAATAAAAACGGTGAGAGAAGCAGCAAGAACAGGGCAAGAGAAAGAGAAACAGAGTCCAGCAAGATACCTCATCTATGCCTTGTGCTACCTTCTGCCTGTGGCAAAGCAACTCCACGCCTCTTGCCACTCTTCAGGTGACATGCAAGAGTGCTGGGTAAGCACCAGGAAATGGATGGTTTCTGCCACACCCCAAGGGAACATGCAAAGATAAAACTCATCTGCCTGCAGAAGATTCTCCATCACTTAAAGCCATCTCACACACAGCCCTGGCCTATACAACAACCCCTCTTCAGAACAGGATCAAAATCATGTTGTATGCCCTTTGACAGGCAAGCCACCACACGGCTCTCCTTGTGACCACAGTTCTTGAGAACTACTAATGTATACCAACTAGACAGGCAAAGTGGGTAATTTTATGGGGTAGCACCACATAGTGAAATCCAAGGTCCTCACACTTCAGCACCAAAGTTCATGCTGGTCACAGCAAGATTTATTTGAAAAACTTTCTTTCACTGAAAACACGCAGTGGAAATATTTTCCACCCAGCTGACCTTGGAGAGCGTGTTCAACAACTAATGTAAAATAACAAGCTGTTATTTAAAAAAAAAAAAGTTAGTTCTATGTCTGACATACAGTTTGTTTAAAGTACCTTGAGAACCATGATGGAAGAGATTTCCACACGATGCTTATCAGAGCTAAAGTTAGACAGAACTTGCTGTCTGCCCAACTCCAGACTTACTTTCTACTCAATGAGCACTAAACACTCCGCAATAAGTCTATGTTTATAAATTCAGCAGTTATATAACATCTGTGCACAAGGCACTGTGCAGCCAGTACAAAGAGCAAATAAATAAAGATCAACTGGGAATTCCAAAAGTAGCTGACATGGTTTAGGAGCACCATGGGATCTGAACTTATAAATCACTTGGGCCCTTTAAAAATGCCCCTTTTAGGACACAGACTCTCACTCAATGTGGAGAAGTTAAAAGAGAACTATTTTTCCCCTCTCCAGTTTTAGAGTCAGCCTGTGTCAGGATAGCTATTGCCTCTAGAGCTCCACAGGAACAGAATGTGCTCCCTTGACCCTAGTGCTGCCCGCACAAGAGGCTGTCCACCCTGGCTGACTGTAGCACTGCTGAGGCTGACCAACAGCCACCAAATCCCTCCCACCAGTTAAGGTGGTGGGTGATGATCAGAGCATGACAGCAGTGCTTCTTCCAACTATTACACCCGGGTTTAGAAGACACTGGCTGCCTCTACTCTCCATCAATACCAATCTCAGAGACTCAAGATTAACTGGATCATTGAAGACCCCTCCTACTACAAAACATCAAACAGTTCTGGCATCTTTTTTTATGCTCACTAGACTAAAAGACAGTTCTTTTTACTGCTGTCAAAACTCTGCAGAGCGGTTTACAACTATAGCTCATTACCACAGAATCACAGAATGTCAGGAGTTGGAAGGAACCTCTAGAGATCATCTAGTCCAACTCCCCTGCCAGAGCAGGATCCCCGAGAGTAGGTCACACAGGAACGTGTCTAGGTGGGTTCTGAATGTCTCCAGAGAAGGAGACTCCACAACCTCCCTGGGCAGCCTGTGCCAGTGCTCACAGTGAAAAAGTTTTTCCTAATGGCTAAGTTGGTTGCTCATAGCTTGGATGGACACCACTCTGCTGGGTGAAACACTGGCTGGATGGCCGGGCCCAAAGAGTTCTGGTCAATGGAGTTAAATCCAGTTGGCAGCAAGTCACAAGTGGTGTCCCTCAGGGCTTCGTGCTGGGGCCACTCCTCTTTAACATCTTCATCAACGATCTAGATGAGGGGACTGAGTGCATCCTCAGCAAGTTTGCAGATGACACCAAGCTGCGGGGGAGTGTCGATCTGCTGGAGGGTAGGAAGGCTCTACAGAGGGACCTGAACAGACTGGATTGATGGGCCAAGGACAACTGCAGGCATTTCAACAGAGCCAAGTGTAGGGTCCTGCATTTTGGTCACGGCAACCCCATGCAACGCTACAGGCTTGGGGAAGGGTGGCTGGAAGGCTGTCTGGCGGAAAAGGACCTGGGCGTTCTGATCGACAGCCGGCTGAATATGAGCCAGCAGTGTGCCCAGGTGGCCAAGAAGGCCAACGGCATCCTGGCTTGTACTAGAAATTGTGTGACCAGCAGAAGTAAGGAGGTGATTGTCCCCCTGTACTCAGCACTGGTGAGGCCACACCTTGAGTATTGTGTTCAGTTTGGGGCACCTCAGTATAAGAGGAATATCGAGGTGTCGGAGCGAGTGCAGAAGAGGGCAACAAAACTGGTGAAGGGTCTGGAGAATAGATGGTACGAGGAGCAACTGAGGGAGCTGGGACTTTTCAGTTTGAACAAGAGGAGGCTGAGGGGGGACCTCATCATGCTCTACAATTACTTGAAAGGACATTGTAGAGAGGTTGGTGCTGGTCTCTTCTCACAGGTCATTAGGGACAGAACCAGGGGGAATGGGTTCAAGTTGCAACAGGGCAAGTTTAGACTGGACATTAGGAAGAAATTCTTCACAGAAAGAGTGGTCAGACACTGGAACAGACTGCCTAGGGAGGTGGTTGGGTCGCCATCCCTGAATGTGTTTAAGTGTCACTTAGATGTGGTGTTGGGTGATATGGTTTAGGGGTGAACTTGTAGTGGAGGGTTAATGGTTGGACTCGATGATCCTGACGGTCTTTTCCAGCCTAAACTGTTCTATGATTCTATGTTTTTGTGGAACCTCCTACACTCCAGCTTGCACCCACTGCACCTTGTCCTGTCATTGGACATCACTGAAAAGAGCCTGGGTCTGTCCTCCTGACACTCCCCCTTGATATATTTATAAACATTAATGAGGTCACTCCTCGGTCTCCTCTTCTCCAAGCTAAAGAGACCCAGCTCCTTCAGCCTTTCCTCATAAGGGAGATGCTCCACTCCCTTCATCATCTTTGTGGCTCTGTGCTGGACTCTCTCCAGCAGTTCCCTGTCTCTCTTGAGCTGAAGGGCTCAGAACTGGACACAATATTCCAGATGGGGTCTCACCAGGGCAGAGTAGAGGGGCAGGAGGACTTCTCTCGACCTACTTGCTACTCCCCTTCTAATACACCCCAGGATGCCATTGGCCTTCTTGGCCACAAGGGCACAGTGCTGGCTCATGGTCATCCTGCTGCCCACCAGAACCCCCAGGTCCCTTTCCCCTGCGCTGCTCTCCAGCAGGGCAGTCCCCAACCTATATTGGCACATGGGGTTGTTCTTTCCCAGGTCCAAAACTCTACACTTGCCCTTGTTGAACCGCAAAAGATTTCTCCCTGCCCAGCCCTCCAGCCTGTCCAGGTCTCTCTGAATGGCAGCACAGCCTTCTGGTGTGCCAGCCACTCCTCCCAGTTTCGTGTCATCAGCAAACTTGCTGACAGTGCTCTCCAATCCCTCATCCAGGTCATTGATGAATATCTCACCAAACTTTCCAACAAATCTGAGCCCCAACAGCCACGACGTCCCCTCACAGAAACGAATATTCCTGCAGAGAGATTCATCCTGGTCAGGGAACAACTTTGCCCTTCCCCAGCAATGGTGGAGTCTGGTTTATTCCCAGAGAACTCCTCCAACACAGAATGTTCTCCAACCTGCCCTACCTCTGCCCAGCTCCCACAGAGAGCACAGCTGAAAGGAGTCCATGACTGCTCCAAAAACTCAGCTGCAAAGCAGCATCAGAACTGAGCCTACCAAGCTGCAGGCGGGGCATCACGTGTAGAAGCAGGAGGTATCAGCCTTCCCATCCTTGTTTTGCTCATCACATTGCTGTGACACCATAGCTGATGCAGAATACAGCTCTACACATTCACCAGAAAAAAACCCACAACCTTCCAGTGGGGAATATTCTCTCCTGATCCCTCTTACACTATTTTATAATTACACTGTGCTGGTTTTTTCAATACATGGAATGCTGTTCGATAGATCAGAGAACATAAATCTTTGTCTACTTTTTGTCTCTTCCAAGCTGTTTCCAGTTCCAGTTTAAAAACCTCTCCTCACATTCAGCAGATCAGTCCCTCTACATAGGGTTAACCCATTACATTTAAAAGAGCTATGGGGGAGCACCTAGCTGTCCAGGCAAGCAGCTCAGCTGGAATGCCCATCTGCTGCTATGCTGCTCTACGTCCCAGTAGCCAAACCTCACCGAATATATTGCATTATTTGGGAAAGTGCTTTAAAGAAAAGGCAAAAAACTTTAATGCCAATTATAGCTTGTTACTTGTTAAGTCGCTCTGAAAATTACAGCACAGTGCATTAGGTGGTTAAATGATGTATGATTCTTCTCGGCAAAGCCAGGCACAAATTTCTTCGTAGTATTAGCTCTTAGATGGAGAGTAACAGAGCTACAGATGGAGCCACACAGCTCCCACAAGAGAGTAAAATGACACTAAACAACAAAGAGAAATGGTCTCTTTACCTGGTCTGGTCAGTTCACTGAAGAGCTGAAGTAGAAAGCAAGGATCATATAAGTCATCGAGACTCTTGACACTTTCATCTCTATATAGCGACTCCTGAAAGCAAATCCAAATCAGTATTTGCAAGGAATAACACCAATTTCCAGCTTGGTTTCAAACTTCCCCAACCACCTCATCCTATTATAAAGCAGCTGATACTAAACCTTGCAGAATATAATGCAACATAGCATAAGACATACTTGTATACCTGGCTTTCACTAACTATTTCCCTTGACCAGAGTGAACAGGTATAGAAGCACATGAGCAAACTCTATGAAAGACTGAAGAGCCCACTGTCAGTGGATCCTTGTTCAGTCAAATTTAACAACTGTTTAAAAGTAAAATTCTGGTCTCACTTATACACAGCAATCTTTGCAATCCCCACGATCACACCTGCTGACAAGATGTGGTCCATATATTGCAATTCATTTGAAAAGTTCTCCTACATAATTAATTCCAGCCTTCTTCTGAATTTAAATTACTCTCCTAATGTAAACAAATTGCAATGTATTACATGAGCGCAAGAAAGAAATTGCTAAAGTGAAAGGCTCTTTTTCTACATCAAAAGACGGATAATTAATTCAGCAGTCTGAAGCAAAGCACCTGCGATAACAGAAGACGACGATGCTGAGGGAAAGACAGAATTGTCTTCATCATCTTTTCTCGATCTAGCAGACACAGAATCTCCTCCACACTTGGCTGCTGCCATAGTGACTTCCCCAGACTCTTGCAAGTCTTGTGATGCTCCACAGCAGCTGGACCCCATAGAAGGATTCTTAAACATTGTTAAAAGTAAAGGCATTAATCAACAGATTGCTAGCACTGAGTGAAAACTAATTACAGAGGATATAAATTAGTATTTAAGTTTTCCCTTCACTTATTATTCTGTGGGAACTTGAAACTAGAAATCGTTTCCTCGGCAACACCTTTTTCATCCATCCAAAAGCTTTTCTAATTCAGTCTGAGGGTGTCTCATTAACTATTTCCTACCCTGTTAATCCAAGTCAGAACCTACCTTCTCAGAAAAAAAATCCTGTTTAAAGCTAGAAATGGAGGTAAGTATGCTAGCAGTTGCATGAAGAGACAGTGGTCAAGACCTGGTCAGACAAGATTGTCTCAAACACAACTGATAATTGAAACCAGCAGCACAGTGGTTCAGTAAAACACAAATCCTTACTCTCCTCCTTTGAGTTGCTCCTTAGGCCCCACCTACTTTGCCATTGTCCTTAAAGTGCTATTGACATTGTCTTTTATTATGTGGGTACTGCCAGCAGCATGCCTCCCTGTCACTGAGGCAGCTGGCAGGATGGTGTCAGGCTTCTTATCACCCAGAACCTGAAGGCTCCCATTTGTAACACAAGTTGGGCTCTGCTGGGTTGGCTAACAAAGGCTCTTAACTCAGGGTCCAGTCCTGCTCCAACTGCCTGCACCAGCGCTCTCACACACCGCTGTTAGGATGTATGCCCATACCTCCACGACAGAAAACTGCTTTTGAGCGAGGCAGACCAAAACCATCAGTGTATGTAAGAACTGTCAGCTACGGACTTTCCTGCAGACTGCTTGGGAACAGGGCCTGGAAAGAAACCTATTACTTTATGCAATACATAGTTCTCTTTTACGAAGAGTGTAGGTGTACTGCAAGGTTGTGCTACAAGGAGAGTTACAGTTCAGGCTGGTGAAAGCCAAGGAAGGCACTGATACCACGTTAATACCCCAAAACTAACAAGGCGTGTTTATGAAACAGATTATACATCACTCCCCCACTGGCTCATTCCCCTCCTCTCCTGCAAGGCACCAGAGCCAAGTATCATGCACACAGGAGCAAGATCACTGAAAAGAACAGGGGCTGTGCTGAGTGGTGAATCTCATATCCCAAGGGAACAGGGATGGGGAAGGAGTCCTACACCAGCAACCTGTGCGCTGGCCTTCATCTGTGATGAAATCCCTATAGTGCATCCTTGCTATGGAGAGAGAGGGACTACTGAAATGAAACAGCCCCTCACCCAACTCACAGACACTCAAAAGTTTGGGCAACACACGAGAATAACATCAAGAACAGGAAAAATGTTTCCAAAAAGCAACATTCACCTCTAGGTTTGACCTTACTCCCTGTTCGTCTCAGTTAAAAGTAAGACCCTGGAAAAACACCCATTTTGAGACTGCTTATTTGTGCGTAGTTGAACAAAGGCACGTGGTCAGCTTACCTGGAACTTATAAGACTTTGGTTATTCTTCTCATACAACTGCAGCAGTAGCAGTATTTTCTGATCTAAAAAAAAAAAAAGGTGAAACTCGAAGTCAGTCACCTAAGAAGATGAAAACCAGATCTAGCAGGAAGTACCTTTCCCAGGCTAAACAGACTCACCCACAGCACTCAGCGTAGCCCCATAAGCACCCAGCAACACAGCGAGGTGACTGCTCTCACAGACAGAAGGGCTGAGTTTCACAACCGTCAGCAGAATATCCACCAAGGCCTCTGAAATAAACATACAGCTTTAGCTTTGTTGATCTCTCAGTTAGACAGTGTGTATATAAATACCCCAACTCCCCCACACATATATCCTCTCTAAATAGATGCACACATGTACTGTACATTTAAGATCAAGATCTACCTCTATAAATACCAGAAGCCATTTCCCCGAGTACACTAAAGGGGCAATACAAAAATTGTCCATCTTTATTTTAGAACTAGCTGAGAAACAGATCAAATGAGTGATCGGGTTACTCAAAGGCAAATAAGGCATCTGCAGTAGATTCAAGACCTGAATCCAGATTTCTTTACTCCCGGTATCTGAAAAGGCCTGGGCTTTCCCCCCTACATATCTACAGGAATATAAAATGTATGTCAAAACAGAACGGATCACAAAGACAACAGCGTGAATGAATGCACTCTTGACACCAAGTTTCTGAATTACTGAAATTAGCCTCAAAGAATCCATCCCGCTGCTCTACAGGATTACATTCAAAAGGTAAAATGCACACAGTAAGGAGCAAAATCTATTATTTAGTTTTAATTTCATTAAATCTGTGACCTCAGAAGAGCTTTTTGCTCTTTCCAGGTGACTTAAAAATTTTAAGTTTGTTTACATTTTGCACACCAATATACACAACATTTGTTATCAACACACTGCCCCGAGAATTTTCTCCCCTTTTCTTACACAGCTCCTTCTATCACTGCATCTCAAAGCCATGTACAGCAGGAAAAAGCTGTGGCGAATGGAGATTAAATTATTGGTTCAAGCTGAGGTAGTATTTCAGTTGGCAGAGATGAAGAAACAAAGCCAGTCCTACGCATGAACTAGCACCCAATTTATCTTACTCATGGAAGGATATACCTCATTAAAAGTTTCAGTATCAAACACACACTGATTACATTAACATTTTTGATACAACTTGCAAAATCAACTTATAATCTTCTGTCTGGATCAATCTATTTTAAAATAGGTTTAAATGTCACAAGCATTTCTAAGAGAATCTATGCACACTTCAGTGATCTCACACTAAAAGCCTCACAGTAACCAAATGAATCAACTAGATTTTAACAGGGTTAAAAAACCCCAAACCTATCAAACAAGACCCGAGCCCACCTTTGCAGAAGTTTTCGAAACGTAAGTGCTTAAAACAGGCAGCAACAAAATGAACACACCACCTGGATACAAGCAGAGGTAGAATTTAATCTAGAAGCTGGTATTTTGATATTGTTTAATGGCTCTGCAAGCATATGTAGGTGGACAGGTTACTGGATGGACAGAATATAATGCAAAAAAGTCAAGATTACTAAATACAGTTAAAGGGAAGAAGATAAAAAAAAACACCTCTTGTCTGGATATTCGTGCCTTCTTCTTCTCTTGACCTCAGTATGGCTGACAAAAATAGAGAGTGCTGCGTGACCATCATGTGAAGTTTGGAGAGCTTGACTAAGCTCTGACTAAGTGAGGATTCTTTCTTGTATAACAACTGAATAGCGATGTTCAGGACTTTCAAAAATGCTTCATCTCTGTAGCGGTACCTTTAGAAGCAAGAATCACAGAAAAGTCAGATCTCAACCAAGTTCAAGGAAATCTGCTTGAAAAACAAATCTGTCTAAGAAATTAGAACTTTGCAAAGAAAGCAAAATTTAGTAAAAAAAATTTTAAAAAAATGAAAAATATGCACCTCCTTTCCTGAGCTGTTTTGATTTAATTCTTTTTAAGCTATACTGGTGTCTAATAATAAAAAATAAAGGAGAATCAACACACGGTCACACTTGTAGCTGCACTGATCTTCACAAATTATTAGAATTTTGCCTACTAACCCTTCAGATGGCAACTGTTCAGATTAAAACTTCTACCTCCACAGAAGCTAAGATTATTCTAAACCATTCTCTATTTAAATGGTTTACCTTTAAAGGTGAAAATCTGATTCTATCTTCATATGAATTGTATTTAAGATGAAATAAAAAGAAAAGAAGCTACATGAGCATAAAGCTTCCTTACGTGAGTCGAAAAGAAGCTACTCCATCTATCCAGTTAGCTACATTAGTTATGGTAAGTGGAGCACAAAATCCAAATCTACCTGCAGTGGTGGAGGTTCAGGCTCGAACGGAGCCAGTGGATGTGGCATACAGTGCATCTCAAGAATCAAAGAGCATCACCAAGTCTGACTGACTTCAAGGCAGACAGGGTGTTTCCAGTATAACACAGGATGAGGCCAAGCGATCAGAACCGGACCTCTTGGAGCACCTTTGGTGCACCTCAGAATTACTTACTTGAGTCCCGTCCTCACAAGGCTGTACCACTCATCTGGGTCCACTTCTTCAACGCAGCGCTGTGCATACCGTAAGAAAAACAAGTGTCTCCATTTAGCTCGTACAACCTCTACAGATTGTCAAGACCAGAGACTTTTGTTCGAAAAGACACGCTAACAACGTGCAAGCCAAGCGCTCAGGTGGGATCATCAAAGGGTGAGAGGGAAGAAAGCTCTTGGACACAACAATTTCACCTCCTGAATCAAATGAAACTACAAGTCTTGTTTTAGTGGTCCTGGGTGTGAGGGAGCATATGGGCTGTATGCAGTTAAAAAGCAAGCTGGTCTGTAAGTATCAAAAAATCCAAAAAGTCTTGAAACTCTTCACACTTCTGAAGCATGGAAGGAATAAAAAGTTGGCTATGGTATGCTTAAGCTAACCAACCTTTGCATGTGGCAAACAGGTGGCTGGGTGTACGTGTTCTTTACAAAACGTGACCTTCCCTGAAACACTACAAAGTGCAATGAACAATGAGGGGGGCTCACCAGAAGCCACCAAGAAGTCAAGGGCAGTCGCTCCCTGCAGAGACCTTTGTTTTTATGTCTTACATGGTTCCGCCTACCTCACTGAGCTACAAAAAACTCCAGCAGTACAGAGGGAATGATCAAGTGGTGTTCTTCATGATCAAAGTCAGGATTTCTATCTATGATCAACCAGATTTCTACCACAGAATTCAGACAGCATGGCAGGTGGGTCTTGTCAAAAGTGTCTCTATACTTTTTTTTTTAAAAATAAAAAGATCCATTGGCAACCTTTGATTTTTAACTCCTGAACATCTCAAACTCTTGATTTTCAAAGAGGACTGTTAACAGCCATCATCAAGAACAACTCAAAACTGTTTCTTATAAAGGATTAGCAGGGCTAAGTTACCTCTGCAAAAGCTATTAAAAGCCCATAGAAGCCATTATCTATAAAACAGAAAATAAAGTCCAATCTACATTTATCCAAGATACAAGAGCACAATAACATATATGCACACAGTCACATTCTGGCACTGCAGATGAAAAGAAGTCTCACCAATAACTCTTCTAGCCTCAGCAGCATGGACCTCTCCACTTCTTGCTTGCTTTCATCTTTACTGCTGTTGTACATGACAACTAACCCCTTCATGCAGGCTGATAACAGGCGTCTCCTCCAGGAATGCAGCTCTTCAGAGTTTTCAAGCACTCTAGATATGGCATCTGCCACTGCCCAACTGCAGAAAGATATTTTATTTTCTTTCAATGTTGTAATGTGAGTTTTGCGCATGTTAAAAATGTCTTGCTGCCAAAGCGGAAAGTGACAGATTCTCTGAATACTTGCATTCATCTGTATTTATCACAATGCTTTATAGGACTGAGTCCTGAAACGGGGCAACTGGATTTGCCTACCTCTCGTTATTTTCCGCTTTCTCAAGAGTAGCAGGAAGTTGGTCAATAAGGTTTTGCAGCCCTTTGTTCCCTGAGGATGGCAACAACTTTGAAAGAACTTGCAGTTTCACAGTGGTCTCGTGTGATGCTTTTGTGTCTTGAAATACATTGCAGAGCTCCTTCCACAGAGCTTTCCTCAAGACAGGTAAAACAGCAGAGACAACTGTTGGGAGAGAGCAGGGGGCACAGGTTCGACCATCTAAGTGTGTCAAGCAACAACAGACCTACAGTTACAAAAATCCCAAATCCCTTTCCTAATCAAGACCTAGGAAATTATACTCCAGTAGCTGCTAATCTCCTAGAGAAGCGCGTGCTGTACTGCACCCCAGCGCCGTCAGGAAGTCTTTAGCAGATGCACCAGGCAACCACTTGCTACACAGACTAAACGATGAGACACTGGCAAACAATGCAGACCTTCAAAAGAGGGACAACTTCCTGGTAAGAAGCCTTGTCCTTGCATCTCAGGAAACTTTACCAGTTTCCTGACCCTGGGCTCAAGTGGAATTTTCCCTCACATCAACAGATGTCTAACAGATACCCTACAAATCAAAGCAGTCGGACAGCAGTTTCTCCTTCTAGTGTTCAAGCACGAAACCACTGGTGTGCACGAGGTGCTAGAAAAGGCTTTAGTTCTTTAATCACCCTCTACTTTCCTGTGTGCTGACAAGGTCTTTTCACTACTAGAACTTCTCCTAAACAGAGCCAGCCTTCTCCACCAACAGCCTGTTTCTGTAGCTATTTACATTTCTATGCAATAGGAGAAATTAAATCTTGTTCTGTCAGGTTGAATCCTAACTCGCTGTTTTGCTGGTAGAAAATTTAAGTCCTGTCTATTTAATGCTGCTGTTGGTTTGGAAAGTTTTGGGCTACCAGCTTAGGAAGGCATTACTTTAGGAAGCTATATCTGGAGATTTATTTTAGAAGAAAGTTTTGGACTTCTATGCTTGTAAAAATGGATGCTTACATTCTGCAAAACCATATGGCTACAGCATTCCACTCACCAGACACTAAGCTCCTACCTCCTATACTAAACCAAGATAAGCACGAAGACAGATTTTCACATGCACAGAGTATTAAACAAGGGCTTCAAGAGAGAAAACCGGGCATCTAGCAACTCTAAGAGCACTTTGCTTCAGTCTAACCTTACTGTCCTTTACCTTTTATGTTGCAGAGGTCCCTACAAGAGAACGACTAGAAGTTAGACACACAAATTCTACCACCTCTACTTATTTGAAGAGGATCCAATAGTTTAAGGCCTGCAGAGGCTACACTGGGAACTTGGCCTCCCAAATGACAAATGGGCATCGGTTGTGGCTTTACCTGCGGAAGGCCGGGTGAAATCATACTGGTCTCTGCATTGCAAATACACATCAATGAGCGGAAGAAAGCTCTCCATGTTTTTCCTGAGGCACTTCCCAGCAGCGCTGCTCAGACACCACAGCTCAAACTGCAGCAGGTGAGTCCTACAGTGTTTCATCAGCGTTCCCACGATGGCAAGGGAGGTTTCTGACCTCTGGTTAAGGCAGTGAATATGCACCTCTGCACTGACTGCATGGGCAAGGACCGGCTCACTTTGGAGAGCCCGAAGGAAAAGTTCCTCCAGATCTTTGCTGGCTGACGCTGACATCAGTATGCCCAATGCTTTCATGTGCTCTGTGGAGAGCAGCAGTTCTCCTCGCTGGGGCTGCCTCTGGTAGCTCTCTGTGAGGAGCTGCACCAAAACCTGTCCATAGGAGCTTAATTGTTTCCCTTTTTTAGGGGATTTTTCAGATTTCTGAATAGTCAAACTTATTTCGGGAAGTCGCAGCATGGTTAAAGTGATCTCCTTCAGCTGAGCTGCAGTCATGTACACGTGCAACTCCTCCAGAGCTTCCAGCTGGTGAGACTTCTTAGGGGAGACCTGGCTTCTGTCTTTCCCTGCAGCCTGTAGCTCCTTCAAGATACTTCTTGTGATAGCTTCAAAATACTTGGACAACACATGTTTGTGATCCACTCTCTGCAGCATCGGGGCACCCGTTTTCAACAGCTGGAGCACACCAGAATTGAGGTGAGCCGACAGGAGCTTCACGGTGACAGGGTTTAAATTGTGCTGAGGAAGAGAACGTTGTTCTAAAGCCAAGAACCAACTCTGCAGGGTAGGATGTCTGAAAATCAACATGAGTGTTTCTTCTGTTGTCTGTAACAAATGGTTGTAACAATATCACTGACTGGATAATTATAGTTCGAGAGGGGAAAAAATAAAAATCGCTCATCTGCCTGTTTTCCAGAGCTTGTTAATTACAATTACTGAACATGAAATTGTCTATTAACTGGTCAGAGGATAAAAATGCTAATTAATTACAATCATATAAATACATTCTTTCAACATTTATGATGTGGGAGGGAAGCCTCCACTGAACATTCTCCACATGTCTAAGCATATTTCCAGAGGAAAATTATATATTCTGGGGTCTGTCAATACAATTCCATTCTAATCTCCACAAATAGGCAGAACAGATGCAAGAGGGGCAAAACCTTGCTCCTCCAAGGATGTCTTTTTTATAACTAGGCTTTACACAGGGTTTAGGGAATAGAATTTCTTCTGCAAAGGTGAGTGAACTCTGTAAGGACCTCTCCTGACCACATTCCAGCCCAAGAGTGAGCCTGTGGATGATGCAGTTTGGTCAAATCTCCAGACAGTAGTTTTGTAACTGCAGGACCACATACTCTAAGTTCATCAAATCACAGAATGCACTAGGCTGGACTGAACCTCTAAAGATCATGCAGTCCACTTCCCTGCAGCGAGCGGGGACGTCTTTAACCAGATCAGGTTGCTCAGAGCTCCATCAAGCCTGACCTTGACTGTGTCCAAGGATGGAGCCTCCACCACCTCTCTGGGCAACCTGTTACAGTATTTGTTTCATCACCCTCATTGTAAAAAATTTCTTTCTTATGTCCAGTCTATATCTATCCTCTTTCAGTTTAAAACCACTGCCCCTCGTGCAAGAGGCCTTCCTAAAAAAAAAAAAGTAAAAAAAGCAAGCTTGTAAGTCTTGTAAGTCCTTCTCCTAGATCTAAGAACATCTTTCTGCATCAACCTGTTTCCATTCAGTACAACTTGGCGAAATACAGTGTGTGATATCTTGTTCACTCCCTCCTGGTAAATGCTTCTACAGGCAGTAAAATCCTATTAATGACCTGATATACCAAGGGTGTGACTGACACTTTAATCCTAACTGAAATCCCACAAATCCTCATGATTATTATCAAGCCACAGCATTCATAAAGCCTGATCCCTGCTAGATCCCCTGGTCTTTGTCATGTTTAGCCAGTTCTATGTTTTGGTGATTGGTGAAAAAATATCAACATAATTTGTGCTCAAAAATTGTTAATGTTTAAGATAATTTGCTTTAATTAACAGTTCAGTAGAGTTTATGACTATTTCCCTAGAAAATAAATCAAATCCAAATTTACTAACAGGTGAGCTTCTGGCCTGTGTAACAAGGGATTTGGTACCTTTTCATCCGAAAATTCCTCTGCAATCAGAGATTCCTCATCCATAAAGAGATCTGATTCAGCTTGATGCTCTTCTCGTTTCTGCTGATTATCCAGCTCTATCTGATTTCCTCGGCACATCAAGGTGCTCAGCAGGTCCACAAAGAGGTCAACAAGGTGAGGACCAGAAGTTTTACTAAGCTGTGGAAGTTGAGAAAAGAGAGGCATGGGAGCAGAAGGATAATTATCCAACAGAAACAGAAATGAACGAAGAAATTCCTAGATTACAACCTTTTCTGGAGGAAGGAATCACTCCTGTAGAAACCTGATTCTAAGCAAAGTCTCAGGGTGCCAAATAAGTATTCATTGATTTTTTTAGCTGTATTGCGACTTCTGGTGTAACACAGACCAGTAAATTTCACTCTCTGGAAAGGCTTCTTACAGAGACGCAGAAGCTGGATTAAAATCTGGAGTTTATTCGCATGACACACAGATCAGTGGCACAACAGCTGAGCTCAACACCAAGACATCCCTTTCCCTCCCTCCTACTAGGACAGACATTTGTTTACAAACTAGGTGTGTCTGATGCTCTACAGTCTCAGTGAGAACTATGTGAAAGAGCTGCAGAACTTCATCTTTAGGTTTTAACAGCCAAGTCATCTGTGCTTTCTGCTTTAAAATAAAACAAGCAACCCCACAATATAATCACAATATTGTTCTTACAGTGCCAAAGTTCTCCACTGTGGATTTCAGGTATAGCAACACATGCTTCACTCCTAACAAAAGCCGTTCAGGTGGGAGCTGGGAAGCCAAGTCTCTCAATTTTGTCTGGATATCGTCTTCCAGTACAGTATTGCTTCCTCTCTCGTAGACTTTCTTTAGCAAAGTGGTAAATATAGAATCCAAGGCCACAGCAGGTTCTTTGCATACTTCTTTGCGTTTTTTGAACTGTTTAAAATAGAAAAAAGAAATGTAAGAGAAAAATAAAGATGAATATTAATCAAAAGTTTCTTCAGCTACCTTTGTTCTGAACTGAGTCCTGTTCTGACACCAGGACTGAAGCTCCAGAAGGAAGCTATCTACAGTCCTGCTCCACAGAGCTAGTCAAAGGTGTCCCATGGGGAACCTGCACATGGGCACTGCTGAGCTGACTCAAAAACACATCAATGCCCAGCACAGCTGGTCTGTGCATTCCCAACTCAGATACGGGTGAACTCCAACCATCGTAAAGTGGCTCCTCGGGCTCCATGTCACACGTCAGACTACACTGTGCCTTACGAGGTACTGCGATCTGGGTAATTGCGTACAACCCCTGAGCCCCGGCTTCACATTCCGACAACGAAGATCTCTGTGCCATTAAAGCCCCTGAGCAAATCTGTGTCCCAGTGTGATGAAGAAGCGATACAGAATTAGCTTCATGTAAATACACTTTCTGATGGAAATGTAACCTTTATATACTGTAGGGTTTTACAGTAATACTGGCTTAAGCATTCAAGTGACTTCAGGTATTCCATACCACAGGTTCCTGAGATTGGTGGGGTATCCAGAGTTTGTAGTACTGGTTAAAGTGGTAGAGCTGAGGATACTTCGAAACTTTCAGGGACTGCAGATCCTTATCATAGAGCTGGAACATCAAGCAGAGGGCAAGGGGCTCCCTCTGAGAGTGCAGGAGGTCAGTGAAAACTGCAACAAGATACTCTACGATGTGAACTCCTGAAAGCAAAAAAAAAAATAAATTTGAAACTTCTCTTGACAGAAGTAATCTACATGAGCACAGAAGACACTAAAGAAACCCTCCTTCCTTAAGGCCTGGGCAACTGGCCATATAGCATCACTTAGAACAATACTGAAAAAGGTTAAAAGGCATTTGTAATAAGCTAGAAAGTGTTCTTGACCCCACTTCCACTGCACTAGAACAGACAATACATAGAAATCTAAGTCTGTACCTGTTCCATTTTCAGTCTCAAGTAACAGTATATTCCTGGCTTCTAACGCAGCAGGGACAACAGCACTGAATGGAAATGTTTGAATGATCATGTCTTCATTTAAAGTGAACCCAATTTCTTCATCTAAGCCATCACTGCCCTCAATTAAGACATCCACCATATCCAGGACATCTACCAGGGGGAAAAAAAGGAAAAAAGTAAGCAGAGTGTTCAGACTAACTAGAAAACAACAGAGGCAGAATCCAACACTCCAGGAATACAAGGCACCCTCTGAATTCCCAAAGCGGAAGAAAGGATGAAAGACACATTTGCGTAGCAACGTAATGGTATGTGCAACTGCAAAAATCACAATCTCTTACTATGTGCTTAACTTTTTGCTTTCCAGCGCTGCTGTCCAGCTGACAGAAATAAGGGAAGGGAAGAGATGCACCACCTATTGCCATCATGATGGCATTAGGTAAGGCCTGTCAGAGCATAACAGTGACAGGAAACCTGTATGGCAAAGTATAAAGGAAGTCACCACTTCCCCATTCAAAGAACATCCTGAGGAGTCCTTGAAGAGCTTCTCAGCTCTACAAGGCCAGAGAACCAAATCTGGATCATGAACATGTCAAAGACAGCTTTAACACATGAAGAAGATACCACGTATTCCGTGGCTGGCATTATGTCTCTGTAATACAGTCAACTCAAGGCAACTGATCCATCTCGTACTAAGTGATAAACCACCTCAATTATCTCACGTTTATGTACAGTAAAATCCTATGCATGGACCATTACAGCAGAACAGCTAGCACATGGTACGTTGTCCAAGTGTCCAAATCTGCCGAATTTTGAGTTGGCTGTGACTAGCCACAGAAAGCAGGAGCAGCAAAATTCTAGCTGTGTGCCTGGGGGTAAAAAAGCTCCCTGGGCACAGCAGCCCCCTCCTCCTTGATAAACAGACATAAGCAGCCCAGAGGAGAGGAACTGTAATAGTTTCCATTTCACTTAGAAAACACTGCTGCAGGAGCCTGAAGAGAAATTTAAAATACTGTCAAAATGGCATAACTGCATCAGAAATCACTTTTGGTGGTAAACTGGAAACTTTGCAGTTCAGACTTCTACTTCTGATACTGAACACAACTGGAGGGCTGAGTCCTGTACGTCCTTACTTAAACAGGATTTCTATAGCTATGAGTTTGCAGATTATGGCTGGAAAATTGAGCACAAGGTCTTGGTATTCTCTGTTGTTGAGGGAATCAGCACATACCGTCAATGTGAGAGATGGGAATGCTGATGTTATCAGAGTCTTGTTTAAACATATTGACTTGGAGCATACTGGCTTCCTGAACGAGGTCTGCTGCTTTATCTGTATAGGGATAGGGGTTTGTCACCAGCTTCAACAGGATCTGTTAACAAAGAATGAGAGAGAACTGTAAGTGCACAGGCTATTAAGCCTACAGGAACCATACTCTGTTATGAAAGTCCACGTGCTACAAGTGGTCAGAAGCTGGCCAAGTTTTAGGAGGACAAATTCCTTCTGCAGGAATCTGCCTATGGTTATTGCTGTATATGGGACACTGGGGTTGATGGAAAAAGAAACATCCACTGCAATTTTGCACCTACAGTGCTAACACAGACTGAGTCCCAGGGGAAAATGCAATGAAAAGGAAGCACTGGGCATTTAACATCCTGAAAAGTAAACAGGAAATGTTATTTTTTTTCTTGTAAAAGACTACAATTTACTTATGTCTGTTAATTTTGTAAGGTACTGCCACATAAAAAAAAGATCAGATAAGAACCATCCCTCTAAAAACCACTATACTCTTATATCAACAACTTATCTTTCTTCATTTCATTTTACTCCAAATCGCTTCACTGTCCTCTCACTCAGGACAAGAAAGATGTCAGCTCTGTACAAAGAATTACAAACACTGCTTTTCTCAGAAGTCATTCACTGATCTTTGACAGATTTCTCAACAATAGCAACAAAATAATTAGTTTCCATTAACGCTATTCTTGGTATTGTTTATCCAGCTAATTTGAACAGTTGTTACCCTTTCCAAAAATCGAATCACTGCTTCCTTTTTGTCTTCTTTTGTATTATCCAAGTGTTCCAGCCAAACGGTAAGTTCCTTCCATGTGTACTCAAACACTCCGCTGTCACGTAAAACCTGTCCAGAAAACAAAAGGAGAGGGTGTGTGTATAAAAAACAAAAACAACTAAAATACGAAGCTTGAAGAAAGTATAGATCTTTTTGTATAGCAACTTCACCTTCTCTTCTGCTTGGAAAGAAAAAAACAGCAAGCTGATGAAAAGATGTATTTATCACTCTCTTCTCATCCCCTCAGTTCAAGGGGTCCTTATTCATCAGGGCAACTCTCTAACAGCATAACGGAGGGTAAAACTGAGTGATTTTATTTAAAACAAAATCTGGCCTCACTGTAACTAGGACCAAGGCCTGGTGTCTTCATCATGGCTGTTCGCTTACTGCTCCCTAAGCAAGAGTAGTAAGAGGTGAGGCATGACTACATTACAGTCAATAAATTAAAACCACTAAGCTCTGCCAGACACACGCAGGCTCTGTAGCAAAAGGGCAAGAAGCAGGCCTGAGGCAGAGAAAGGAATGCTTTAAGAATGACCAAAGTAAGAGGCAAGACAGGGCTCACTCTCTCACAACCAGGAAAATCATCGGAGAGCAACTTCTTTCTGCTTCCGTCTTCTCAGAGCCTCTCCTCCTCTCACCTGCTGCCTGCAGCACAAACCCCATGCAACTCCACTTGGTTCTCACCCTCACACCGACCACGAGTACAGGACAGATCCCTCAGGCACCTCATTCAAGCTGGCCACAAACACCTACTCACCGGAACAGGCAGCAAGCACACAGTGATCTCGCTAGGGATGTTCATTCCCACGCATTTGGAATGAACAAACTCCTACAAGTGCTCAGGACACGGAAACCAAGCACCTGCCGGGGCACTACGCACCACATCTAGAGGCCATCACGTCACGGGCAGCAGCGCTGCTCACCGCAGCAGCCTCTTTGCCGCTTCGCTGCTCAAGGCAACGGGACACTGCTCAAGGTGCGGGGACCCAGAAGAAGAGAGATGGCTACAGCACAGAGCCACAGCCGAGGCCCAGCAGTCTTGCAGGTCCCAACCTGCAAAGAGCCTCATATGTTGGAGCGCTTCAGTGGAGCTGGGGTGTTCGCAGTCCCATCACGCGGCCTGAAGCACCAGATGCCTTCCCCTGCAAGAGGGGCTACCACAATGCTGTATCACACGCCAGCAGGGAAGGTTTCCCCCGTAAGGCACAGCCAAAGGTAAGAGCTTTGGACAACGTCTAGCAGGATTTTCAGTCCAACCACATCAACTCCTTCTGCTGTCAGTCAGCACAAACCCTACCGAGGTCAAAGTTGCGTGGACACAGACCAGTTCGTGCCCTCCACCTTAGTAAATCTTACTTCTATCATTTCAGGGGAGCAGGTTATACTGCTTTAAGAGGGTTATATGTCTTTATACCATTACACCCTTAAAAACAGCCTGTAGGGAGACTTTTGAAAACTACTGATGTAATATAAAGGAAAAGCATTGCTACATTAAATCTAAATCAGGCTACTTGTGCTTAAAAGACTTGGACAGATGGGTAAACAGTCAAATAAACGAACAGGGGGTTGTAGCCACAGCGAGGTGCACACAGAGAGAAGTGTGGGCATACTCACAGTTGCTGTGGATGGTGAGGTAGACACAATTTTACCACAATCAAGTAACAAGCATTAACATATTTAGAAATTTTTTGCCCACTTTCATGCTTTCTATATTCAGATCCTTATCTGAGGCACCTAAACTAAGAACTTGGTGACCCTATTCTCCATCTGTAAAAGAAAAAAGGAAGAACAGGGAAAAGCGGAGGAGGAACAACAGCTGTCTGAAGGACAATCTAGATGACAGGCAATTTGGACTGCTTGATGGTAACATCACCTGCCCCTCACTCTCAAGTGAGACCTTGACCAGCTTCCTAACTCTGGCACCTACGTAAAACTACTATAATCACGCAGGATAAATCTGTGCCTTTGTTTCTCTCCACACGCAAAAAAACAAAGGAAGCCATCACAGCTCATTTGCTTTACATTTACTCTGTGTACATCACCAGCAGCTATAAAAATAACACCACTGCTTACATGAATCTGACAGGATAATTCATTTAAAGAAAGACTTAACAAAATAGTCATTTTTAAATATTTAACTATTTCTGGCAGAGTCTCAAAATAGAAATACACTTGCAGCTCTCTTAAAAAACAAGCAGGAACAGAATGTGAAATCTAAAAACATGCCTTCCGATTACATGGCACTGTGTTGAAAAATAAGCAAAACACACTCATTAACATCTATTCTTAGCAGCCTTTCTGCTGACATAACTGCCCTAACTTCAGAGCTCCTGTATTCTCTTCAGAAAAATGAAATGGACTGAATCTAAAAGAGGAAACAAGAATGAGTCAGACAGCCCACGTCTCCACTCAGCAAAAGAATCCACATACACTAGAAAAACTGTACTAGGTAGCTTCTGATTGAGATATTCATAACTATGAGACAAAGTTAACGTGACTTTAATCCCTTGCAGGGATCAAGGGCAGCTAAAACCTAATTCAGTCATTGTAACTTCAGTTGAGTGGATGGAACACTACAATTCCACTCTCTGACTGAAGCCGAGCACAGAAATGAAATGCACAAAGCTGCATACAAATCTGTACAACACTATTACTGTGGGACACTGTATGAGGAGCCCTGTTCAGGGATTAGAACATTTTGGATTCTCCTTGGCAGGAACAGTTGTTTGGTTGGGTTTGTTTTTAATGCCAGTCTCTACCCCCACTTAGATAACTAAAAGATGCCCACTTTTAAAAAGAAACTGAAAACAACAGCCATTGGTGCCTTCCTGAGTCGTCTAGTTGATCAGCACTTCTGAAAAGTCAGCTAACTATAATGCACGGAAGAGGGTTTTAATTCATTTTAAAGACAAAAGTATTCCTTATATTAAAGCATGTATACAAACAGGACTACAAGTTGAGAGCAAACAAGCTAAGGTTAGAGTGCTGAAGTACAGATTAAATAGATTAGGATAAAAAAAGAGAAAAATCAACAAGAATCTCGTCTTGATCAATATCAAGACCTTTGCAGGCACAAGCTACATTGATTTGTTACAGTATCTGAATTAATTCACCCTAGAGGGTGGGCAAACATTAAAGACATTTCCCTTACGATTTCATCAACAATTGCAGCAAATCCAGTCGACAGTATTTACTTTCATAAGATATTTAGCTAACAGGTAGTTAGTTATCTGACAGCAAATTCCAAGAACAGTCAGAGAAAACAAGAAGGTTCAGCTGACCACAAACCTATAAAGTTTTCTGCTTCAAGAAAAAAAAAAAAATCACAATCCTGACATTTCAGACCAGTGGGATACAGTGAATATCCTGGTATTTCATATCAAATGCTTACCTTGATGATGAGTTTTTTGGTTGAAATTTTCAGATGAGAATGGTTACTTGTAACAAACATCTTCATCAATAAATAGAATACTGATTTTTCACCAGACACCTTCTCTGTCTCAGAGACATCCTAAAAGAAAAAAATATATTAAAATTCCCCTGGTACAACACCACTGTAGGGGATTATGTTGCACTGAGGCAGGTATGTAATACACTATTTTATAGACCTGCCCCAAAATACCAAGGCCAGAAATGAATGAGAAACATAATGATTTTAAAGACTGATCCCCAAAGAACAGGAAAACAGCGCAAGTTGCAGGGATGCCAAACACTATCTTAATATCAATCTTAATATCAAATGACAATCCTTCTTCCCTGCTTCTCTGACCTGACTTGCATCTGACGTCTAAAATCTGTCACTCTCTAGATCTATTGCTAGATCTGTCTTTTATCTTTTCTGTTAAAACCTGTCTGTACTAGAAGGGCAAAGCCACAAGAAAATCCTTTAGCTCCTTTGCCCATTTCCAGGTTTTCTTCTACTTGCTCTTAGCTCTACTCACTTTTCCTTCACAGTGCAACTAGAGAGGACAGAAAATCTCCTACAAGGCAGGATTGCAGTCGCAACACCCATGGGTCTCTCCTTTTCTCCCTAAAGCTTTCTTTCCCTTCTCCAGACATGAAAAGCAGGTTCTCCACACCTTTCTTATTTTACAAGCCTGCAGTAAAGAAGAGAGCAGGGGCCCTGAAGGTTTCCAGTTAATTATGGAGACAAGGGTCAGCCTTAACATGTGTCAGAATCTTTCCTGTGAACGGGTGGGATGGCTGCCCCCAGCAGCTCCTTTTCCTCAGTCTGAAACCTCAGGCTTCCTAGACAAGTGGAAACCAGCAGATTTCTCACTCCTGCCTCTCTCCAAAACCAGGAAGTGCTGAAAGAACCTTGTCCAGCTCTTGTCAGGGAGGCAAAAATTCCTGTCCTTGGAGAAAAACTTTTTGGTTTGGAAGGGATTCTTCACTAATGCTAACACTGTAGTGCCTACGGGTTTTACAAAAGAGTCACCTCTTCGAACAACTAGACTGGAACTAATTTAAAAGTAGGTGTTGCCAGGTGTAAAGATTTGAGGACAAGAGGCCAAAGAAACAAAAATCTGCCTTGAAGTCTCTTACCTGCACTCTGAACCAGGCAAATTTATTTGCGGGAAGCTCCAAAGCCACTTTCAGTATATGATGCTGTAGAACAGGAGGGACCTCCTCTCGGAGGCCCTTTTCAGTGACGATACCTGAGATTTGAAAGCAACACAGTCAACTTTATTTTGGTGTATCTTCCTGGGATCTCAGGAACCATAATCTTTGAGGATTTCAAACCACCACTGTGAGATAAGTTGGCAATCCACAAACTTTCATGCCATGAGATCCACAGACACACTACGATCATGTTTGGAACCCAGCCCTCAGCAGGGCGAGTCTAACACCCTCCCTTGGCACAAGCCGTCGCTGGTGCATGCGAATACAAAGTCTCATCTATCAGTCCCAGCAACCCTGAAAAGCTTCGTCCTAGAGGAAGTAAAGAGGATGGATAAGCTAGAGACCAAAATTCAGAATTTAAGTCAATGCCAGATCTCAACGCTTATACTATTACAACATTTGCTTGAGGCAACAGAACTTCACATTTGTGTCTCTCCCTACATCGCTTTTATCATCTGCTCACTGTGACTGTGACGGCATAACCTCACAGTAAATCACCTTACAGGTCACAAAGCCGTACAGAGACCCTCACAGTGTGCTCCAAAAATTGAGCTCCCCACACTTCACCTGCAGCTAAGCTACAAACAAGAGACCAGCTGTGTAAAGCTTTGGTGTCAGTGTGCTCTTCATAGCCTGTGGAGCATCTCTGTGGACCACATTGGAGAGACAACAATCAAGAGTCCCTACAAACTGGAGTACCAGTTGTTTAAAGAATGTATTTTGCTACAAGTTAGAAAAATATGTTGCCTTTGGAGTGCACGTTTCAATCAGGGAGAGGAGAAGGAACAACAGAACTCTGGAGCTGGCATTTGAAAGAATAAATTTTCATGATTAATTTACACCATATCGTCTTTCATGAAAATTGCTATCCATGATTGCTTCACCACATTTATTTGAAAATGACACTTTTATTTTCCAGCCTCTTAATTCATACTGTAATAAAACATACAATTAAAGAGATTTCTGCCTCTAGTCCATTTTGAAGAAAGTAGACCAATGCAAGAAATAATGG
Source organism: Trogon surrucura (assembly GCA_020746105.1). Taxonomy (NCBI): domain Eukaryota; kingdom Metazoa; phylum Chordata; class Aves; order Trogoniformes; family Trogonidae; genus Trogon; species Trogon surrucura. The sequence continues at coordinate 104,309,837 of CM036617.1, read as the reverse complement.
GATAAACAGAATATGTGATTTGGTGAGTCATCAAGTATACAAACCAATTAAATATGCTTTGACAGAGGGTGGAAAAACCTCAAGCATGAGACAGTTGATTTAGAGAAGTTTTTTGTTTAAAGCCCCTTTTTCCTCTGACAGACTTTTAATTAAAACATTTGCATAATTCCCATCCTTACACATCCCAGACCTGCCTAAACCACAGATAGCTGCTCCAGTTTGGTGGGCTACAAGCTCTAGCAGCTCATGGACAGCAATGATGCCCCAACAGCATTTTGCTCTTTCCTCCAGCCCCAATTTTAAATGGCTCTATTTATTGCATCGCAAGCAGTTATTGCAGGATATTACCCACAGCCCGTTATTTGTGGCTCATCATCCTTGCTGCATTAAGCAGGTACAGAATATCTCTGTTTACTTGTGCTGTACGAAGAGGAACACCCTCCTTGAACATGACATCAGAGGCAAAAATACAACACCACTGCTCAAGTGCTTCCTCATAATGATTTTCCACAGAATAATACCATAGAGAATACTGCTCTTCTCCCCACGCACTGCCAAACTATGATAAAATAATGCAAGATGCAGCGAGCGGAAAAAATACTTAAAAGATATTCCAGAGAAGACTGGTGAATTTGTATGTGTTTCTCCCTCACCACAAACTTTCTGTGAACTATCCTGCTAAAAAAATACAACTATATCATTGCAGCTAGCAAGAGTTTTGAAATAACTTACTAACGTTGGATTGTTGACACCGGTGTAGGAGAATTACACATTGAAATCTCATTAGAAGTTGGACATAATTCTTCCTCAGAAGTGTTGGAATTAAAACGCCATAAATGCCAAATATTTGCAAGAATATAGCACACAGAGAGTAGTACAAGATTGTAGTCCAGCCTACAACTTACAACTCAAAGTGTAGCAGAGCAACTACGGAATTTAAGTGGGCAGGGTGCCAGAGCACTGCAGAAATAGCAACAATAAATGCCAAGACAATGAAGCAACTAAAATGGGTTACTTGTAGAAAACAGCTCCTTCTCTGTCTACCCAGAAGTGCCAACGTTCCCTTCTGCCGTGGAAGAGAAAACAAGGCAAAAGAGACACCTATCACATACCTTTTAGCAGCTTGCTAAAATCAAAGTTGCTCCGTGCAACCAGGTGGGGCACAACCTTCTGATAAAGGCATACGACCTGAAGCAGCGCAGCTTTCAAAAAGAGTGTCTCAGCATCATCTGAACCTAAAGAAAGTGTTCACATAATTAGTTTCTCCTGCCTTCATACCAAGACGGCACAGTGCAGCTTCTGCATTATCCGACACGAGAACTACTCGTTGTATTTCTAACAAACTTGCCTACGAAATGACCAGTTAATCTTCCCCACTAACAAGAAGGAACAGAAAAAAAAACACAACACAATGAAATCCCCAGTTTCCTTCCCCAGCATTCCTGCACGAACACTTTCAAAATTAAATCAGCTAACTCAGTGCTTATAAATGCGCAGTGGCCATTTCTATTTTGATTCAAAATTGCTCACACATATAAAAGAGCCTCAACATTTTTAACACTCGCTATAAGAATCCAGTCAGTCCCGGTGCTGTTTAGTTTAAGGCTGAACAACAGAAAAAAATGAAGGATATGGTCAGGATATACGCTGGTTTCCAGCGACATCATTTTTATCTAATGCCAGGTAGGTTTGACTGGGGAAGTGCAGGAGATGGTTCACCAATCTGTTAGTAACTTGATTTCAGTTAAAGGTTTCTCTCTTGCTCTTCCCCCTTTCAAAATAATGCTTTCTCAATGTGACCTCTTGGCAAAAGGAAGACAATAAATATCTGTATGAGAGAAGCATCAATCCCAGTTAAAAGCAGATGTTTACTTCTTAGGAAAAGCTATCTCAGCAGCTAAATATTCTTGTACTTTATAAGATGAGGATTCATAAAAGCTACTTGTTATCCAGTCACTAATGAAAGGAAATAAAATAAATGAAGGACAGCCAAAACTTTTTTTTAACACCTACTTTTTTCCTGTTAACTGGGTCTCCCTCAGGGAGCTACAAAGAACTGGACAGATGCCATGCACAACCCTTGTCTTTGCTTGCCTGAATCTCAACTCCATGAAAAAAAAAGAATTCTCTAGTGGCCACAGCACAAATAAAGCTGTAAAACGTGAGCTGAGAGTAAGTCACACAGTATTATCACCCTAGTAAGCAGAGAAACTACAGCCACAGTACTTTAGAGATTAGGTGCTCTGCTGGTTTCATCAGGCACTCCACCAAGAGCGAGCCTTGGAGCATCAGCGTTGACAACTATTTTGCTGCTCAAAGCCACACAGAGAAGGACATTCACTGAAAAACACCCTGTTCCAGGCCTCACTGTGGAATATGCCCTGTGAAGGACATGAAACTGGCTGCAGAGTTATCTTCAGTCTGCAAGTAAAACATTATAGTGCTAGCCAAGCTACAGACTACTAACACTTTCAGTTCCCTGCAGTGGGACTATGAAAGCAAGTTCTTAAGGATGGACATTGGTTTTGAGAGAGAAAAACTGAAGTCTTCACTCCAACTCCCTCCCTCTCCCAACACCTGCATGTTTCTATTTCCATGTTTCATCATCACGAGTGTTTGTGTAGCCACAGTAACTAACTGCTTCAAAAAGAGATCTTACGGCAAAGTAAATTGGCCAAAAGAAAATCCCTCAAATAATTATTTTTCAGCATATCAGTTTCCCTGCCTGTTTTATTGCACAGCTACAAAACCCTCCTTATACCATAGAAAGGAGAGGAGGGCCTATTTGTCAAGCTGTATTCTTAAGGCAATTCTGATGCTGGTCAGAATTAAACTGTCCAAACAACCGAACAAAGAAAAGATGAACAGTGAATGAACAAGTGACATCTGGATTCTGCTGAAGTTAACGACCTTCCACGGGATAAGGATTTAACAATACCCATTCACACACGTCAGAAGGGGTAACTCCAACTGCTTTGCCTACCATGCTGTTCAGCATTTTCTGCTGTCTCAGTCACTGCCTTCACAGTGGAGGTACCACCTTCCTTTTTCTCCTCTTGGTGTTCTCTTCCTTGCTTCAGAAGGGACTGCCAGACAGCCACTATATTGTTCATGTCTGGTAAAAGCTAAAAGCAAAAAGAACAAATTGCAATATTTCTGTGTGAGACAAAGCTACTGCAATAAAAATACTCCCAACCAACCAACGTGAGGATTCACTGCTCTTCACAAAGGTTGTAACTGACTTCGCATGTAATCAGAAAAAGGTCTGAAATCAAGTAGCACACTTTCACTTCTGCAGAACATAAATACTGGAAAGAACATTTTACTAAAACAGTTTCCTGTGAAAAATTTATGTTTGGCTCTTCATTCTCATGGTATATTTTCAATTCAAGGGCTACCTTGTCTAGCAGCTTCTAACCCTGAATGAACTCTGTTGGTGAAAATTTACTTGAACCAGGAGGAGAATTTGCTTTAAAGCCTGCTCTTCTAATTCATTTGCAGCACTACAGCTGTCAACGTTACAAATTCATCACACAACAAATTTTTACTTGTGTTTCCATCAGTCAGTTCTGTTAGGAAACTTACTAAAACCTTTTAACTTACTAAAACCTTTTAACCCACAGCCTTCCTCTCCCCCTGCCCCAGAATACTATCTCCCAGCTCCCAGGCTATGATCACTTGGGGAGAAAATGCAGAGGAGCAGTTATCTGCTGCAAAATGACTCATGTTAGATCCCAGTTGTTCTCTTCTTTTTATTTTTGTACCTTGCCAATGGCTTCTCTGTACAGCTGTACAAATTCCTGCATTATTGACAGTGTGTAGATTTCTGACTTTTGCCAAGTTTCTTCATTCAAACAGTACTCAATATTCTTCAAGGCTCTTCTCAGAACCATCGATACAAGTGACAGTATGTTGTGCTTCACCACTGTGCTGGGTAACTAAAAGAAAGAATTTGAATTAATGGCATTTCCGGGTTTCCTCTTAAGCTTTGCACATAATCTGTACTCTGAATATACGTTAAGATTTGTTAACGAATTAATTACTTCCTAAACCTTGGCATGCAGAAGAGAATCCACAGGTTTTCAGATTCCAGCTTAAATCACTCATGAGTATTGGCAGAATTGGATACCTGAAAGCAGTATCAGTGGGTTTTAATTAATTTCCCAATACCCTCCCAAGCCAGATTTTTGCTGGGACAGACAATACAAAGCACAAATAACTAATCAACTTAAGAAACTTCCTGGTTGATCATACTCTTAAATCAGGCAGTATTAAGCGGGACCACAACAATCCACTGAAATACTATACACTGCTCTTACATTTAGTCCTTGGGTGAACATTATTTTATTGCACACTGCAGGCACTGTTGTTACCATGACCATGGAAAGCAACCGGGGAAGAGGAATAAACTCTGAAGTCTTAAAAGCACTGGAGATCTCTGGTTGAGCCTCATAGATCTGAAATAAAAATAACAATTTAATCAACACTGACATAGCCCAGGGGACAACAGGTTCTTCTGCGAAGCATTTTACAAAAGGGTTTTGACTTGTCAAAAGTCATGACAACATGTCAATTTCTACACAGAAATGCTACAGAGCATCCCCCAGACTCCTATTCAAATAAATGGAACATCTGTATGCAACCTGCACTCCTGCTAAAGGCCACCATCTCAACAAACAGGCTACAGACCCTAATTGCCCATTTTAAGCTAAACAAAGAGGCAGAGGAACACTGAGAAAGGACAAAAGATCTGTCTAGCAGAGCTTCAATATACCTGATGTTTCCCACTGCTTCTTATGCCAATTCCTTCTTTTCAGTTTAGTTAAATCTTTATGCAGCCCTCTGCTCTGAGCATTTTTTACCAAATGACCTTCCAACTCAATCTATGTCCATGTTTTTTAAAGCAGCAGTGGCTCTGAGCCATGGCTCATTTTCCTCAGCACCCGGAGAAAACAGGATACCATTCTCCCCCCTCCATTTACCAGCTTCAACATTTAACAGCATCCTGCTGCTTCTTTCCCAACATACCTACAGTAATTGACGGTGTTATTTCAGAACCATTAAGTCCTTCCTGTTTAGCTCACTTAAACCTTAGGCACCTAACTTCCCCACTGCTGGACTGATTTGTTTTTAAAATCATTATTCATTAAATATTGTGCCTGTCTGCTTTCTAGTGATTTTAATAAACTCTAAAGCACTGTGCATTTACAGCTCAGAACACAATACATCTTCAGACATGTGAGTTTCCTCTGACACAGAACAGCTGCTTCTGAAACAAACAAAAAAAAAAACCCCACAACACTCCCTGATCCTCAGCTTAGTTCCTCTGAAATCAAGGAAATCTTCTTCCTTGCCCCTAGGAAGACCTTGGCTAAATTAATTCACAGTTAAGTTTATAACTGACATGGTCACACCACAGGCTGGCTAGGCTCTGTACTCCAAAGTATCCAAATTGTAAAAAAATTTACATACCAACAGCATTATAATATCTATCTGCGACAAAAGCAAATGCAAGCTTACCATTCTGCTACCAAGTTACTTGCCTTGGTAACTTTTCTGCAAGTCAGGAAATGTTTGACTTTACCATCATTCCTACTACGTTTGTGTAATTCTGCACTACTGATTAACAAGAACTACTTCAATTTTTGGAAGAAAAAAGGTATTGGAACTGCACATCTCTGTGGAGAGGTGGTGTGCATCATTCACACCCTTACCTTTTTGACTAACTTCATATTGTCCATCCAAGCAGACTTCAGTCTAGGAATGAAGGAATACCGGGTCTCCTTAAAGTATCTATTCAATAAATCTGGGCATACTTTAAGAATATTCACCATGAGATCAGCAACCATTTCATCTTCTGTTGCAGTTTTTAAACCAAGAAGAAAGCGCAGAAGCACCACATTTCCTCCCCTATCGAAGACAAAAAAAACGCTTTAAAAAAGAAAGCCTTATTTTGATACTTGACTCATCGAACTGTTGCTGGGATAAATTCAAGGTAAGACCTGTCACACAGCTGGTTTAATTCCTGAGTTTCTACTCAAAAAAGTAAGAACTGAACTTATCTCTAAGTTTTCTGCATGACAAACAGTAATCACTTTTAATTAAAACCACAATTTTCCAGGAATATTCTAACCAAACTTCACAAAGCTAAAAATGTAGAATTAAAAATGAATATTAAACTTGGAAGTATGTTCTGTGGTTGCTCAGTGGTTTTTTTGTTTAAAGTTTTCTTCTGTATGTCCTTAAACAAAGTGAGAATACCAGACATACTAGACAAATAGCAGTTAAAAATTTGCTTAAAGCGAGAAATAACCTGCTGTAGCACCACTCGTACCTGCTACTGCAATCTAGGACTTTCCTTGCACAGCATCACATTATGATGAAGAATAAACCCACCCATAAACCTCTCCATGGAGTTACAGGAGTCGCTATTTTCTCTATCAGTCATAATCTTGGTGCACACACACCTTAACTAGTTAGCAAGTGGAAACAGCAGGGCAAACAACTGCTTCCAGATTAGGTGTTGCAGGCCAAAATCTGGCACTACAGAAACCCATGTCGGCATTTTGCCAAAAACTCAGATAAATTATGTCTTGTCTACAAAACATAAAGTGGACTAGGTATAACACTGTGGGTTTAACACTTTTATTGTCACATGAAAAAAAAAAAATCTATGGTCTAAAAAAAAAACAAACCACACCTTACAAGAGACTTTCTATCTAGTCACACACTGAGAGGGCTCCGAGAAACACAACCATTGCCTGAGTCTCTACGAACAGGGCAGGGCACTTCCTACTCTAGCACACCGAGGTATATGGAGATCCAACAGTTCAATCCTGGGAAGTTAAAATCAACAAAAACACCAATGTGTTTCTTTCATCTGCCACAGAAGAGAGAGAGATGGAAGCAGCATTTGGTAAAGTTACTTGCAAAGAGGCCAGACAGGAGAACTAGCGAGGTCTCGTTCCCAGCACAAAGCTCACACGCAATCTCAGCTGCCCAGTGACGTACTTGCCAGAAGTTCCAAGACTTGGATCATAGAAAGTTATGCCATGTTTCAGAGAGCAGCAGAGGTCCATTAAGAAACTATGAACAAGTTCCCGTACCATCATCTTTCCTGCCTCTTCAGAACCTTGAGGCACCTATAAATATCAAAAAGGAGTAAAAAGAGATACATGATTTTTGCTATCACAGAAAAAAATCTTGAATCAATTTCACAGTAATTTTTACAAAGCTCTTTTTACAGAAGCACTAAAAGACAGTTTGGTTTTCGCTCAGATTAACTAAAGAAGTTGCAGTTTCTGTATTAAGCACATTATATACTACAAGAATTTTTGTTGCCAGGAAAGCAAACCTCCCAAATTAAGACACATATGTACTACTTGCAGGGCATTACTGACTCAGGGCATTTGTTAAGAAGACAGACAGGAAAAGACAGAAAAATCAAGACAAAGAAAAGCAGTGATACAAAACTTATATAAATTGGGCAAGGCCATTCTGGGACTTTGAAGCCAAGGATCTAATATTTAATCTCAAGTAACCAACTTTCAACCATAGAGGTCAGGTTCACTATGAGGAAGTTCAGAAAGACAAAAAAAAAAAATCACGGTAAAGCACGTGAAACAAACGTGGATGTTTTTTGGGCCGATTTGGCAGAAGACGGAACAACTTTAATGCAGGGCAAGAAAGACAGACAGCTAACAATGCACTGAATATGTCAACGCTTCAGGGAAAGGCGAGGCATCTATGCCATTACAGTCACCATCCAAAAAAATGAAGAAGGCATCAAACATTCATGTCAACCTAAAAGAAAAAAGTGAACCCAGATTCCATTACCCTTTTCCATCCAGCACAACTCCAGATCCCTACGAACGACGAGTCTCTTAATTCCAGTTTGGAAATCACAAACCATATGACTCACAAGGACTGCACGCAATTATAAGAATTGGAAATTACTCAAAACCGAACAGCGTGTTTATGAAGAGCACTGTAGATCTGCATAACTTCGAGCAGACACCTACTAGAAACAGATCTCCTCCAAAACGTGTTTCTTGTATATCAGAATTACAATGACACAGGTATAAACATACAGTAGAGGAAGTGGAACATCTCCCTTATGAGGAAAGGCTGAAGGAGCTGGGTCTCTTTAGCTTGGAGAAGAGGGGAATGACGAATGACCTCATTAATGTTTATAAATATGTCAGGGGGGAACGTCAGGAGGATGGAGCCAGGTTCTTCTCAGTAATGTCCAATGACAGGACAACAGGCAATGGGTACAAGCTGGAACATAGGAGGTTCCACAAAAACATCAGGAGAAACTTTTTCAGTGAGGGTGACAGAGCACTGGCACAGGCTGCCCAGGGAAGTTGTGGAGTCTCCTTCTTTGGAGACATTCAAAACCCATCTGGATGCGTTCCTGTGCAACCTGCTGTAGGTGATCCTGCTCTGGCAGGGGGGTTGGACTAGATGATCTTTCAAAGCTCCTTCCAAGCCCTAACATTCTGTGATTCTGTGAAGTATAAGAAGGTAGGTGTTCAGTGTTAGAAGTTTTGAAGAATGCTTGATCTTTAGAAGTCCAACCATTAATCGACACAAAGGTGAAAAGTCTGCGGCCAAAGCCCAGTGGAAGTACAGAAGTCTTTCTATGGCTTCACATTGGGTTTACAGCCAGGCCTTAGATATTCCCACAGTGAAAGGGGACAAAGAAGGGATTTCATAATAAGAAAAACAAAGAAAGCAAAACTGTAAACTACCCATGAGAAGACGACAAAACATCTGCAGTACTAACACACATTCGTCAGCTGCAGTCCTGATCCTTCCCTCATCTATGACTTCAGGAACATGATTTCGTGAAGCAGTAGAGTCAATAACAGCTCATCCCTCAGAAATCCTGACACTGCAAGCTCAAAAGGCTGGCAAGGGAGTTTGGTTCTCCTATCAGACCAGTGTGCAGGGTGGGAATGAGGCATGTGGTAAGAACAGTGCTCCTGAGAGATTCTCCTACATAGACACAAACGTGGCCAGGAAGTGGAATACACTTGCCACACCCGAAAGACCCTTTTCTCCCTGGTTAACAGATCTGTGCTGCAATTCTGGCAACCAGGGAGGGGAAAAAAAGCCTCGTTCTCAAGCGGTGAGAAGCAGCAGAAAGCCAGAATTTCTTTCTTTAAGCCTCAGCGGATCCCTCCTCTGGAGCTCACCAAGGTTAGAGTAACTGGAAGCTATTTCAAAACCTGAAGGCTGCAGCAGGGTAGAGGGCGGGAAGGCAGGACAAGGACTAGAAATTACAAAGATATAAATTACCAGACCTTTAAATCCTCAGGGCTGACATCAGTAATCCCATTCCACCGGTAAAGTGAAGCAATGTGGATCAACATTTCCGAAGTAAAAAAGCGCACCTTTTGGGTTTTGGTGATATTTTTATTTTGAACCACCTGAAAACAATGAGGGAAAAAAAAAAAACAAAAAAAACTATTTATTGCAAGTTATCATGAAACAATGGTGAATTAGCAACACGCGTATTCTTCCAGTACACACAGACAGACGCTCTCCTCATTACAGCAGGCAAAAAGTTCTGCCTATCCGGTTAACAATTCTTTCACAAGCTCCTGCTCCTATCTCTTTTTGCTTGGTGAAAAGCTGGAACAGGTTGCCCAGAGAGGTGGTGGAGGCCCCAATCCTGGAGACATTCCAGGTCAGGCTCTGAACAACCTGGTCTAGTTAAAGATGTCCCTGCTCACCGTAGAGGTCCTTTCCAACCCAACGCATTCTACGACTCTATTCTATCTTGACACGGTTGAAGCCAAAGGACTCTACATCAACTCCTGCAAACACTGCACATGCTGGACAGGATAGACCTTCAAGTTCACCTAAAGAGCACAGAATATATTCAGAGTAGCACAGACTGGGACCACAGAAACCTGCTGACAGAGATGGTAGAACCTGCAACAAATAAAGTGTGAGTGAAAGGAAAACACAGTGGAGAAGGTTCTCAAAAGTTCTCCTACTGTGTTTTCCTGTCCATCTTTTTTTTAATTCTTATTTTCCTTGCTAAACCAGGAGTCCCACAGTGTGTTAGGTTTCATCAAAAACATAACAGTACATGATGTATGATTCCCACAAGGGAAAAGCTTCATTTACAAAACCAAGTTTGAAGGAGGTTTATTTTACATTTAAATGCTAACTTCTGTCTTCTTCTAAAGTTACTGCAACAAAAAACCAAAAGAATATTTTGGTTTTAAATTGTCAGTTGTGAAAAAGCTGAGTCTGAGGCAAGCTCTTACGGTTACACTCCAAATTTGAAACTGTTTTTTCTTTGCTCTGTCAATTGGTCATACAACAACTTGCACAACTGCTACAATAATTCAGAAAAGAGATTAAAATATCATAGCTACTGGAACTAAAAGCATTTTAAAATATTTTATATTAATAAAATAAAATAAATCTCTGGTTCAGTTGCTGTATCCACAGCAGCAACAAGCTGGTGCATCACAGTGAAAGACACACAGCCATGCTCAGAAGCTAAGGAACAACAGAGCATAGGAAAGGCAGTCGAGATTAAACCAATCCTCAATACCTTTCAGCTTTCAGGTGTTCTCTTTCAACCCTCCTATATCATGAGGCTATTTCCATCTGCTACGAAAGAATCAGGGAAAAAAAACCAAACAACTTCAATCTCTCCAACAGTACTTTCTAATAACAATTGGAATGTACCTTTTTTTTTTTTCCTTTTCTTTATTTTCTTTTCCCACAAAAGCTTCTCTGATCTTGGGAACAAAATTTTCTCAGACTACCCCTTTCCTCTACCCCTCTAAGAAACATCTTTCGCCAAATTTACATCCTGCAGCTGAAACCTTGCCATCCTAACAGTAAGCAAGTCCAAATACCAGCTAACCAGGACCACAGGACGTGGTCACAACAGAGCCCTGCAAGACTAGTTGGGGAACACTACCACGCACCCTTCAGCAGAGATCAGACAGCTCCTAGAAACCCATTTCATGTCACAGCGCCCATACAACAAACACACAAAATCATTTTTCTCCTGCAAAGAAGATTTAAGCCATTACCTAGCTCAGAGCTAACAAATCTATTCAAATCTAGCCGACCTCCTTGTTTCAGCGTGGGAGAAACATTAACTGAAGGACCAAAGCCACTGTCACTGGAATGCACCAAGAAGACTCCAGTCCTTTTTGGCTTGGCACCAATGCAATCAAAACCCATGAAACAATCAGAATCCATTGGACACCACGCACCAAAGAAATTAGTGTGTGCTGAAATTAGCATCCATGTACAAGCTACTGCAATGACTTCCTTTAAAAGAGAGCACTGGAAAAGCGTAACAAGCTTCAGTCCTGAAACAGTAAAATGGCCAAGCTTTCGAACTCCAACAAATAATATTGGTAATGGACACACTGACAACTTCCAGCAGCACAGTGCCAACACCTTAGAGAGCTGTACACTTCATGAGGAATTGCTGCAAAACTGTTTTCAGCAGCAACAAAAATAAAAAGCAAGAGACAATGCAGTTTCAAGGCTATATCATACCTTAGTTCTCAGTGTCGAAAGTAGAAGGTTGACTGTAGAAATTCTGTCTTCCTTTATTTCAGAGCGAAGAATATCAGGAATGAAATCTAAGAAGACATTTCAAACGTTAAGTAAAAATGGCAAAGCTATTTTCATACTAAAATGCTTCAGGGAATTCACAGTTGTTTCTCTTCGATGTTGTATTATTTGCCTTGCTATTATATTTAAAGATAAACCAAAAATTTGCAATCAGAGGTCAGAAAGATGATGCGTCTGTAACTACAGTGACAAACAAGTAATCCTGCCAAACCTACTCTCATCGTAACTGGCTAATTTGCCAACTTGGTTAATAACACTTACTCCAACAGCATCTGTCAACTTCAAATATATTTCGGGCCCCAATGTGCTATGCAGTATTTAAACTTGAGTAAATGCCCACTCTTTCCATCGAAGGACTCATAATCGTTTCATTGTGTGAGCCTCAATTATCTGGAGGTTACATCTCCAACCACATGCACGTTTTGGCTCACCTGTGCGTACCAAAGGTAGAGAAACTCAGTTTCTATAGAACTTCGGTACCATGCAGGGGAATGAAAGCCAGCTGTGCTGACTGGGTCTGGGTGTGCTCTACCATTCTGTCCTGAAAGAGCTGAACAACTGGGAGCAATTAAAAGAAATCAGCAGCCCCAGGGTGATGTGAACAACAGCAGTAATTAATTATGGCCTGTTCTCACTCCTCAAAGTAGAAGACATTAATTGCTGGCAGCTAATGACTTTTATTTTAGAGTGTTTCTAGAACCCTTCTGAGTTCTTTCATAACCTTACCAAGGGCCGCAATTCACAACTTGAGAAACACCAGCATTTCAGATTCCAAATCACTGAAGTCAACAGAAGTTTTGCACTATCTTCAGCATATAAGAGATTAATCAAGAGTATGCAGGATTCAACATTCTGGATCCTCCTCTTTGTCAGTTCAGTTTGACTTCCTCCTTTAAGAGACGTGGGTGTGACATACTCCAGGACTGCACTCCCATGTAATGCCTTCACACAGGATGCAAAGGACAATTATAGTGGTCTCCTGAACTAGTGACAAAAAGTGGTCTAATGGACTGTGTGACAGTTGTCCTGCATGAGGACAGAAACTAAACTATGCACAGTCTTTATCGGCATTTTTTTTTAAATTAATGCTGTTTAACTGGTTCACATTTTGAATTAGCTCATATTTATTATCACCTATAAAAGACTCTGCCTTAAAAAAAGCAACAAAACCACAAAATAAGCAACTGTAAAGTACCTTTTAATTCCAGCACCTGTGTCAAGATTGCATTGTCACCAGCAATTAAAAAGGAGAGAGCATACTGAATATAGGCCATGCGGACATCAGTTCTCCCCTAAAAATGATAAAAGGCATTGTTAGCACACAGACTCTACACAACTGCAAAATTAATACCGCAACAATTGATTATCCTTTAAGTACTATAAAGAGGTACATTAAACAACTTCTACAAGTGTTACACATAGCCATACATACATATTTATATGCAATATATCAACAGAATATTAATTTGAAAAACTTTGTGCGTTAAGTAGATCACGGTCCGTTCAAGTTAACTTGAAAAAGGAAGGTGTCCTAGTTCACATATTTTTCAATTCTCACTTTACAAGATAAGCCATAAACTTAAAAAAAAAAAAAAAAAAAAAAGAATGTCAACAATTTCCTGCTAAATCCTGTACACACATCACTGAACATCCTCACTTCTGCACTGCTTGGCATGCTGGTCGATCCACAAAAATACTCGAGAATAGCAACGGCAGTAGTACTGCTGCAATTTCTTACTACACAGGCTTCCAGAGCAGCGCCAGTCTCAAGGGCACTTGCTGCTCACTGCCATTTTTGAGCTGCAGCACATTACACACCCCTTGCAGCTATCACAGCTGCTCAGAGTCACCCAGGCCAGGAGACTTAGCCTGCCTTAACAAAAAAAACCAAAGCACTTTAAAAAGGGGTTACTATGTTACAAAACTACAAATTCATGCATAGAAGTGAAAGCTTTGCCTGGAAAAGGATCATAGGATATGAACAGAGTCACAGAATGGTTTGAGTTGGAAGGGAACTTAATGATCACCTGGTTCCAGCCCCCCTGCCACAGGCAGGGAGGGACACCTCCCACCAGACCAGGTTGCTCAAAGCCCCATCCAGCCTGGCCTTGGACACTGCCAGGGAGGGGCCATCCACAGCTTCTCTGGGCAACCTGTTCTGGTGTCACACCACCCTCACCAAGAAGAATTTCTTCCTACTATCTACTTTAAATCTAACCTCTTTCAGTTTAAAACCATTATCCCTTGTTCTATAACTGTACTTCCTGATAAAGAGTCTCTCCACGATTTACAATTTTTGTAAACTTCGTGTGCAAAACTAAGTTGCATGTAAAAATGCCTGAAAGAAGATACTGACTAGGCTAAACATAAGGCAGAAGTGATTTGTAATAAAGAAATGAGATTTTGCTGTAAGCTTTGGGTCTGATATTTTTGTACTAAAAAAAAAATCACCTCCAATAGCCAGTTGTGAATTTCACTGAAAACAGCAAGAGTAAGACCTTCAATGTAGTTTCAGCAACTTGTTTCCTTGCACCTTACTCGCATATCTAATAAGCTTGCGGTGAAAAGACTGCATCCAAGCATTTAAATTTAAGGTGTGGAGGTCCTCTTAAAGACAACTTCTTCAGTAAGGTCAGAAACCATGAAACCTGGCATTCCCAAAATTGTAAAAGGTGGTTTCAGGCAAAAAGGTTTGTGTTCGGGTTTTTTTTGCATTCTACTTGATTGCTTTATATATATAAAAAAAAAAGAGTCTCATTTGTCACCACCAATGGCACAAACCCAACAAAAATGTACACATCCATTCTGCAAGTCACCTTTAGAAACAATCCATCAGCACTGAAAATAATACTGGATCTATTAGACACTTATCCTTGAAAGGACATATAAACATTCTTGTTCTAAAATACTGGTTCGTGTCAACCCTGACTATTTTTAGGAAAAAAAGAGGAAACAAGAAATAAAGTTCCTTTTGGAAAAAGAGGAGCGACTTTTTCTACTCACTCAAATATCCTCCTCAAGGATTTCCACCAAGAGATTGTTTAAAACTCTTGGTTATATTTTCAAATGCAATTACTTTGACTGTACTAGTATTGGGTAAAATCCTCTTTTGTTTAAAGCAACTGCGGAGCCTGTAACCTCCGTTTATTTCAGTGGGACCAAACTGCAATCCTTGCTTTTGAAAACAGACTGAGCTCTTCTCAAACACATCACTGAATAGTTTTCAGTTTACCATCACTTTCACTCCACATTAGATATTAAAAGGGTAGCCCATAAAAACTATACATTTATATTTCACCACAGCTTATTAGAAGCAGACAAGGCACTTCAATGGTCTGCAGCACATTCTGCAAAGCGGTGTAAAACCACAGTTACCCTGAGGAGCTCTGCACCCTGGCAAGATGAGAAAGACCAGCACAGGATGGAAAACGAAGCCAGCTGTACCTCAAGGTTGCAGGCCAGCTCTCCCACTACTGCAGATACTCAGAAACATTCCCCAGGGATTTCCTGTGCGAGTAGATGAGAAGCTCCTGCCCCAAAGATCAGTTCTGCTGCCTCTCAGAAACAATTAAGAAGCATTTCAGCCTGGCACAGGACAGAGAGGAAAAAGCAACGTCTTGCAGACAAAAGCACAGCAAAGAGACTTTGGCAACAGCTTAGTTTTCAATACTCGGCAGAAGAAACCTGGTAGAGCCACAGCATAGCACTTCACAGGACGCAGCAGCTTCATTTACCTTCTTACATCTTTTTTTCAACAATCCAGGCAGAAATTTATTATTGAAATCGAAATGGCTATACACATCCCTTGCTGAATCTGGCCCCTGAGTCACCATCGCTGATAACAAGGTAAGGCACGCTCGGCTCATCCTAAAAGAAAACACAAAGGAAAACCAGCAGGTTATTTGCAGGATGACAGTTATACAACCAACCAAATTAAGAGATGAGAATTTAAAGAAACACCTTTCTCCTGTAAAAGAAATTATCCCACTGCACCTCCGATATCTATCCAAGCCTTCAGGAGCTTCAGCCGTAAAGTAGTTCTGAGTCACTCCCAACACAAGCGACAAAGCCATCAGGAAAGTATCCCTGGGCACGCAAAGCTCTCGCTGCAGCTGATGGGGAGCTTCAGCTGAATATGTAACCAACCCTTTTAATGACAATCACGATAGAGATCTGGGCCAAACACAAATGTTATTCCATGATTCACAGAGAACTTCAGCCATCTTTGTGAACAGCCTGTTTCTACAAACATGTTTCTTGGACAGAGCCTCTCCAGTCCTACAAATGCTTATGCACTTTCCTGCCACAGGCAGATCCATAGGAGCTACAACCGATGCTCAAGTTAAGGACACACACAGCACAGGTTGATGCAAGACTGCATTTTTTGTGTTTTAACTGAATGACAAAGGATTTCTTCGGTTTAGGTAAGCAGCATGGTCTTGTCATGAACTGAATCCCAAGATCTACATTCCAGTTTTGACTCTTGCTCACCTACCACTGGGAAAATTTACCTGAGTAAACAGAAAGGAAGTTAAAGGAACCAAATGCATTGTTTTGGGCAGCAATAGCAGCAGTTGGAAAGGGTGATACAAGAAAAGGGAATGCCTAATTATACTCTTCCCAAAAGTTAGGCTGTAATGAGAGGCTGGATATTCACTTTATAAAGAGACAGGATAAAAGGAAGAAAGTGCCAAAAATGTTAAGCACTCCTAAATTCATAGGAGTTTGCAATTTATTTCAATGGCAATATGACATGGCCATCAGGCACCAGTCTGCAGACCTCCATCATCTGAACAGCTACTACTCACTAAGGGTTTTGGAATCTGCCCATGTTTCATTCATGGAAAATCCATAAACAAATCCACATGATTAAAGCAGAGATCGCATCTAGACATAGCACCACAATAAAATCCCATTGCACATCAAAGAGGTAGCACAGAAAAAGCCACACCATATACCATCAGAAATCTGCAGCCTTCTCTATGCAGGTTCTAAAAGGATTTCTCCAAAAGCTGTATTTTTTAAATGCTTAATAAGAAGTGCAGATCTTGCATAGTTTCAAAGCTTATTTACAATATTCCTATCCACTCATATTTGGGATTCTACGTACAGTTAAAATGCTTGTTGCAATAAGATCAACTGAGTGGTGCAGGAAGCGTGACTGTGTCCATGAACTGGAAAGCAGAAAATGGTTTTCTAATTCTGGCCTGTCCAGAGACCAAAAGACAAGTCATTGGCCTTGGAAAAAGTCATTTGTAGTCTCTTTTTTTTTTTTTTCCCCTCCCTTTCTCTTCCTCCCAGGCTTGTATTAAATTGTCTCTGGCACTTGGAACTTCTCTTGCCTTGTACACAGAGCATGAGAAATTGTTGTTCAGACTGGAGTAGACAACACTTGAGTGCTTCAGTAGTCCTTGGAATTAAGAGACAGGACAAGTTACAAGTGAAAAGCATGTCTGAAAGAAAAAAACATGGAAAACCGACTATAAAAATACGGGGAAATAAAACACTCAAGAACAGTTCTTTTTGCCATCACAAGATAGACTGCTCAGCCTCTGTGAACTACAAGCCTTTTGCTCCCTGTTCCATGCAGTACACACAGCTTCACCGAGTAGCACTACTCAAGATACCATCCATTTTAACTCTCACTAGGATAGCAGAATCAATGAGAACTACACTCTTGGTAAAGTGCCACATAGCATTAGATTGTGTATTATATCAGAGCTTTCACCTTGCAAAGATTTCCACGTGCAATTATTTAATGAAATGTGGAACAGCGTCATTAAATTAAGGTGGATCATTAGCAATAAGCTGAACTTTGCAATGTCTTGCATGCAAGTGCAAGACCCAGACAGATCAACTGACAGGAGATTCTCCACAACAGTACAGAGAAGACTTACCTGTGATTTTCAGAATACAAAGCAGCATAGACCAATCTCATGTAGGAATGAATCAACTTTTTGACTATGTTCATTCCAACAACAGAAAAATGGGAGAGGTCACTGGCTGTCCGCAGTAAAATGGCTTCTAGCGCTTGGAAGATTAACAGCATCTGTAAGATACAGAAACATGTTAACATCTGCCAATACAAGGTATGGCTTGAAATTATTAGCTGAGCAAGCAGTAACAAACACCATTAAAAAAGAATAACGCCACCACAAGAGGAAAGCTTCCACATATAAAGACAAAGTTCACTTCCAAATTCTCTTCCAAATTAATGCTTCCTTTTCTAAAGGATTATTTCTGAGAGTCCGAACTTTGATGGAAGCCCCTACACAGATACTATATAAAAGACGAAAGAATCACAGGAAGTCAGCTGAATCCTCTTTTTTTTCCAGTTGCTAAACTGACAAAATGAAGTAGTAGGAAGGGACAACCTCTGCCTGAAGCCCAAGCCAATGTGCAGACTGAAGGCCTGTACAAGCCCGGGCAAATAAACAGAATGCAAAACAGGGCTCCTCCTCACCCATGAATAGAGACCCACGTGCACACGCATCATTTATCTGCACAGGCACAACAGCTGCTTCTGGGGATGCAAACACTGACTGCAGTGCAAATCTCAGCACAGGCTGATGGCTCCTGATGACTTTTTTTCAAGCTGGAGGCCAAGGGCTAGGGCTAACAAACCAATGCTTTAAGAGACAACTGCGAGTAAGTGCTGGAGAAAACCATCCGAGCTGCTTCAGTCTTGCAATCAAGTCTTTTGAGATGAGTCCACAGTCCATTGAGACTGTACTTGTTACAAGCATTAGCCCCTATTAGGCAAAAAAATCTTGAAGAAAGCGCTTTACTAAACAAAACGCAGGTTGCCATTACACGCCAAAAATTACAATCTAAGGCAAAGACCAACAAATAGAGATTAAAAAAAACACTATCCAGTTTTACACTGTAAGTAGATTTAAGTTAATAACGCTGGCCCCGTATTCACAGTGAAAATATTTTTCTAATTCTTTAATTCATTCATCATATTCTGATGAGGAAAAACTGCATTGAACTCGGAAGAGAAAAATCAGGTCCACTTTACCAATGGCTTCCTGGAAATACTATAATTTCAGGGAGATGTCCAGGTATCTAAACACAATTACTTTCAGTCGCTTATTTTTTCCTGTTTGCTTAACTGCTTCTGTTGACCCCCTTATTTCATAAGTGGTCTTTCAGTAATATTTAGAGAAGCTTAACACTTGATTTTGGCAGGACTACTGGTCATGTGTATCATTAAATCCAGTAACATCTTTGCACTGAAAAGGACATTTCCCAGTTCATCACAGAATGGTTCGGGTTGGGAAGGACCTTAAAGATCATCTAGTCCCAGCCCCCCTGCCATGGGCAGGGACATCTCCCACTACATGAGATTGCTCAAGGCTCCATCCAACCTGGCCTTGGACACTTCCAGGGATGAGGTATCCACAGCTTCTCCAGGCAACCCTTTCTAGTGCCTCACCGCCCTCATAGAAAAGACATTCTTTCTAAAGTCTAATCCAAATCTAAGTCACAGCTGTAGTTGAAAACCATTGTGCCTTGTACTGTCACCATACGCCCTTATGAAAAGTCCCTCCTTTGCAGGCCCCCTTCAGGTACCTCTCCACAGCCTTCCCTTCTCCAGGCTGAACAACTCCAACTCTGTCAGCCTGTCCTCGTAGGACAGCTGCTCCGGCCCCCTGATCATCTTTGTGCCCTTTCTCTGGACCCTCTTCAACAGATCCATGTCCTTCTTACATTGGAGGCTCCAGAGAAGTGCTTCTGCTACTGTGACTTCCAGAAAAATAAAAACCCAAACCAAACCCACACCAAATTATCAAAACTATTTACGCCGCAAAGCATTTATTTGGCCATTCACCTCCTGGTCGGGACACGTGCTGCCAGCCACCAAACTCTAACACCCATGGTCAACTTACTTCACTTTCGGGCTTCCTTTCTCCATCCAGAAGCCTGAATATTTCAGCACACTCCATGGAAATCTTCACGTACCCTTCCACGACATCGTATATTTCTGGTGATGGCAGGGTCTTGGCAACGGACACGAAGGTCTCCAGACCTGCAAGGACACAGCTTCACCCGGGGAACCAATTCCTGGCCTGTGACCCCCTCTGAGCCCTCTCCCCGGGCCCGGACGCGCCTGTGGCGGGACCAGGCCGGGCGGCACCAGCACGTGCCCACCCTCATCATCATCACCGCCGCCATCGTCGCCTTCGCCACAACGTCGCTCCGGGGACAGGAGACGCCCCCAGCTCCCCGGCAGAGCCGCTCCAGCCCTGCACCTCACCGTGGCACCGGCAGAGCGCGGCACGCCGGCCGCCCCCACTTCCTCTCCCGGCGCATCCCCTCACCCTTGCTGGCAGTGGCGGGGTCCCGCAGCAGCGCCTTGAAGCGGGCGCCGTTGAACTCCTCCTCCTCCTTCTCCCGGCGACAGGCTCGCTTGGCGGCCGGCGGGCCCGCCGCCGGCACGCCACGCCGCTTCACCGCCATGGCGCTGCCACGGCTTCCCAGAGCACCGCCCCGGAAGCAGCAGCGGCGGCGGCGCCGCGCCCCGGCAGGAAACGGCGGCATCGGGCTTTCATCCGTGACGAGGCCCCGCTGCCAGCGGGAAGGGGAGGCCTGGGTGGGCAGGGCAGGGCAGTGGTGCCCGCGGCCCGGGCCCCGAGTAGCAACGCCGCGCGTCTTCCACACGGAGGAGGTGAGGCCCAGCCGCGGCCTGCGAGGGCGGCCGTGCCAGTGCCCGCCTCGGGCCGGTGACAGCCGCATGGTTGTGAGAGCAGTGGGTGCCCAAGTTGAAAAAGAGTTAAAAACATCATCGCGGCTTTCCTTTCCTCCCCGAGGAGAAGCAAACTTCGGAGTGGAAGGGGAAAGCGCGGCGTGCCAGGAAACAGGGAGAGCAGAGAACTTTCTGCAGATACTATGGAAAAGCAGTAGTCACAAACTGCTTTGCCATTAACGGGGTGGGTTCCCCTTACATTTTTAAATGTCCTGTGTAAACACCAACAACTGCAAATAACAAGACACTAGACGAGGGCACTGGTGGCTTGTCAGCCCGTGAAACACATTAGTCAAGCTGAACAAACAGACTTGTCTTCTAGACTTAAACTGAAACCAGAGATTTTACACTTGTCAGCAGGAGTTACTGCAGGAGAAGCACAGCGATAAGGAGGAATGGAAAAAGTTTTGTTCCAATAGGTATGAAACATTAGTGGGAGATAAAGGGAGTTGTTATATAAACTGAAAAATGAAAATCAAGTTAGAGATCTATCCAAAGTTGATTCTTTTCCTTATTTACAAGTAATAAATGAAAGCAATATTGGTACTGTTCTGTTTTCTTTTTTTTCTGACATGAGCTTTTGCTAAAACTTTTTTTACCAACATACCATAAAAAAAAACCAAAAGATGATCCAGAAGAGGGCAATATTAACAGCCATTCTAAGATTTAGGGTGAACAAATGCTTTAAAGTTGATGGAAGATGCTGCAATATTTTGAGGACGGACGGTGGGGTAAAATAAAAGAACGTGAAGTTAGAAGCCACAGAAAGAGTAAAATATAAAGGAGTACATGAGACAGGGAAAAAAAAGGTAATGTAAAAATGCGAATTGCTAGATGAAAGGTACAAGGAATTTTCTTACACAACTTCGAAGAACGAGGCTATAAAGCTAGTTACTCCAAACTCTGCTAACCATATATGATATTTCCAGAAATACTTAAATTTTAACTCGGTAGATTTCAACTATTTTTTTCTGTTTATTTTGATGGCAGTTTCATTTGGAATGAACCAGAGTATAGCAAATTCAATGCAAAGGCACAGGCTGCTCAGTTCTTCCGTAAAACATTTTTTATGGGCTGTTCTGGATGATGGGAATCCTTTGTTTCAACCTTAAGGTTTTCTTGAAAATTAATTGAAGGTATGCAGATATACAAACACATTTGCAATTCCAGAAAATGGGGGACACATAATATGGAAAGTAAATATCATTCTCAAGAGGGAGTTGTTTTGGTTGTGAGGGCATGAAAATGAAGGCTAGAGCTAGTAGAAATGAAAAAAAAAATATTTAACACAGCTTTTAAAAGGCTCAAAGCACCCATACTGATATCTTCCAAGTGGAAGTCATACTTGTCAGACTTACAAGCATGATCACTATCATCACATCGTATTTCACAGAATATCTAATTTAAAAATATTACTGCAAAATGCTAGTGAAGATAATTCAACTTTAAATTCAATTATGATTCTCTCCCCTCGCTACCTGAGTAGCTGTCATAGGCTCTAATGAGGTTGGTGAAGAAGACTGTTAGTTACACCTCAAGCCAGATTACTTCCATGTTCTTGCCATAGTGTACTTTGAAGCCTACATCCTTTTCTTTCTCGGTTATATCTACGACAATTTTCCTCCCCCAAGTCTGTTTTTTGGCAAGCTGCATTCATGGAGGCCCAGCTGAGGAATGAGGTGTCAAGCTCAGACAAAGTTCCATCTCCTCTGTTGTGCCTACACATTTAACAGACGTGAGCAGTGAATGAGTCAAGTAATAATTTCTGAGCTGCCCAGATTTCAATAAATTGAAATATACTCCCGTGGTTCTTGCCAGATGATCATATAATCATATCCAAGATACACATTGCCCCTTTGGCATTTGCAAGTCTGAAAAACAATTCCCAGACCCTCACATGAACCTTAGCTCTCACCCTTGTTGGACAAACAGTTCCAGATACAAGACTGATCAAGGTGAGTGACCATTTACTGCATCAGCCGTAATCTAACTTCTGAAGCCTTTATTGGTCTGAACAGTATTTAAAGTAACAGGCCTCATCCCTGCAGTCCTGCCTAATTTGCCTCTGCCTTCCAAGCTTGAACGTCATTTCTAGGATCCTCACTCATGTGATCCTGAAGACAAAATCTGATTTGGTAGGTTAGGCTAGTTCATCAAGGTCTATGTTCTGGTTTCAGCCATAAAAGCTCCTGTCCTGCTCACCCAGCCATATGTGAACTGTGATCACCTACTCCATATTAACTTTGGTGCAGAGCATATAGGAAGTGCCATAGTTTCTTATCATAAGTTTGTCATTTGATGTATAAATTAATTATAGAAAGCATTCAGAGGGACTGAATTTCATCAAAAATCCCATCTTTAAGACTGCTGTTCTCAATGTCCTTTCAGGGCTTACAGAATTATTTCACATAAAGGTTTCCTCCAGCTTTTCCCAAAATTTCAAGGTCCTGTGTGAGATTCAGCTGTTCATCAGATCTTTCTGCTTTCCAGCCTCTGACACCCGAGAGATGGGGTCACAGATGCTTCCAAGAGATGGACAAAGTGTCAGGACTACTTCCTCAACACTAGCTCTCAAGAAGGGAATATTCCCAGCACAGCCCAGCACTGTCACTTCTTCATTGTCACAGAGAATCATAGAACAGTTTCAGTTGGAAGAGACCGTCAAGATGACTGAGTCCAACTTTTATCCTAGCCCTATCACAACACCACTAAACTATGTCACTCAGCACAACATCTACCTGTCTCTTAAACACCTCCGGGCATGGTGACTCAACCACCTCCCTGGGCAACCTGTTCCAATGCATGACAACCCTTTCAGTAAAGAAATACATGCATATTCACAGATATCCAAATGCCCTCTGCACCATACTCCCACCATCCTCGCTCTGATCAGCCCCGGTGCCAGCTCATGCCCTTGGAGATGCAGACATTTGCAGAGCCTGAATTACAGAAGTTTTGAAATGAGGGGTCTGGATGATGCACCAGAACGGTGACCTGAGTGATCTGAAACTGCATCAGGGAAGGTTTAGGTTGGATCTCAGGAAACACTTCCTCATGGAGAGGGTGATCAGGCATTGGGACGCACTGCCCAGGGAAGGAGTGGAGTCACGGTCCCTGGAGGTCTGGAGGAGAGGCTGGATGTGGCACTTAGTGCCGTGGTCTAGCTGATGTGATGGTGTTGGGACATAGGCTGGACTTGATGATCTCAGAGCTCTTTTCCAGCCTCAACAATTCCGTGATTCTGTGATTCTGTAAGTGGGCAGGCTGGGCTGAGGCAATAAGCCTAGCAAGGCTGGTCTGTAATACCAGCGCTGCTCCTGCAGGAGCAGTTACACCAATTTAGTAAAACCATTGTGGGGTTTTTTTTGTGCTCTTGATGCTGAAAAACAAAATCACCCCTCTTCCTCCAGTCTCTTAGTTATTTCAGATGGAGCAGCACTTCCCTGAATAGCTAAAGGAGTGCATTTTAAAATTTGACTAATGACAGTTTGTCTTCCCTACCATTACACTAGAGCTTTATTGGTATTAAAGGGCCTGACTCGCCTGCGGTGTCAGCAGTACGAGCGTGCATTAGCACCGGCGTTTTGAGCCAGAGCACAGTATGAGTTGGGAATCAGGCTGCTTGCCCAGATGCTGAAGATGGGTGGAAAGATAAGAAAAGAAGGAAAGAGGACAGAGGAGCAGGAAGGTCAGGGAGCAGGCTGCGAAGAGCTAGAGG
Source organism: Trogon surrucura (assembly GCA_020746105.1). Classification (NCBI taxonomy): domain Eukaryota; kingdom Metazoa; phylum Chordata; class Aves; order Trogoniformes; family Trogonidae; genus Trogon; species Trogon surrucura. The sequence goes on along the minus strand of CM036617.1, from coordinate 104,285,748 downwards.
AAGTATAAGCTGAAAGCAGCTCTGTGTGTCTACCTGTAATAAAGAGAATAAACCCTTTAGTTCAGTATGTAGAATGGGACCTTTTGCACTATGAGATAGTTACATCCAGAGGCAGAAAAAGGGTACCTTCCACACCTACTGAAATCCTTCCCACCTTTTATACATGGAACAATCTTCAACAATCATCAAGCCTGAGATAGTTTAATGTAGCCACTGAGCATCTCTTCACCATGGAACCCTTAGGGTCCCGAGAGGAAAAGCACACCACTTTGAAACCATACAATATTATCTTTAAATGTTGTTATTTGCTTCTTCTAATTTTGGGGTGCTCAGGTTGAATTAATGTGAGGTCTGGATCTCAAAACTATTAACTCTAATTAGATATTGATACAGACTAGTCTTTTTCTGAAACACTACCAGTTCTGCATGCCTTTGCATACTAACTTGAGAGACCTTGAGGCCTGATATTCCAAGGCTTTTGGAAAAGCCACTGCTCTTTCAGTGTTTTGACATCGATTCTGTGGCTTTAAAAAGCTGCTGTGTTGAGTTTCAAGTACACAAAATCATTAGTCATTTTGGAAAATCTTAGCTTAAATACATATTAAAGGAGAAACAGTGACAACAACCAACCAAAAGGCAGGGTCATAAACCCATAATAAGGCACTTTCACAACTAAACAGGCTGATTTCCAAGACTGTGGTCCACCCAGGAGCTCTGTCCTAATGCCCTTCCTAAACTGAGAAGCAAGACACATGGTCTTTTCCAGTCCGTCTTGGAAGATTGTCAGGGAGTGACCAGGGATGACTTAAGTGCTTTAGGAGGGCAAGAACAGCAAAGCCAGGATCTTTTTCTTGGTGCATTTGATTTTCCTCCCCCTTAGGTCTTTTTTGCTCATGTTTCCAGCAGTAAGCTCTGTAAGATGGCGCATGCCTCTTATTTCATGTCTATACAAGTGCCCAGGTGTATACTGCTAGAAAAAATAACCTGTATACAGGAGAGGTGCCAGTTGGACTGGCAGTGTTCAGGAGGATGAGGAGCGGTGGCCTTTCTGCTATGCGTGGTGAGGAAATTGGGATGGGATTTCACTCAGAGGCAATGAAATACCTGGAGACAGGTTTTACAAACTTCATGTGTTTTATCTTTTTTGTGAAGTGCTCAGGGTCCCCATGACATTATGAGCTGACTATGCAGGAAGCAGCTTATGATCACAAAACTCAGAGCTTGTTAGCTAACTTTTGTCTCTCTGAAGTAAGTAAAAAAATGGCAGAAAATAGCAAATGTTGCCCCTCCTTCTAAACCTACTGGGTGAAGTACCATGCTCTGTATTCATTCAAGCTCCTACTTACATGCATGAGAATGTTTCCTAACTACGGCTTGCAGAATTGGTCCTCTCAAGTTCAAATTACTGCACACTTGAAGATCTTCTTAGAACTTAAAATCTGTAGCACCCCGTGAGAACTTACAGCATCCAAAACACATTTAGAATTGAAAAAAATACAAGAGAAGCTTCTCTAACACTATTTTTATTCTTGTATCCATAGAAATAGAGGTTGAGTCCAGAAAAATGCACTACGTTATTTTAAATAATCGCCATATAGTGATTACTGTAAAGCATGTGCTTTGTTTTAACCGGTCTGACACTCATTTCCATAGAAACAGAGAGAGGATAGCAGCCCACTTGTTTGAACTGTCTTGTAGATTTCATCTGTGTCAGAATGCAAGAATATAAAGCATTTAAAAATGTGGGAAAAGCCTGGGGTTTTGTACTTAGATTTTTTTTTTTTACCCCAAAAGATGAAGAGAACTTTAGTGAACTTCTTGGAAACTTTGTTGGGAGAGAACAGAAAGAAAATTACATATATCAGCTCCCAATATATTTATTGGGGAGAAATGAGCAAGAAAAAGCAGTAGGAGGTATAGTGGGGAGATGGATGTGTATATATATATGAAAAAGTATTTTTGAGATTATATATTTCTGATAATTTTTGTTACTGTGCTCTAGATCTTGTGCATTTTTTTACTAACTGAAAGTTTGAGGCCATCTAACTCAACTGTCTTCTGTTATTTCACATTGTTTATTTCCTAGCTGACAACACTAATTTTATTTGAATTTCCATACACCAGGCCATGATAATGAGTTTCAAATTGGCAGTTTGGCTGAAGTTCAGAGAAAAATGAATAATATAGAGAAAAAAGAAATTAAGAGCTCAGATTTGGGCTTCACTCTTGCAAAGCTTCCATGCAACAATGCAGTTCCTGCATTTTTGACACTGTGAAGTGATTTCTCCCCAAGTTCAAAAGAAAAACTGTTTGAAGCAGACATGCTAGCTAGCCTGGATTCTAACTTACAGGCTGTCATTTTTCCTTTGGGGGTAAAAATGAATCTCACTCCTGCTGCTCATAAGGAAAGGCCAAGGCTGAGAGATTCTGTAATTCTACGTGCTGAACATGTTTGGATTAGTTCTATTGTCTTCCAAAGACTGAGTATTGCCAGCTTGTAGAAGCTTCTTTCAAGTCTGTGGCAAAGAAACATGTTCTGCACATGGGGTAAATAATACTTTCTGCCCCTTACCTTAGTGTTTTACACTGCTGTCTCTAACTATTTAAGTACTACCCATGGCAGGGAATAGTGAGGATTATAAAAATTATTGCAAGGTTTAGGTTAATGTTGCATAGTAAAGTATCACTCATTCAGGGGGAGGGAAAAAAAAAGGAAAAAATACTGTCAATGGCACTTTACTGAAAGCATGTCTTCAATTCCTGTTGGCTGCAATGTCAAAAAGTTACTCTTCTCCATAAGAAGACTTCCCTAAAAGGCAGATATCTACATGTAGGAGCATTCAGGTGCCTCTTGTGTTGTTCTTCAGCTCTCACTGCCTCACCTCCCTGGAGGTTACCTGCAACATTTTGAACCCATCCCAGTTCAGCATTCCATTTGAAAACTCCCTTTGCCTTTGGTTATACCTGTACAGTGCCAAAAGCATACCATACTCATTCCTGTACCACTGGATGGTCTTTTTCATGCAGCACCACGTGGCTAGAAAAGGCAATGTTACCTCATTGGAAAGAGAAGATTCACAAGTTCTCATTAGGCAAACAGCCCCATGGGATCTTTCGATTCAAAGCCTTGCAAGCATGAGTACAGGGTATTTCTCAGTGATTTTTGACCTTTTCTATATTCTTTGGCATTGGTTGTGTACTTGTCACAGATCCGTTGTCTACCTGGAGTCACACACAGCAGGCTGAGTTGCCATCATTGACATCTATGTTCTGCTGATTAATGAGCAGTTCAGAGAGGAGGAGGTGACACCCTTCCTGTTGGAGCTATAGTTGTTGGCCTGAACATGAGATATCTCTCCATTGACTGTATAGGGAGCGAGGGTCTGGCATCCTGACACCATGGATCACCTGATGACACTCACTTGAAGTTACAATAGATATGTAGTTATTGTAGATGTGGCAGGAATGAAGCTAGGGTGGACAAGTAAATTCACCATAATCTCTAATCACCTTTCCAGAAGGCCCCCGAATGCTTACTTTTATGGAGGGGTAAAAATCTGCATGACTTATTCCCCTGACATTCATTTCTGCCTTCGGTGTAACTGACCTATTTCAGCAAGTGCAGGAATTGTCAGATTAAATGACCAGTTGTGGCAAGAAAAAAAATGGGAAGAGTAAGCAGGAGACTCCTACAAATCCCCTTCCAGTACTGAAGTCAGAAGGCACAAGGTAACCGGTTCAGCTCAGAGGCAGACACGGTCCTTATCTGAAGCAGCCAGAAGGAAGAGCTTCACACACCTGGCAGAGCTACTATTCTCTCTTGCTATCTGTGTTTGCAGTTGCGGATGCTTCAGAGCTATTCCATTTTAACCTGTTATTTCGGTATCTTTGATCCCATTTATCTGAGTTCAGTAAAACTTGACATAATGTCCCTGACCTCAGGCAGGTTCGTTTGAAACCTGGTTTGCTCTTATCTCCCCAAGACTAAGGAAGCCTGACTATAACGTATGTGTTGTCCAGTTTTAGTTCTGTGTGTGAAAAGGGAGAGGGTAAGGAGAGAAAGTGGATTCTGGTTCAAGCATGAAGTTCAAGCTGATCAAAGTTCAGTGTAACCTCCAGCAAGAGGTGCCAAAGTTTGGAAGTTCAAATATGGACGCGATCCAACTTCAGTTGGAGCAGGAGGAGAGGAAGGGATTTAACAGAATTAGTTTGGTTCCGTCATCTCTCACTTACTCATGTTTTTTTCGAGAGAAAGATCAGTGTGAACATGCATGCCAGGATGTAAACAGCTAGGTGTTCTTGCCACTTTATACCCAAGCACAACCCCAGGGCAGAAGATGCTTTCATGCCCCGTTCCAGTGTTGCTTCTTGGCTCTCCTTCCTGAGGGCAGCAATTACAGGAACTAGGAAATGAGTGTCCTGATTTATTCTCTTTAGTCCCTCATACCTTAAAAGGAGCTGCAAATTGCATCTGAAGGTGGCTTAGCAGGTCGTAGCGACAATTTGTTTGAACTTCCCACTGGTTTGCTCTCCAGTCTTACAAAAGAACACCCTGAACTCCCTCAAGTATCTTCAGGATGTTTCCTCACTCTGCAATGAAAGCTTTGAGCAAGCCTACACACTTCAAACTCGGCTGTGCTGAACTACGCGACTGTTACCGCTAAGGGCTGCGATAAGGGGTTGTCAGGCAACAACACAACGAGAGGAAACAGAGAACGGGAAAGTTTCCTCTGCAACATGAAAGTCAGGGTCATTTCTTCACAAAGGCGTTTGCCCACTGAAATCCCTCATCCAGAGATCCTCTCGCCAGGCGTAGCCATCCGCTGGGCTGCCCTCGGAGACCTGTGAGCCAGCACATAACGACACGAGCCGGCTGGAGCTGTCGGCTTGGCGGGAGGGTCTGGGCGTGCGGGGCGAGGCGGTCTGAAGGAGGGAAAGGAGGGAAGGTTGCGCTCTGGGGGACGGGGACTGATGGGGAACACTTCGCACCTGTCTCGGAAAAAAACACAAGCAGGGAAATGTCGTCACACTAGTCAGGAGGGGCCGTGGGTGTGCGTGTGTGTAAGTCCGTGACGGTCCTCCAACCATTGCCAAGCAGGAACGAGGTGGGGAGGAGAGGGGGGAAGTTAAAAATAAAGCCCTTCGCACGGGGCGTGAAGACGAAATCATCCGTCTTCCAAGAGGGAGGCGCCGGGACCTCGAAGTGCCCGGAGAGGGGTGGGGAGAGCCGGGGGAGGGCGGGCGAGGTGCAGCCGGCTGAGTCAGCCCGGCCCGCACGATGTGCCTTGAGGGCAGTGCCAGGCACGGCGCCGCCGAGAAGCCTCTTCCCTTCGCCACCGCCCTCACGGGCTCCCCCGCGGCGGCGGCGACGAGACCACCGGTGCCCCGGGACCCCGCTCCCGCCGCTGCGGGGGGCAGCTGCGCTGCGGCCTCGGGCAGGGCAGCTCCGCCCTCCTCCTCCTCCCGCGCCTCGCCGGCCCCGCGGTCCCGGGGCAGCCGGCGCTGCCCCGCGGCGGAGGGTGCCCGGCGGGCCGGGGGTGGCTGCATCATGTGAGGGCGGCGGGTCTGCCCCCCCTCCGCCCCTCGGCAGGCCCCGAGCTGCCCTCGCAGCCCCACCATGAGGGACGAGGATGCGGGGCAACACGCACGCCGGACACAGGTAGAGCCCGGGCGGCTCCTCCGCCTCCTCTCCTGCGTGATCCTCGTGTGCAGCGCGGAGGTCGCGGCGCTCGCCGACTTCTCAGGTACCGGCCGGCGGCGGCGGCGGCGGGAGGGCCGGGGCGAACTAACGGTCACCGGCGACGCGGCGCCCTTTGCGGGGGTCCGGGGAGCGGGAGGAGGGCACCTGCGCCCCGCCGGTGCCTCCGTAACGCCTCAAGGGCGGGGTGGGGGGAGCCGCCGGACCCCAGCACCCCCAGGCCAGGCCGGGCGTGAGGCCCCGCCACGGGAGGGCGGGGGCCGTCCCCGCCTCCTTGCGCTCCCCGGTGCGGTGGTCCCATCCCGAAAGAGCGGCTGGGAGAGCTGCGTACTGACCGGCGGGCACGTCGTCTCCCCCGGGGGCGGGGACGCTGGCCTGTACCGGGGGGGAACAGGGGCGCACGGTTCCGATGTGCCGTGAAGGAGGGGAGGGAGGAAGAAGAGGGTGAAGGGCTCCCGGAGGGGTCGGGCGGGAGGGACGAGAGTGCTGGGACTCTCGGTTTCTTCTCGGTTGAGCGGTGGGAAAGCGATGCGTATGGATCGGTCAGGGCCTGACCAAAAGTGCGTGGAAGTCCCTGGAAAGGTTCCCGCTTTCTCCTGGAGACTTGGAGCCGGGCCCTGGCTCCGGTAGCGGGGGGAAAAAAAAAAAAAGAAAGAAAGAAAGAAAAAAAAAACCCTCAACCTCCCCCCCAAAAACCCCGTCAGACGCTGCGTTTCTCTCAGCATCGTAGCACCGGGCTGGCGGGAGTCGCTTCGAAGCGAGCGGAGACACCGGTTGTCATTCAGGAATCACGTTTGTGGTCCCTGCGAGGGGGCTGTGCCCGTGCAGAATGAAGTGACTGTAGAAAGTGGAGAGACGTTTCCAGCAGAACAAAGAAGCAAGCCTTCTTTTCTGTCGGAGAAAACGGCACTCTTCTAGGTTTTTGTGGTGCTCCGGGACACCTCACTGCTGTTAGAAATTATTTAGAGGAGCGATTTCTCTGCTTTATATATCTCACAGTAAGCACAGAGTATTCCTGGCATTTGCAAGCTTAAGGAACTGCCTCTAGGGCAAAAAGCAAACTTTACCCTTAATGAGTGGAGCAGAACTTTCCAAAAGCCAGTCGAGTGCGCCGGAACAAATTTAGTATATCATTAATAGTCCAAATGTGTTGTTAGGCATATTAGTGGAGTTTGTGTTAATACAATCCAAAATATTGGTGATGATGCTGCAGAAACTAATTTCTCAGCAATAGGAAAATACTGTTTGTGATTTTACTATTGTGTCCAACTCCATAAGCCTGAACATTTCTAAGCAAGCAACCACCAGAACTGTATACTTGGATAAATTGTGTTTCTCCTGTTAGATTCCTTTCACATGTAAAAGCCTTTTAAATGCCTGCTATCTCAATCCTTGGTGATTTTTGACTTAACTGCTGGCTTGTAGGTGTTAGTTTTGGAATGATATGGTAGTTCTCCCCAATAAAATAAAATAAATGTTAAAGTTTTCCCTTTCAAATAGCCGCTACGTTAAAAAAATATCCCTCTAGTTTATCTAGGAAAGTTCCTCTTACAAAAGTCCATTCACTTTTCAAATGAAGTTATTTAGATAAGGTTATCCAAGACACATTTCAGAAGCAGGGCTGTATTCACCATTCATTGTGCACTGAACTTTCTGAACAGGTAGAATGACCAAGGCAGAATCTCTGTCTCACCCCAGAGATCAGTATGAAAAATGCCATGCAGACAATTCAGTAAACAACACGTAGAAAAGAAAATTGGATTCCAAAATTCTTGCCAGACTGGGAAGTTTCCAAGCCTGAACAAATTCTGCTCACATTTTCTTTTCACTTTTAACATGGAGATCTAATCCAGAATGACAGAAAAGACCAAAATGTTACTGGAGCCTTTGAAAAAAAGGTATCCAGAGCACACTGAGAAGTTTTTAGCTACTTCAAAAGTAGGTGCTGTGGGACAGAGGTAAGATGACACCCTCCAGCGCCATCCACGGTCTGTTTCCTTCCCGTTGAAGAATTACAACAGACTCCAGCTTCAAGCCGAGCTTCTAGAGTTGCTGGATTTCCTTATTTGCTCCCTCCCTCAGCAGGAACAGCGACTTCATTTTCATAAGCTCTGTTGAATTTACACGAAAACAAATCTGCCCCATTTAAAGGGGCAGAGCCCTGCGGCTGCCAAGGTGCAGGCAGCTCCTGGAGGATTATACCGAGCGATGAGGAGAGGGAAGCTGACTCCCCCTGCTTTACCCACCACTTGCATTTTAACTCTCCTGGAAAGGATAAGGTCTAACCCTGCCCTTCTGAGGATGATATGTCCAGACAGCAGGTTCTGAGTTTCCATGGGCAGCCCACGGCATAGTAAAAGCAACTGAGATCTTCACCTTGATCTGCATGATCTGATCTGGTACTGGGAATTTAGGAGTGCACTCAGGATTGGAAGGCCAGTTGCTTACTTTTCTTCCTTTTCACAGATTCCAGGCTTTTATACTCAGACTATCAGTTGCATACTTTTTTGGGTCATTGCTCTGTGTGTGTTTCCAGTATCAGATCTCTACTTCAGCAGCCCAAACTCTGCTCCTCTCTTCTTCTCCCCCAGCTCCATTCTGGCAGCTTTCTATAATCGCTTTCCAGACGGTTGCCAGACTGCAGCAATTGCACGTGTAATATTTGTTGTTCTCTTTATGTCCCTATTAAATTGTGCTAACAATTCTAACCTGCGCAGAGTCCATTTGTTAATCACAAGACGTAGCTGCTTGCTTCTAACAACGCTAAGATGACCCCTCTCGGGATCAGTTTGAGGTTGGAGAAAGGGGAGCAGAGAACAATGTATGTGGATAGTGAAGAGTGTTGTTGGTTTGTTTGTTGTTTTTTTTTAGTGTCTGACTTGCATTTATTTCCCCATTTAGAAAACTATGGTAATTTTTTATGGATCACTTCACAGAACAGAAGCAGTGAAACTAGTACAGTATTTATCCCTCCCTTTTCATAAGAAAGGGGTTGTCAGCTCTGGCTGAGAGTAGAGTCTCTATTTGGTTATTGCAGGTCATTTGCTGTTGTGGTCTTGTTATTACTGTTGCTGCAGATTCTCATTCTCAAATATTTCTCAGTCCAGATTTTAACTGAGAAAAAAAAAAAATGGTGATGGTTTTTGGTGGGTTTTTTTGGAGACATTTCTTCACTGCGCAATAGTATTTTATGAATTGCTTTGTGAATTGGTATTTTCTTGGAAGAAAAATGTTCTGAAACAAGACTCTAGCAACACTTCTAAATCAAACTATACAAGGAGTACTCAGTCTCAGTAAGCAAAAGTAGTTTCTCTTTTTAATGACTGGAGATACTGGAAGTGTTCATACACACAATGCTTAAAGATCTGTGTAATCTTCTTGTAGTTTGGTGGCAACTAAGAATGTATTTATTAATTGCATTGGTTGTTTAAAGTGAAAGTCTGCTCTGACGTCTGCAGTCCTCTAGGTCATTAATTTTTAAAAGTGGAGTCTAATTTATGCCCGAATTTGAAACCAAAACGTGAAGGTGTGGAAGAAAAGAGGTGTAATCCACAGTTCTTTCCTTAGATCTTCATGTATATTGGTTTGATCCTACAATTAGAGAGTTTTCTTCCCCTCATGCCTGCTCTTTAAAACACATCTAAAATACACTTTCACAAAAGATTTATTCATGTCCACAATTTCATTCCTACTTGACAAAGGTCTTTCTTCATATTGTTTTTCTCTGTGATCACTTGCAGCTTTCACGTTTCAGATGAGGTCCCAGTCCAGGAGGCTGAAGACTGCTGGGATTTTGCTGATTCTCCAGTCTCTGGAGCCAAAATTCTAAATACTCCGGGCTCCCAGGAGACTCAGAAATGGAGAGGGGCACATTTTTTTTAAGAAATCAAGGGCACATGACAGCTGTTTCCTCACAGCTCCTCTCTGTTCAGAGACTGGTTCCCAAAAACGGCAAAATAAGGTGCTGGCAACAGCTGCAAACTGGTGCTATAGAAAGCCCAACTGAGGGAGAACTGGCTTTGCTGGGGATGATGGCATGGGCTCAGGATCATGTCCCTTTCCAACAGCAGGAGTCACTGCTCCCTCGTCTCATCCCCCTTGCCCCCCTTGCTAGCAATGGGAAAAGTGCTCTGCTCTCCCCCTGGCCCTCTGTCCCAGCTCTGCTCCTTCTCCCACCTTGTCTGCTGCAAAAGTGACCTGACCTCTTTGCTGTCTGGCAACAAAATCCTTCTCTCTGGCAACACTGAGGCACACCTATCCACCTTTTTTCATACCCCTTCCTTCCTCCTCTTCTTTTTTAATCCATGCTACTTAGAGCTTAGGCGTTATGCTTGAGCTGGCCTCCTTTGCTCACTTCATCAATCGATCTCCCTTTCTTTGTTGTAGTCCCAGCCAGGTTTTTTGGGCAGCTTTCAAGAAACGAGGCTGTAACAGAAGATCAAAAATGAAGTAACTGTGTGATTGCATAACTGAGCTTAAGAATGACTTTCTGGATGTGAACAGAAAAAGAGGCTGCTTAGGTAGAACCTTTTAATCTTTGTCTGCTGCTGTCAACTTTTCTTTCTTTTTCCACAACCCTTCAGACAGAACTAGGCATTGCTTTAACTCCATAGACTTGTTCTTCTGACCCAACAACAGAAAACAAATGGATCTAATCAAAAAACAAACCAGTTCACCCAAGAAATATAATCTGATCCTGTGGCCTTTCTGCATTAAAAGTTTCCATTAAGTTCTGTGGCATTCACCCATCCCAGATTCCCCCAGGCAAAAGGGAAGCAAACAAATGCTCTGAGCAAATACTTTGTAATAACGTGGCAGGATCAATCATGGCCAACCACAATGATGCAGAGGTTTTTTTATTGGTGGTGTGGTGTTGGTCAGATAAAATCCCGGATAAATTTTCTTGAGTGGGTTTGTGTTGACTCAGTATGGCAAGTGGAGCTTGTCCTTCGACCAGGATATTTAAAGAGGTGCTAAAAGGGGTGATGTCAGTGATGCACCTTCTTGATGCTGCCCTGTGAAAGTCAGATGAAAATTTTCCTTACTTTGTTTAAATAATAATGTTTCATTTTAGAAACGTGTTTCATTTCAGTAATATGAGAGTTAAAGCTTAATGTCTGGTTTAAGGTTTCTCAAAGTGGAGTGGGTCTGGATCTGGGATTTGTTCTGTGGAACAAAGAGGTGTGTGTCAGAAGTGAGATTTTAGTTTAGATCACGGTGCTGAGATTGAAGGTTTTGTTTCAGGCCTGTCTCTGCAGTTCTCGCTGCTTTCCTGAGGAAATGTTGCTTGTGAAATCCCCTTTTAGATGTGGATTTTGCCTAATATTTGTTGTTAAGTCCACTGATCAGTTTAATCACCCTTGTTAGAAAAGTAAAAGCTTTGATACTATTAAGTTCCTATGCATTTTGTGAGTGTAAGCAGCTACTACCATTTCCAAAAAGGATGCCTCTCCACAAGCTCTCCCGACGTAAGTTAAAGTGTAGTCTGATGCTCCCACCCCCACAGTAGATGTTGGGAAACTCAGGCATGAGACACAAATCTATAGGGAACCTGACTTCTTGAGCTCCATTGCTCAGAGACTCAACATGTTTGAGTGTGTCTTTCAGATTCTTACACCTCTGGGGCAGGAACTCTTTTTGTTCTCACTGTGCAGATTGCTGGCACCTGACACACTGTGTGTTATTTTTATTCAAAATAAACAGCAGGGCTTAGCTCCCCACTGCCTTCCTATTCCCTCTGCTGCTGATACCATTCTTAGTAAGAGTGAGCTTCCAGACAGCCTCAGCTTTATTAGAGGAAGGGGTTACAGACCTGTTCCAAATAAATACTCGAATTTTGATGGAAGTGCCCTGAGACAGAGAAAGCACTGTCTGACCAGTCACCAGTTATCAGAATTCTGTCATCTGCCAACTATAATCTACAATTAAAGTGGAAATATTTTTATATATTACCAAACACAGAGACAATAGTGTCTTAAAGGGAGCTGAAGAGCAGAAGGAGGCGTGGTTGTGCCTTATTTGTTCAGCATTGGTGAGTCATTTCGTCTGAATTTCTGGGCATTTTAAGAGTTTTGTTTCAAAGGTCTATTGTGTGTCTTCTGGCAACAAGTTAAATACCAGTGATATTTGGCTCTTAATTTAGAATTAATTTTACAACATCACTCATAGTATAAGACCTGGTTGAAAGCCTATGGTCACTGGAAGGTTTCCTAAGGATTTCACTGGGCTTTGGATGAGGGTCTCAACCCACAAATAATCCATTTATTTTTCTTGATTGTATTTATTCTTGAATGGGAAGACAAGCATTTTTTCAGAATTATTTTGCAGTTTTGGACTTTTCATTTCTTCAGGCTAAAACAGTTGGGGGTGATGAAATGTTGTTGTAAAGAAAATCATTAGGCCGTGAGGGTAAGGTGGGATATTTTTGCTTCTCTGGCTTGGACTTGCTATACTGTAAGCCGTCATAACACTGCACATCTGTGAGCTGCCAGAGGATGGACTTAGTCATTCAATGGGCAAATTCCCTGACCTCTAATTTATCTGTTTTTTTGAGAATCAAATGTAGATGGGAATACAAAAAATGCAGAGTTCGGGTCAGAGTTCTGTCTGCAAAATGAAATTTGTTTTCTGAGGAACTGGCAATGAACAGCTCTCCTCTCAAGTTTGCATGGAGGTTCAAGTTCATAAATCCAAGTTTTCAAAGAAATATTTTACTTTAGTCCCTGAGGTTGTCCTACTTGCAGTCTTTGGGGAGACTATGACTTTGCTGTCTCTTGAGCATAATGATTCATTCATTTTGTCTCCAGAAGCAGTTGCCACCCCCTGAGCCTTTCTCTTGTGACTTCTTGTGAATGTCACTAGAAGAGGCTACTCTGTCCCCAGTCAAAAGGAGGATTTTTTTTTTGGCAAGGGCAGAAAAGAGCCTTGCAGTCTCCCTTAGCAGTGTGGTACCTTTTGTCAGTGTCTTAGGATAGGAAGGAGGAGATCTTCCTTTTCTACAGTAAAAGTTCCATGTTAAATCCCAGGACAAATGTTTGTCCGTACAGCTTCATGGAATAGCTGAGAGAAGTATAACTGACAATAGCATGGAGTTTAGTACAGACCAAAATCTTTGAGAATCAGTAATAGCTTGCGTCTTCCTAAGACAAGAAGGAAATAAGAAAAGAAAGTGAGTAAGGAAAAAGGAAGTACATAGGGATCTCTATGATTTCCTCAGCAAGCCATTGGAATACAAGAAAAACAAGCATCGCTCCTAGGAGATCATATACGGGAATTTGAAACTGTAGATCTGAAGGCAACAGAGAACAGCTGTGGGATGATATGAGAGAGAGAATAAACATCTGGTCTGTGGGTGCGAGATTCATGGATTTTCCCACTCTGCAAAAATCTAATTCAGATAACCGCAAGTCTGAGCTGAGTGGCATGGATATGAGTAAGTTAAGTGATTCCTGGAGAAACAATGCTCGTTTGGCATAACAGAAGGTTACAGGAGGTCTGTACTTTCTTCATGATGTCTTACTTTTGTTTTTCTTGAAAGAATTCATGGGTTGGTTTCTTGCTTGTGCTACTACTCACTCAATAAACCCTGTTCACATACTAGAGCTTGAATGTGTTTTTGTGCTCAATTATCAACTGGTTACATGAGTCCTTTCTCTGGTTAAAGTGAAAACAAGCTCTTGCTCAACTTGGCCCTCAGGTTTAGCAAACAGTAAGAGTTGGGTTCAATAAGATGATTGTGATCCACAGTATGGTCCTTGAGGTGTGAGGGAAAGAATTAAACAAGGCAATTTCCTTAGGAAATCACCCGTGTTGGTAAACCAGTTCGTGGAAAATCTGACGTCTTCATCGCTGATACCTGCATTAGTTGCCATACAATCCCAAAAGCATTTCACTTTTAACTAAGCTTTTTCTTATTGAAGGCTTAATCCTGCATCTGTTATTAAGGCCACTGAAACCGAATTGCTCCATTAGCAGCAGGCTGATGAGCTCTCAAGTCTACATATCCTGACTCTCTAGTAACCAGTTGATTTTTAGTTAGATTGAGTTGGAGGTGACAGTTCTTACTTTGACCTGTCAGCTCAGGGTTCAGTTTTTATGAATCTTTGTAGGAACTTTATTTCTTTGAGCCCTGTACCCCTCAGGATTGAAACTGGCCACTGAGCTTAGAAGTTATTGAGTTGAGTAAGGGAATAGCAGATGGACAGAGGTCCTCGTCTCATAAGCTTCATATCCATTCAAAATGATCAACTGAAAACTCTCAAGGACTGATTCTAAGAAAAGCTTTGGGTGTTCTGAAACCAAGCTTAGACATTTGGAAATGGGAAGGTTTTTTGTGGTCACTAGTTTATCAGCGAAACTAGATTACCAATAGTTTTTCCAAGCGAATGTCTATCCCCAAAAAGTTTAGATAATAAAAAAATAGAATGATTATACAAAAAATACGTGCATGACAAATCAGCTTTTCATGCTGTCTCCTGCAGCACAAGCAAAAGGATGAAGTTAGTAGGGTAACAGTCACTTGTAAAGAGAATGAGAGTTGAGAGGGATAGTGGAAAAAAGCACACTGAAAAAAAGCAATCAATGGAGAGAAGTCAAATTGGTGACTATGCAAAAAAGCATATATTAAGCAAGTGAGGGTTTTTATGTTTACCTGCTGAGAGAAGCTGTTATGCCCATTTCTGAACAGTGAGTAGCAAAAATAATGCTTCTGCCTAGGGGTATTTCTTACTGATAAAAGACTGTAAGACCAGGTCTGGCAAGAATGACTCAAATGGCATGCCTACAAGGCACTTGTAGGAAAAAGAATAAAATGACAGGGCAAGAAACAAAGTGTTACAAATTTTAGAAACAGCGTCTGTCCTGGATAACATTCTACCCTCTGTCACAATTACTAATTCTGGAAAAGACCTGCCACAGAAAGAACTTGCAGATGACCACGGTAGGAGAGGGAAGAGAATTAGGAGAGGCAGATTCTTGCTTCTGTGAACTAAGCCTGTCATATCCACACGCGCAGCCTGGCTCTGGAAGCAGGGATGGTGCAGTAACCCCCAGCAGCACAGCCTGTGGCGTAGCTGCCTCTGAAGACCAGTGGGGGGGTTTTGCAGAGGGGGTGGGAGGGGAAACTTCGGGGTTAATTTCTCTCTGATGTTTGCTTCACGAATCGATGGAGAGAATATTGCTGAAGAAGCACTGCAGCTGGATCCCAAACACGGGTAAACATCAGATTGATGCTTCTAATGGTGTTTGTAGTAGAGTTTATCAACAATTCTGTTATCGCAGCATGAGATCTCTTCCTTCAAACTTGCTAATCTTGCTTGTGTATTTTTAATGACTGTTGGCACAATCCTTCATAAAACTGTGGGAGCTGATGTAGATTTACTGAATGGATTAGCCTTCTGGGACTCCCACAACAATGTGTGTGCTATTTCAACCTGTTTTGATCTAAAATGAATTTGTATGTCTTTAAAACAAGGTATCAAATCTCTGTGCTAATTAAGCTAGATCGTTTGGTCTTCATGTGTAGCCTGATCTAGTTGAGAGGCGTCCCTGCCCGTGACAGGGAGGTTGGATTAAATGATCTCTAAGGTCCCTTCCAGCCTAGGCCATTCTATGATTCTATGATTTTATGATTCTATGAACGACACGCAGGAACTAATATTGCTAAATCTGTATATGAAGGCCTGATTCTGAGAATCCTTGTAAGCTGTTGCTACTCAACTTCAGACCTGAAAAACATTACATTGCAAAGCTGCTCTCTTGCCAAAAAGACATTACATCAGTCAACGCTGAGAGTGCATTTAATATGTGCTAGGCATTAGATTCACAACTTGAAATGCTGTTCTCCTTGATGCTTCCGTGTGGTGAGGCTCATGCTGGTGCAGTGAGGCTGGGCAGATACATTTATTTTTTATTTTTTTTCATTCTAATGTTGAAAACTGAAAAAGGGTCTTAAAGCCTTGTGTTAGCATCCTCCATCATAAGGAGTGAATCTAGCAAATCTGAGTACCCTGTATTGTCTTGTGCCATACACTGGAGATATAATGTATCTCTTGGCTGACTGCTCCCAGGCTTTTTGGTAGTCGTATCTTTTTTTAACTGAAACTTCTTTTAAACTGAAAGTTCCCAATTTTTCGGTATTTTTAAGAGGAAAAAAACAAAAAACAACTCTTTGGATTTTTGTGCCTTCAGCTTCATTGCTACCGTTATTGTTGCTCTTCGAAGGAATAATGCCAGGAGCAAATGTTGAGTATTAAAGCCGTAACCTTTAATAACAGAGTTTCACACAAAGAGGTATATATTTACAACTTTTACTCTCTTAGGCCTATTATTTTTCTCTGTCATTGATATTACAGTTTATCAGTCCTCCTTTGCAACAAGAAGTGATGGGTTCGGCTTAAAGCTTTGTTCAGCTGCTCAGCCTCAGTGTTTTGTGTGTTTTTCTGGTGCTGTTGTTTTTGAGTTGAAGTTCTTTGTCAAGACAGTGGATGCTGTGACTAATTTGGCTAATTCTGGAAGAAAGGATTATGCTTGGATTCTGCATTGGTGTTTTGAGTCTCAGTAAAAAGTTACAATGAGTGAGTAGTCTGGGTTACGCAGACAGTTGGGTGGGATGATACCTTCTGGCCTTCAAATCAATGGGATCTGTTTATCATCCTGTGATTCAGGCTTAACTTCTGAGCTAGTCTGTAACGTCTTGTACAGGATTTTGCATGCAGAGCACCCCATACATTGCTTATGAATGTGTGTCTTGGATAAATGGGAATACTCCTAGTGGAGCTTTCACACAGAGGCATGGACATTTTATTGGGGTACTACAGTATTGCCAAATTTTTTAAGTTTAAACAGTTCTCACAGTAGTTGACTTTTTATATATATATATATATAAAGCTTTGCATTGTTTTAAAGAAGAGTGACATGTGTTACCTTTCAAAAAAGAAAGAGGAAATCTGTAGTCCTCCTCATTGCAGAATAACCCTTGGAAAAGCGTCTGTTGTGGCTGAACACCACTTCCCCCCCTCCCCACCCAACAACCCAGAGAGAAAATCAACAACATTAGGTTGAAAACATTAAGTCACCTAAGGATTTCTATAGGGTCTGCTTCAGATTCTGTTTGCTTAGGGTAAGAAACCCCGTAACTCACAAGTCTTCTGGTTTCCCAGCCTAGGTGCACTCACAGCCGTGACCTCACTCCATCCGTGCTGGGGCGAGCCATGGTTGTGCTCCAGCCCTCCCTCTGCTCTGCTTGCCAGGGGAAGAGAATCTCCTTGTAGATTCGTGCTCGCGAGTACTTCCCTAGCACGCACAGGACCAGGACTTAGAGGTGTGTTGTAGTCCAGGCACAGCCCCTATCTCCTTGTTAGATAATAAAAAAAAGATGAAATAAAAATATTTTATCAGGATTCACAACTAAAAAAATATGAAACAAGAGATTCTGAAAAGCAAATAGCGCCATGAAATGCCTGTAGCCGAGGCGATGTGCTGGGCCAGTGCCTGAAAGTGACACAATCCTGTCGTCTGATTTGGACGGTGACACAACCCTGCTGTCTATTTTGGATGACCTGATTTAATTGCGCCAGTTGAGAGAAATGCAGGAAAGGAAGCGTGCCTCAGAGGGAGTGACAGGCCCATTCGGCTGTGACAATGCCCGCTCTTCTGATAACCTCGGTTCTTATTAATTGTAGAGATAAGAACATATTTTTCCCCCTAACCTTACGTTGTCCTTTGGCTAAATTTGCTGCCCCAGGGGAACAGAATTTAGTAAACAATATAGGGATACTCATGGTTTCGAGAAGATGAAGCTTTCTACCACGATGACTACAAGGCCATGCTGCCCAGGGAAGGAGGGAGAGCAACTGGAAACCGCTCCCTTCTCGAAGCACCACTCTGGGCCCGAGGTGAGAGGTGGCAGCTGCTGAGAAAACTTTATTCCCTTGCTGAATGCAGGGCAGGCAGCACCCCAGTATGTGAAGAGGGCCAGCCTGAGGAGAGGAAAGAAGCTGGAGTTTTTCAGGGAAGAGGAAGTTGTGACGTTTCAAGTAGAAATTCTTTCTCAGCATGAGCTGCCCAGTCAGCGCTGCTTTTAGCGAAGGGCTGATCCCTCCACCTGCATCTGCACCGTCTGTGTGTATAGTAATAAAAAATGCGGGTTTATGTGGTCTGCCATGTGAAATGAGCAATTTAGGTACTAGTACGTCACCACTTCTCTTATCAGAGAACATTAAGTTTCAGCCAATTTCCATCGCTATTTTTATCCTTTATTGTGTGCAAATACACAAGGATTTTAGTAACAGCAGAGTCACTTGAATGCCACTCGGAAGGCCAAAGAGATGATGTCTTACTTTCACCAGTCCATGTAAAGCTGTTTTTACAAGTGAACCATATAGCTTATACAGAGTCAGAGCAAGTTTTTTATAAAGGCATTTTTTTAAAGGATTGAATAGTTGCAATTGTTGGAGAAAGGTGCTTAGATACTGGATTAGGAATTTACAGGATCAAAGTAGCAGTTAAGATGCCAGGGAACCCATCCAAATCACAACATAGCTGATACTCTTTAGGGAATACTGGGCTGTTTTGTAGACAGCACTCCTGGCTCCAAGTAACTTAAAACCTGAAGAATTGGAATGATTACAAATATCGGGCTAAATCTTTCAAGGTGTTGAGTGCCCACAACTCACATTGGGCTGAATACTGTTTTACACTGTGGCCCTTTATGCTATGATGGCAATTGCAGAGGCAGTGAATGCCGCTGGAGGCCCCTTTACAGTATCGGGACCGTAGCAAAGTCACTTGGGTGCAATTGGGCATTCAGCCCATTTTCCTGGCAATACTCAGCACCTTTCAGGAGCGAGCTGACAGGAGTGGCTTTGGCAACACAGCTCAATTATTTGTGATCTCAATTACACAGAAAATGTAGGAGATGGATTTGGTTGTTGGGGGGGTTGTGGTTTGGTTTTTTTTTTTAACCTGTGAAAAGCCGTGGTGATTTCTGCTGAGCTGGTCTCCTTGAGATCTAGACTGCAAATGCAGGGCATGAAATTCTCTCTGTCCTGATCATAGTGTCAGTACTCAAAGCTGAGTTTGCGAAGGTGGAGAACTTGCCTACATCTTTGCTGTACAGGAGGGTACATTTACTACCTGTCCTCCCTTGAGTTCTAAATGAGGAACAGCAAAGACAACAGGGGAGCAGGCTTCTCCTTTCTCCAATCTTAATAACTGATAGGAGAGCTGAATTTTCCTATCCAGTGGAAAAAATGCCAGAGAACTGAAATATTCTGGTTTCATACCATTTACCTGGAATACTTACATTTCTATTTAAAAACTCGTTTTCAATATTTTCTGTAAGAAAACTAATTTCTGTTTCAATGACACAATAAACTTGTCATTCTAGCTCTGATTCAGCCACTGGAACAAGAAAATGTGTTTGGTATTTTTTTCTCTATTATACTTAACAGTAATAATGTTGCTGTCACCACAATGGGGTAAGCAAGGCTTCTGAGGAGAAGATACTAGCTTTTGTCTTTGATTAGGCCAATTATATGTTTGGAAAAGAGGCAAACATAGGAAAAATATAATTTTTGAAGTTAAAAAGGTACATGTTTTGTCACGGTCTCAGTTTTAACAGTTCTACACATCTTTTCTCAAACAAGTCAGTGGGAGCTCTTAGTGCTTTCTTATTCCTTAATATGTTGGGTTTGGAGAATTTTGTTTGGTTTTTTTTGACATGAATGTGTCTGGTGCTTTAGAAGTTGGGAACTGATTTTTGAGAGAATTATAGAGAATTTAATGCATATGTAGAATAAGGAAACTGTTCAAATATAGTTATTGTATGCGTATTAATAAAAAGTTTGGCTAATAGAAGAATTAGAAAACTGATTTGCTTTGATTGTAATATCTTGCATTGTCATAAAATTTATGGGGACGAAAGTGGTTTTGGATCTGATTTCCATGTGTTTATGGGTGAGGAAGGTTATTCATTTGTAGACTGGTATTTTGTATCTTTTATCTCTCCTGTCCCTCACAGCTCTTCTTCCGCTTCACCCACAAACCTTTTCTGCTTAAAGACAGATTTCAGTCAAGTGTGACAGAGTGGTAGAGATTTCAAAGCTTCATAAATATAGGTGAGGAAAGTCTCTGAATTAAATTACCCCTAATAGTTTCCCATCACAATGGCTAATTAGTACTGGTCAAAGGTAGCAGCCTACATGTTTTCATTAAGGTATTCTGCAGGACAGAAGGGCAGTAGAGATTAAAATCGTAAATACTTGTGGTGGTAACAGAAATCTTGGCCTAAAGAGATGAAATACGAATCAGAAAACCAGCTGTCATTAGCTCTGCTGCTCATGGACTTACTTATTAGAAGATGCAAACGGATGGTGCAGGCAGACAACTGCATGCAGATCCTACTTCTTCCTCTTCTGATAACTCTATCAGATACAAAGTTCTGCCTATCTGTCTGCTGAGCTTCTGTCCAGCAGCTATGGTATCCAGCACTAATATATCACTTTTTTCTGTTATCCTAGCACTGACTCAGTGATACAGAGAGAATCACTTTTATTATCCCTCACGTGAAACACAACTGCTTAGGAGCCCTGGCGTGCAAATCATCAGTTTAAGATGAAGTGTAAGGAATACCTTAGCCAGCTGGACTGCTGGTCCACAAAACTGAGTAATAGCCCTTCCAACTTCTGCATACACGCCCTGGGATTGTTCACAACCACGACTGGCAAGAGCTTGAGCCCATTTATTGTCTGTGAAGTGACATCTCTGACACTGTGCCGCTACTGGAGTGCTGGTAGGGCTCTGACTCACTGCCACACAAATGCTTGTTTTCCAGACCTGAGCGTTACTAGCGTGTAAAGGTTTACCCATTCACAGAATCATGTGGTGTGGCAGCAGGCCATACGTATAACCTTGACTACAATGCCCTTTCCGGAGACTGATTGTGGTTTTCTTACTATCTAATGAACTTGTTATTTCCTGTACTAGTTGTAACAGAGCTGAATATTTTCTAGGTTACTTAACTAAACTTCTGCGAAATCATACTGCCTATGCCTGCGATGGGGAACATTTGAGTCTGCACTGTCCTCGGCATTCAACAATAAGTGTTCAGTCAGCATTTTACGGGCAAGACAACCATGTGTGTAGTACTCAGGAGCCTGAAACCAGGATGACAGAACCCGTAAACTGTGTGGCACCCACCTCTTTCCAGGTATTGCATGTTGTAAAGGTTCTTAATGAAGAGAATATTTTGGATGGCTTCCATATGATGAGTTGTGCTTTGTGAAAACCTCAGGTGTTCACAACATTGAATAAAATGACATTGTGTCTATGTTGGTTTACCATCAAAAGTATTATGACTGAGAGGATTCATATGGCTTTGGCAGAATATTGGCATCGGATTGTGAAAGCTTTGTAGATTGCCTTCTATTTTGATGAGCCTTACTTTGGAAACGCCATTCTCAAAGTTCCCGAAAATAATCAGTTCCCTTCTAATCAGGGACTGGTTGTGACTGAGCACACCAGTTTCAATCTATCACAGAGGCCCTCGTCCCCAAGAGACACAAGCATTGAACAGAGCTGGGTTACAAATCCCCTGAATAAGGTGGCTTTCTGGCTGGTGTTTGGCTTGTTCCATGCCTGTCTTCACTCACTGGAAAGGCACTGTGACAACTAAACAGCAGATCCTAAGCACTTCTGCAGATATCTGCATTTCCATGAATTTGTGTCATGGATGGTTTGTTTGCTGGGCCCACTTAAGTGTAGCTTAAAATGGTTCATGCTTTGTGAGTTATTACTTTTTTCAGCGGAGTTTTGTAACAAGCCTTAGAAGGTCTGATGTACCCTGCTGTCAAAGGCTTTTTTTCTCACAGTGAAAATGCGCAGAGTTGGGCCAAATTCAGTAAATCATTGCAAAAACGAGTAGTCTATGGAATCTGAACATGTTCTTTTGGTGAAGCTGTTGTAAATGCTCTAGAAGAGGTTTGACGATGCTTGCGACATTTGTGTTTGCAACCGACACGTTGCTTCTTGACAACGGGGAATCTCTGTTCCCACCACTAGTGAGCTGAAGAGTTTTACAGAGTGTTTTGCTGGTAATATCCTCTCTACAGAAACAGTGTTAGGGCAATTTTATAAGTGTGGTTGCCCAAGCTGTACTGCAACTTCTAAAGACATTCCAGACATGACCTATGGGCCATGTGAAAGTACATTTCTCCACCGAAAACAGTAGGCCAGATGCATCCTTGATGTCATTTTACTGACTACAGTGAAGTGACACCAATGATTATTTTGGGCTTGTGAGAGCTTTTGTGAGGTCTCCATGGACGTTTTTTCCCCCTTGAATATGATAAACACAGCATGGGATAACTGTTGTATAAACTATCATCATCATTCAGGCACTGTCACTGATCAAAGGCATGAAAGCATTTTGGCAAGGCCATGAACATGAGAGATACGAATGCTCTGCATTTCAGGGAGTTCCGTTTCTGTCAAGGAGAACAGACACCCTGTAAACTGATTTCTTAGAAAAGAGCACCAGTGATCTCATCCCTCCTCCCTTTCCTTTTGGAACTGCGTCTACAGTCTGCATAATCAGGCGTGATGCTACCCTGCAGCCGAGAGGAAGCATAACAGGCATTTTTTATGGTGACCTTCTGTTGAAAGGATCACTGCAAAGTTATATCTGTCTCGACATGCTAACAGCCCAAGTGCTCTCTTACGGCAAGTATCATTGCTTTCGTGGCTGCGTGTGTTTTGCTCAGCAGCGTGATAGAAGATGTGGCTGCAGCTTGCATGAAGTAGGAGAAAATACAAACAGACGCGCAGGAGATGATTCAGGTCAGGTGCAAACAGAAGGTGACTCAGCAGGGGCCAGCTAGCTCCACTTACTAAAGCTGTGACTCTGTTTCACTGGCCTGTTATGAAACCATCCCAGTCAAGGAGTTATTTGTTTGACTTGCAATTCTGCAAAATAAGAATTGACTGATAAAATTAAGTCTACTGTGCTTTCCCTTTCCTTTTAAACTCTTGAGGGTGCACTTAATGCTCAAAAAGTGTGGGATGCAAGTCCTCATCATCTACCAACACCAGCAAAAAGGCAAGAGTGTTACAGGATCGCTGCAATGTGCTGCCAATGTGTATCATTTGTGTTTGGGAGGGAGGGCTTCCAGGGATGACAGGAGAGATTCAGCCCCTGCCAACTCTCTCAGTCTGGAAACAAGAGTGCAGCTTGTGCTATCACAGTGGTAAAATTATGATTTGGCCTCTTGGTATGACTGAAACCCCTTCTGATGAGAAACAAGGCAAAAATTCCCATAGATTTTACAGGAGTACCTAAAACTATCAGAGAATGATATCTTACAGTTGCTCCTTTTAAGAGTGGGGTGGCTCAGAGACAACACCCTCCTTATTGCAGCCTGCTGTGATTTTAAATGTCAAGAATCCTGGGCCCAGCAACACAGCCTATCCAAAAATGGTGTATAGAAAGCCCTTTCTAAACTGGGCTTTGAAGGTGAATAAGAATTTCGTAAGTACAGACACATCTGTGCTATCTGATCAAATCAATTCTGGAATTCATTCAAGTGGCAAGACAAATAAATATCTGACAATGTATGTAACTACAAACGAAGTAGGTGCCCTTTAAGCAAGAGGCCCCACCTATGGCTTAAAGCTAAGGTTGTGCTTAAGTGTCACGAAGCACACCAAGTCATTAGGTAGAATTCTTTCAAGTGTGAAGATACTACAGACCATCAACAGGTAAACTTAAGTAGATCAAGATGGAATAGTCAAAAACACATCTTCTTGAGTTACCGTGCTTGACTTGGACATTGCAGTCCCGTAAGTGCTCTCAGGGGTGTGTGGGTGCCTCAGGCAGGGTGGCTGAGCGTGTTCCCACTTGCTCTGGGCTCTGCACGGAGTCCCAAGGACCACTGAAGCTGTGGTGGCACACAGCAAGACCTGGCCAACCTACTGGGAGCAGAGGGAAAAGTGACAACAGCAAATTGGTAACATCCTAAGTTGCCGTGGCCATCGCTGTGATGGATATGTTCCCATAAACTTGGCCGTGACTCAAAGTCTAGTAGACACATTGCCTAAATCTGATGATACAGCTGTTTCTTACGTGTTCATAGCCAAAAAGTTCTGAAGGAATGATTTCTCTCCTGTACACAACAAAGTACAACTGAGTGTTCTCATTGCTGTATAGCTTCATATCTTGTTTTCAAGCCTATCATTTTTGTCCATTGTTCTAGAAAGTACTGGATGAATGCCAAAACCTGAGATCCTGCCAACTCCTTGTCAATAGTCGGGTTTTTGGACCTGATCTGTGTCCAGGGACCACTAAATTCCTCCTTGTCTTCTTTAAATGCAAACCTAGTAAGTAACCCACATCAGGCAAATGTGATTTCTTGTATGTTTCGTTGTTTGTTTTGGTTAAAATGCCACTGCACAAAGCTTTGCAGAAATCCATGTGAGGTTTTGAGACTCTTGGATTAGTAGCAAATCTTTTTTTTCTGCCTTACCTTAGCTGTCTGTTGTGTTTACAACTTAAGTGTGCTTGCTGCCAAGTTACTGAGCAGTGTAGTTTGGCAAGGTCAGATATCAGACGTCGGACTAGAAAGGAAAAATATTTTGGAAATTATTTTTAAAAGAGATGGCAATGATAATGTCATATTAGAAAAGCTGAAGAGCAAAAACAGATGCTTGGGCTAAGGATCCAAATGATGAAGAAGATATCTTAGTAACAAATATGCAAAGACACTTAAGGAGGTAGGACCAAAGCTTTCAAAGATCCACTGTTACTACCTCCCATACACACACATGGCTAACTTTATTACAAGATTTCACCGTAGGATCACCTGTATTCTATGTAGATAATTGACATTGATATGTAAAGGGACAAATCCTGCCTCAAAGGGGATCCACTTCCTAAACATGAGAAAAGTGTAAGAAAGGTTAAGACACTCGTCATGAGGTTTCGTTTACTGGTGTTTTCTAATTGTTTTTCTTGTTGCTATTGTATATGAGAGCAAGCCTCGGTAGCCCAGGGGCTCAGCTTTTTTTTGGCAGCTAATCCTCAGTGTGACTGAAAAGGGTCCCAAAGAAAATAGTTGGATGATGATTTATGAGTAGGTTCAGCAGCCAGCTCAGAAATGCCATCCCACAACTAAAGGAGAAAGCACAAGAGATTTTCTTTAATCAGAGCATTAAGATAGACATCATTGGTGGAATAGGAACAAGGGTGGCAAGCAAACCCAAAGGCCAATTTATGCAGAATAATGAAGTCAGAGCAGAGATATGGGAATGGAGTAGGCAGATGTTACCTTTGGCAAAGCACTGACAGAAGAACTCCCAGGGAGATTTACTGGGACAACAGTGAAAAAAAGTCTGAAATTTAAAATTTATCTGTTTTATTATCATAATAGTTTAAATTATTTTTTTATGTGTTACCACTACTACATTATTAATTGTAGATGGATTTGAGTGTCATAACTATGTCTGTGTCATTAGAAATCTTTTTTTATGGATCAAAAGTGGATTTAGATACTGTTGTTATTTTTATAAGCTGCTTAATGTTTTTCCCACTGGAAGTGAGCTACTTTGATTGTATAATATTCTCTGTGATCTGAATTTTACAAAAGCTCGTCAAAAACAGACTTAACAGCAAGTACAGCTTTCGGAATTGAGGAATAGTCCAGTTCCAGTTCAAATTATGTGATTTCATGTGACAGGAAATTTATATTTGTAGGTAAGAAACCAATACTGTTAGGCCTGATTGAGCAAAACATCCATACTCAGGAAATCACTTGAGTATAAGTATATTTTACAGTCTCCCTGCCTTCAAGTGGTCACTTAAGCAATTGCCTGAATCCCTTAGTTTTTCATCTATGTGAAAGTATTGTTGCTGTATCTCTGCAGAGGTCTCTGTTGTATTCTTACCCTCGTCTTATACCACCTGTGAGTTTGTTGCTGCTGTCTGTGCTTCTGTAGCTACTCCAGCAAGCTTGGGGCACAGCCGTGCAGACACAGAGCCCAGCTTTAGGCTGTCAGCCCTTGGGTCAGAGCCTCTGTTTTCATGGGTGTGTGGTACGGCAAGTGCTTCTGCATAAATAACAATCTGCAGCAGGTCAAGCATTTTTAAAAATCATTCTTTGTAGACTTAAATTTGTGACTGCTGATGAGCTCGAATGGAAGAAACTGAACTATTAGAAGAACATTAACCCATTTTTTTTTAATCTGTTCTAAATGGAACAATAATGTTTTCTTTGTTGAATAGATAGGAGGTTTTTCTCTCTCCAGTTCCCTTAGCACTGACACCCACGCTCCACTCATAGGGATACCACTCAGTAACAATAAGGTTTCCCTTTTCTCCTGCTCAGCTCAGGAACCTCCTTTTCCTGTTTTCACATTTTCGATGGAGCAGAATAAACTCTTCTCCCTGGCCTTATCTGCCATAAAAAAAGATTTGCTACACCATACCTCGACTAAGAAGACTTGAGCAGTAAAATGCTACAAGCAGAGCGGCTGCTTAGGCCACCCGGAGACCTCCTTGGCCAGATGGCAGATTCTAACCAGCTCCCTAGGAGGGATAAACCATGCTGTCTGGAAGATGGTGTCACTGGCTTCCCCACCTCCGTGTCGAGAGTGCTGCCAGCATGCCTGTGCCAGCTGAGAAAGGGAGGGGTGTATTTTTCTCAGGCTCTTGATTCACACCGCTTTGTCAGCAAAACTTTCAAAATGAGCCCGTGCTGGATAGTCACGCCCCGGGGAAACCCCAGTACTGACCTTGGTGAAGCCATGCAAATATAGCTGAGAGCGCTGCCTGGCTCGGGGTACGTGGCCCGTCCCTGTGCCTTTGTGCCTTCCATTCTTTGGTGCTCGCTCGGTGCCGTGCAGCGGTGGCACTGGGCGATGCCAGTCGTCCTCATGATTGATGAGAAGTCGACGGCTCTCAGTGCTCAGGGGGAGCATCTGAAGTAGGCGTAGGATGCAATGTTGTCCCGGGAGAGAGACAAAAGGAAAGGACGAGCCTTCCCCTACTGAGCAGAGGTGGAAAGCAGGCCAGGAAATCAGGCGGGGAAGGAGAGAGAAGGCTGTTCTGCTGGGAGGGGAGATTGGCAAAAGTTAACTTTTTTTATTCTTTTCGAAAAGGAGCTGGAGGCTTTAGATAGTCATATGGGAGCAATTGAGTTGGAGGAAACACTCTGCTTTGCTATTGGCTTTGTGTCTGGTTGTAATAGTGGCACATATCATATCACTTGTAACAGAACTTGCAGAAAAGCTGTTTTCTCTTACGCTGCTATTTGCTATTAACAGTCCAGCCGAGTAAATTGTCTTATGCTACCATATTGTTATTTGCTTCTATTTTAGCTGAATACAAAACCAAATCAGCATGTGAAAACCAGGAACTGAAACTCCACTGTCAGGAATCCAAGTTCCTTATCATCTACTCTGCCACCTATGGCAGATGGGCACATGAGGAGAACGTCTGCTCAACAGAAGTGGAGCGTGTCCCCCGCTTTGGTATGTTTTTACGCTGTCAGTAGACTTTCTCCAAGCAAGTGCACAAAGAAGGGAGGAAACAGACTGGGAGAAAACTTCAGGTGCGAGAGCAATGACATTTTGAAAGTGACAGTGATTGATATATAAAAGAAAATATTTCTGAAACTCGGAGAAACTGCACAGTATGAGGGAGAAACAGAGTAAGAAATGCAGCAAAGTAATAAACTTTCATACAGTCAATCAGTCCTTAGTGTGGTTAACATCAAAAACTCTAGTTCTGTTGGCTGGCTTGAACTTGAGTGATGTATACTAAATCATAGAACCATAAAATGTTCGGGATTGGAAGGGACCTCTAGAGATCATCTAGTGCAACCCCCCTGCCCGAGCAGGATCCCCTAGGGCAGCCACACAGGAAGGCGTCCAGGCGGGTTTTGAAAGTCTCCAGAGAAGGAGACTCCACAACCTCCCTGGGCAGCCTGTGCCAGTGCTCTGTCACCCTCACAGTAAAGAAGTTTCTCCTCGTGTTGAGGTGGAACTTCCTGTGTTCTAACTTAACCCATTATTTCTTGTTCTATTGCTGGACACCTCTGAAAAGAGATCGTCCCTTTCCTCTTGACACCCACCCCTCAGATATTTATATATGTTAATAAGTTCCCCTCTCAGCCATCTCCTTTCAAGGCTAAACAGCCCCAGTTCTTTCAGTCTCTCCTCATAGGAGAGATGTTCAAGTCCCTTAATCATCCTCATAACTCAGCTCTTTGCCTCTCTTCTTCCTCCAAGTCCTCCAAGACAACGATTGGGCAACCCAAGTGTCATAACACCTTGTCTTACTGTAACCTGCTTCCCTGATCTCTGCTTCTGCCAGCTCTTCCCTGACTTAAATGCAGACTCTAAAGACAGGATCCATTGCTTTAGATGCTGTTGTATGATGAGACAGCAAGACCATGGTAGCATACTAGAAAATTAAACATGTCAGGGCCTTCTCTTTCATATCAAGTCCAGCAGGCAGAAATGTCCTGCATACATACTACTAAACTCTTACCCCACAAAGCAGGATGACAGGGTGCAGACTGCTTCTTGGGGCTGCTCCCTGGCCTGTGGTAGCGTGTCAGCTGTCATGTAGAGTTGTTGGGAGGACGCTGTTGGCCCAGGCCAGATGGGTGCAGGGACCATACTTGTAAGAGCTTTTATCACAAAATACGAAATTTGTAGTGGTATGTAGTTGTCAGGGTGTTTGATGCTCATATGAATTGACATTGAAGGTATGAAGGTAAATTTTCATGCCATGGAGAAAGCTAGCACAAGGTAAGCATGCTGTTCAAATCCCTTACGGGAAGGGCTCGTATGACTGATGCCAGCCCTCTGCAAAGGCTGAACTGCAGACCTGAGAAACACACTACAAGTGAAATTTTAAGGAGCATCTCTGAATATTGAGAATAGGTCAATAATTATTCTTAAAAGCTATTTGTCTGCAAGCCAATGTTTCTATTTAGTTACATCGATATTATTAAAAATGTATTGGCTGAAAACTCTCATATGTTCTTAGACAAGAATCTATTTAAAATTGCTAGGTCTGTGATTCACACTGGCTATCGTGTGGTCCTTCATACACACTTTAGCTCTGTCTGTGTGTTCTGTGGAGAAAACATTTTAGCAGGTTTCTGACAGGCCCATACACCCTTCCTAGTGGTGGCATTAGTGTATGACGCAAGGCAGAACAGAGATAGCTCTGTCGATCGAGAAAGCCTGCCATCATACTTATTTCTTGCACTTCATTCATCTCTGGATATCACTCACCTCTAATGTCAGCACTTAGAGTTCACGGATCAGAATACTGCAAACTCTTCTTACTGAATAAAGATTCCCAGTGTAAATAAAAGAATTTGGAAGAGTAACAGGCTCTCTGCTGTGGCCTCCTGCATATGAACACCTCTTGAGCAGCACCCTGACTACTGCTAGTTTTGTGTTCTATAAAGCAACATAAAACTGTGGTAGCAGAAGAGAGCATAAAAACTGAATCAAATGCAAGGTAGATCCTGGTATGGATTTCCCATTACTTAATGAAACTGCTTGGCCTCTTCCTTCATGGTACCAGTAACCCTCTGCAGTGAGTATGATTTTCAAAAGCAGCTGTGTGGCTTGGGAGTATGCATTCAGTTATGACAAAAGGCTTGGCACGCAGGAGCCAAATCCAATTGACTCCAGATCTCTCCATCTCGAGCTTAAATCTTATTTATGTGGCTATTTAAGCATATACAGATGTGAGTGGGTTAGGCCTTTTAAATGTCTGTGTACCTTTCTCTCAGGGAAAGCAATGGGAATTTGAATGTCAACGTGATTTTAACGATTTGAGACAATTTATTATACTTACTTTAGCGGTTCTTCATTCCTGAATCAGAGCTCACATGCTTGTGTATGTTTGCACCAAAAGCCAGATCTGCTCCAACACACATCCATTGTTGTTTCTACCCATGTTTGTGCATCTCAGCCTAAAAGCAGTCTTGAGCCTTTCCATTTCTTTCACTGGCTCACAGGGAAACTGTGAGGCTTTTTTTCTTTTTTTTTTGCTAGTACTATGCAGAAGAAAAGTCTTCTGTAGGTCCTAATGACAGGTATAGGAAGCCTCTGTTGAGCTCGAGAGTTTTGCATCTATTCGCACTGGATGTGGTTCTGCTCGGAGTACTTGGTATGGAATTAATTAGATACCTCTCTAGATTTTGGTGACCTCATGTTACATGTAATATAGCTGACAAGCAATTAACAACATACAGTAGTTTTGAACGGAGACAGAAGTATTCTGGACTATTGCTTTTCTGTGGACAGTCTATCAAATCAGGTGACAGATTTTCAGAGCTTTACTTCAAAGGAGAATACAGGAAAATGTATAATTTCTTCAGTGTAAAGGCTCTTCTCCATATAAAAAGTAGAGAACACAAATTCATCTCTGGTGTTGGTGATACCTGTTTGGCCTCAGAGCACTTGTAGGATCCTGAGCCTGACTGCCTCCTCTTAGAATTAATTTTCTGAGTTAAATTAATAATGTAAATTAGGTGTCACTCGAAATACAGAGGAGGAGGAGGAGGAAGCGCAGTAGCATCATGGTGTCATCGCTGCTAGATAAAGCTTTTACTGTGTAGTTGTCCTTTGGTCTGGCTGTGTCTTGCTTAGGCAGTGGAACAGCTTTAGTGTGAGACAAAGCCAACTGAAAAGCCCACACAGGCTGAATTATGGGAAACGTATATTCAAGCCCCTGTTCTGATTCAGAAAAAGAAAAGATTTGAATGTGGGTGAAGATGTGAACTACTGAGTACAAGAAACTCTTTACTATGTACCATAGCTGATGAGACGCTGCCACCTCAGTCCCAAGACTGATAGCTAATTATGTAACTTGCACTTTCGCTTTCAAAATGTTTGTTGCTTTTGTTAAAAATGACCAGAAACTAAGAGCTATGCTTAGAGCAGCCTTGCTTGATGCAGTTTCGGGGTGAGGGAGAATTTGTAAAAGAGTGTGAAATCTCCATGTAAGATCCCTGTTAAACATTTTGCCTCTTTTTTTTTTAATTTTTTTTTTTATTACTTTCACCCTCAAGCTGAAATATGGCATTTTTACATGTGTCTACTCTTGCTCTCTGACTTGTCATCAGGGTCAGTCCTTCCTATGAGTGGTCACCATTGCCCATTTCAAAGAACAGTGCATAAAATCTTGCCTCTAGGCATTTAAGGATATTTTGTCTTCCGGAAGTTTATTCTGCAAAGTAATCTCCTACCATAAGTGGCAGAGTTCATTGAATCACAGGGAGTTAATTTCGTTATAAGATCTCTGCATCTTTACAGGAAAATGAAAAAAACTCCAAGCAATGTCCTGCTTGTGCAGGAGTTCAAATGACTGGCACTGACTACAGAATTTACAGAAAGTAACTTCCCCGTTTTAATAAGATTATAAAAAATGCCACAAGAAAACTAAGTCTTTTTGGGTGCAGTTTTGTAGCAGATGGTTCTGCTTAGGGTAATCTATTGCATCCAGCACCAAAAGAAGGAAACTGTAGCAGTTTGTTTCTGTGTGAGTTGCTGCCTTTTCTGACATACTATGTCTTTTATATTTGTACTAACCTGTGCATGAGGAAAGAGAAAATTTACGAGTTGTGCCAGAACAGGTTACCATAGAGAATACAAGGAAGATTCAAGTCAACAAACACTTCTCAAATCACAAATGACTCTTGTTAATACATGAAAGCACTTGAAAGGCGGCTAGATAGTGGGTCGCTTCTAGCTGCAATTAGCAAGCTAGAACACTAAAATGTGCTTCCCTGAAATTTCACCTGGATGTGCTTTGGCTGGTCACATGTGTATTCCCCCAGTCACTAATGACCAGAAGAGCCCTGAATTACATATCTTCACTGCTGGAAGGTAGGATCCTTTCCAGCACAGCCCTTTCTGTTACCTATTCCCACTTTTGGGAGGCTGAGAAGGGAGGTACAGAATTCTGGCACTCATCACAGCTTGCACCATGGCATGACATACCCCGGGGCTGGGTTTTGTCCTAATCCCCTTCTCCCAGTGAAATGACATTCAGCTAAGAAGAAGGGGTGTTAACAGG
Organism: Trogon surrucura; assembly: GCA_020746105.1. Taxonomy (NCBI): domain Eukaryota; kingdom Metazoa; phylum Chordata; class Aves; order Trogoniformes; family Trogonidae; genus Trogon; species Trogon surrucura. The sequence continues at coordinate 104,253,955 of CM036617.1, read as the reverse complement.
GCAAAAAAGAGAGATTTCCAAAATCCTTTAGGCTCCTTCCAGCCCAAGAGGGTGTTATGATTTTGTTAAATAGCAGTATTTTGAGAAACTGTGATTCCTTTTTTATTTTTCCCTTTTGTATCAGTACTGTGGACAATCCAAAGGGCCTATATCTCTTATTCACAAACAGTGATTGAAGAGCTTTTCGTTTCTCTTACTAGGAGATGTGTACTCCTCCTAGGGTGAGCCAGTCCCTTGTATAAGTCTCTTTAGAGCAGATGTAAATGAATCATAGAATCATAGAATATTAGGGGTTGGAAGGGACCTCTGGAGATCATCTAGTCCAACCCTCCTGCCAGAGCAGGATCCCCTAGGGCAGCCACACAGGAACACATCCAGGTGGATTTTGAAAGTCTCCAGAGAAGGAGACTCCACAACCTCTCTGGGCAGCCTGTGCCAGTGCTCTGTCACCCTCACAGTAAAGAAGCTTTTCCTCATGTTGAGGTGGAACTTCCTATGTTCTAACTTAAACCCATTATTCCTTGTTCTATTACTGGGCACCACTGAGAAGAGATTGTCTCCTTCCCCGTGACACCCACCCCTCAGATATTTGTATACATTAATAAGTTCCCCTCTCAGCCATCTCCTTTCACGAAGTAGAGATACAAATGGCTATAGGCAGATTTGTAAATCTTTACACATTGAGGTTACTGTGTTCATGCTAGCTATAGACTTCTTGGTGTCATGACACACAAACCGTGTAAGTTGGCCAAAATTTAGGAAATGCTAGATATCAAACTACAGATGCTTTGAGAACTTAATTAAAAAAGCCACTGAGCCCAGTCCACTGCTGGGAGAAGCTTGTAGCTCTGAGCTGCTACAGAGAAGGTGACAGAATCCCTTCTAGACTGCCAGGTATCACTGGTTCAAGGCCTGGGTATGCCCCTCCATTCCTGAGTGTCACCTGCGTAGCATATATTTACTGGCTAACTGCGGGGCTGATTTCAAACACAAGCCCTGTGGGCAGTCATCCAAGCGGCAGGCTCCAGAGCGGAAGAAACCTGAGGCTGCAGAGCGATTATTTTAGTAACACAGCACCTCTTACAGGAACACCATGAAAGAGCAAAAGTGCTCCAGCTGTGAAGGCAGAGAGATTGTGTGTATGGGGTAGGTGGAGCAGGACCAGGGCTTGGGGACGTGGGGTAGGTTCACATCTCCCTTTGCAGCTTCTGCCACTAGCGCCTTGCTGCTTTGGGTGTGAGAGACAACAATCAACTGAATTTTGTTGATGCAGAAGTGGTGGTAAAGTTGTTCCATTTTGCCTCCACCACAAAAATCCTTAAGTCAGCTCTCTTTGTGTGCAGGCATCAGATAGGAAAAGTTCTTTGTCCCTGCCAGCCAGAGCAAACTGGGAAGCTTAGTAGGTATTTTGGACCCCAAAAGGTGCCTGCAGAAACCATCGCAGCACTTGGAGCTGACAAATCTTGGCAAGACAAAGCTCCCCGAAAAGAAAAGGTGTTCAAAGCAGTGGCAGGATGAGAAGTGATTGTCTGAAAGTGAAGAAGAGAGTCGCCACCATCCTTAGAGTCCAGCTGACTTTCTGCCGAGGTGAACAGGGAAGGTCACATTTGGCTGAGCAGCTGTTTGAAGTTGTTGAAGCACACTCAGACGCGCATCACTTCATTCATTGTTTTTTGTTTGTTTTTTTTTCTTTACTAGCAGTTCAGGGGTTTTCTTGTGTATAGTTCTTTCTAGCTTAGATTTTTGAACTGTTTGGAAAGCTGCACTTGGCACTCGAGTCTAAAATAAGCCGAGGAACTCCTGCCTGTGTACACACGGATCCAAATGGTGCAAAACAGAGCAACAGGTGTTTGAGTAGAGAGAGTCTGGTTCCTGCTGCCACCAGCGAGCGTAGAGCTCCGCTTGTCTCTTGCGCTCAGTGTTTGTGCTGGCAGATGGGACCCTCACTCTGTGCATATGAACGGGCAAGAAGGTGAGAAAAAAGACCAGGGTGGATTGTTTTTTTTCTGAGCAAAATACTTACGGACTGAATTCTGAACTCAGCTGCTTGTAAATAAAACCAAGCAATGGGCTAATCTCATGCTTGCTTACAAGGACCTCACAACAGGCGCTTGTGATGAGAAGGAGAGGGAGGCTGCAGCTTTTCAGAAAGCCTTGGTGCTATATTCACTTCCAAGGAAGGGCCTGTGCTGGCAGTAAGTAGTATTTTTAGCATACCGTCCTGCCTTGCTTACTGACAATGCTTGGACCTCGAATATAAAGATATCAGCAACACTTTTCTTAAGTGCTGCTGATCAAATTGTGTGGTTTTGCTAGAATCAGCAGTTCAAATGGCCCTTTTCTGATGCATAGGCAGGACCCTGTGTGCCATGCTCTTGCATAAATTACCATATTATTATGGTAACTTTCTTTAGGAGTATGCAGCTTTAGCTTGCTCCGAACTCTATAGTTTCCCCGTGTCAATTCTTATCCCCAGAGCTGATATTTGGGCTCCACAAAGCACAAGCCATCCTGATTTGCTAGTGTGAAATCTTTGCTTTCAGTTGATTTTAAAAGCAAGCTCCTTATTCTTTGGTGGGTAAGCACAGCCCAGAAAGCTTAAAGCAGCACAAACCAGCAGTTGGAGATGAAAGCGAGAAACAGCTGGGCTCCAGTATTGGAGTGACACTTTGTGAAGGGGTTTCTCTTTTGGGTGCCCTGGTCCTTCACCAGTGCGTTACGTTTTTATGTCACGCGGCTTGACATTTGAGATACATCCTCTACCCACCATGTCCTGAGGCTCACCCTGTGCATAATGATGTGAGAGAAATCGACGATCGGTAACATTTGGAGTGGGTGTGACGGGATGCTGCTGCCAGAGCTTATCAGGAGAAGCTCAGACCAGCTCTGGCTGCTCCATCACCTGTGGGTCTTGTGTAGCAGGGTGGAAAGAAAGGGAGGGGAAGCTCCTGCTGTCTGAATTGAGAGAAGCTCTAAGAAACCAGAAGACAAATTGCTTCTCATTAAAGCCTGTGTGATTTATGGCATGTCATTTGCATGCCAAAACTTTCCTAAACAAAGCTAATTAGGGAGCTGAAAGAGCCTTTCCTCCAGAAAAAAAAAAAGGCTTTCTACTCTGTTAAATAGCTGCAGTCAGATTTGATAGTTTATTACTGCATTAAGAACCTCTTCTTGACACCCGTATCTCCATGCCATCCATATAAGTGTCTGTTTCAAAAGATCCACCAACAGTCTTGATGTGTAGCAGGCAACTTTGGGAGAAAAGCGTGAAGAATGGAGTGTTTTCCCAGCCACACAGCGCTGCCTGTTTTTGCCACGCTGGTGGATGCCACCAGCCTTCAAGCTCGCTGGGAAAGTGCCTTTCAAGAGGCAGTTTATTTTAAACGTGTGGTACCAATTTAGGAAGCGCCATAAGCATATGTGAGGCTCAAACATTACTTTAGATGTTCAGCAGGAAGACGCATTGTATGTTTACATTCATCTCCAGAGTGATGATCTGTTTGGGGACCGTGCCATGGGACCATTCACTCATTTGCTGAAATCACAGCACTGACTGAATCCTCTCCTCATTCAGACCCTGCAATAAGGTGTTTGACCAGAAGGAGGATAAGTTGTTTCTGGTGCCAGCTCTGCTTTGCAGCAGCTGGATTGCTATTAGACCCCAAACAGTTTGGTTGAAACTAGCTTGAACATCTCTTCAGCACACACTGATTCTTCTGGCATCAGTGCAGATGCGCTTCTGTAACGTCTGCTTGTGGGAGACTACAGACAAAGCTGCAGACGTTGAAAAGCAGCCTTCGGTACCGAGTACACAGAATTCCTCCGAGCTGAAATCATTGCTCAGCTGCCATCGTAGCTGCCGGGAGAGCTAGTGGTGAGATGGCAAGGATGCACATAAACCAGGGAGAAAAAAATTGAACATTCTCCCACTGAATCACTAAGAGCCAACATCTTGTTAGATCACAGGAAGCTGTTAAATAGGATTTTGTTTTGTTATAGGTCTTTCCAGTCAACATCCGTGGTGGCAAAAGCAAGCCATCCTTAGTTTGCATTTACTCACCTGTGACACTAGGCGAGCCTTGGGAAGTTCTCCAAAAACCAGCCTGCCAAGAGCCTGCAGGCGTATGACGACTGGCTCCTCAGGGAGAGAAGCCAAATCCAACATGAATATAGATGATAAGGAGCTATTAATGCCCACAGAAACATGAGCAAACACCTACCAAAGGCAAAATGAAACATGTACTCACTGTATCACTGAATTTGTAGAAAACCATCAGCGCGACAGCCTCCTGTCTTTTAAAATGCTTTCAGTAGCTCCCAGGGCAGGAAATTTTGTAGAAAACATAATTCAGTTTGCCAGATTGCTGTTGTGCTCCCAATCCATTCATTTATGAATCATCTGATAATTCTTCCTGATATTCTTCAGTTGTTTTTGTACCTGCCAAAATAAAGCTACTCGACTGCCTAAAATGTCCACCCAAATATATCCTTACTTATCTAAAATCCCCGGGGAGGGAAACAAAAATGGCTGAGTTAATCAGAACTACTCAGTGTTTTAGGTCAGCGTGCCCTGCCTGCCCAGCAGCCTCCCAGGACACATGGTCATTAGGAGTTTAGGTCTCTGAAAAGACAGAGGAAGAATTGCTCCCCCAAAAATCCATGTCCACAGGTAGCCTGCGAGCTCTTTACCAAATGCAGATCAGCCCAGTATGGCTCCATTCAAGTGTATGACTTATTTAGTGGTGTCAGGGGTTTAACTCTAAAAATTACAAATCTGCCCGATTTTCACTTATTAAATGTCAGTCTTCTTTGTCAAGAACTCCAGTCTCAAAGACTCGGAAGACTAGAGTAAGAAATATCTGTCATTCACAGAAACTCCCAAAGTGCGTGAGGTAACACTGACTGGAAGCAGACAGCTTTAGGAAAGTATTACTTACTCCAGACTTGTCATTTCTGCATACTTTCTGTTCTGAAAACAAACTAAGGGATATTTTTAATTTGAGGCTTGTTGTTTAGCACATGTGGATACTGGAAACTTAATCACATCTAGAGACATTCTTCCTTTTTTAAAAGCAGATTTTTTAGTTTGTCCAATACATGCACTTCCCCACTCAAATAATTACAGTATCAGTGCAAAATCCTGCTAATCAAGTTTTATTCTTTCATAAATTGTGGCAGAAAGCACAAAGAAGTCTTGAATAAAGAAATCTCGACTCTGTGCGTAGATGTTGGCGTTGCAGGTTTTCACACACGGCACACACTTCTTGCTCAGTCCACAGGGAGAGGTTCAGCAGTCTGGACCCTCTTCATCTGGAGAAAGCCAGGAGTAGTTTAAGCTGCTTGGAAAATGATGTGGGTTACCTCATGTGACAAGGGCACGAAGGCAGTGCAGTGCAAATGCTGTTGGGGTTGGTTTAAGCACACAGACTTGACTTGTGGTACCAGTCTTACTAGAACAGCCTGGAATTTGGTATGGGAGGAAGAAGCCAAATGTTTCCCTGGTTAAATATTGAGCCCATTTTGACCTATTCGCCACGGCAGAATGGCTCCTACCAGTGACAGGCATAATAAATCAAAAGCTACCTTTAATACACCGAACGTCGCTGTAGCCCTAGCTGTTGCGACACATAAAAATTGATCTCACCTGACTTGAACTGAAATTAGGAACCCAGTCAAATCACCTCAATAACCCCGGGACCAAGAGAAAGACCTACAAACAGCATTACACCTGCCTTTATTTACATACTCATTTTGAGATGGAATAGATGAAGATCTGCTTGGATGTGCTTCTTTTTTTCACGTCATCATGAAGAGAACATGGAGAGCTTACGCCGGGCACCTTGTTTGGAGCCTGACGTGAATCTTGTGGTGACCTTAGTGTGCACCTGGAATTGAATACGATACAGCTCACATTTTCCTTGTGGCTGACTTCCTTGCATTGACAAATCTTAATATTTAGTTCTGAACTCCTGCTTTGGCAAACATATGCCTGAAATCGATAGCAGATGTGTAGCTCTAGTCATGCATATAGCAGCTATGGTTTCTGATAACACCAGTGTTGTATATTTATTGTATGTATTTTTCTTTCAGACTGTTTGTCTTACGCGGCACTAGAGGTTTTGTCAAAAAGGTGTTATGGGAAACAGAGATGCAAAATCATTGTCACTAGCCGGGAATTTGGAAGTCCGTGCCTACCTGGAGTGACAAAATACCTTAACGTCAGCTATGCATGTGGTAAGAGCAAGTGCATGGTTATTTTCAAGCCCTTATTCTGCTTGCAGAGGAAAACAGTGCCAAATGGTGTACACGTATGGACACACACACATGCACACAGTGGCTTCCTCAATCTCCCCTTTTAACATAGGCAGTTTGTGACAGAGCCGTACAAGAACAACCGACGTCTGCAAACAATTCCATGGGCAGAGCTGCACCTAATGTAAACTTGAGCATTAAGGGAATTTTTTTCCTATAGAAGTATTCTTGACAATAAGACATAAAGTGTATGGATTAGTATTTTGAGAAATGCTTTAAAAATAAGAGTCTGTTCTACAGAATTCACCTGCAAGAGAGCTAGGAAAAATAACCTGACATCCTTGCCATCAGTGCGGGTAAAGCAGTCCAGCATAATTGAAGCACTGTGTACAAGCCCAGTCCTGAAATCTGATTCACATGAGCACACCTACAGCCTTTAGCCTTGCAGAGGGATTTCCTTTCTCATGAGTGAAGTCTCACTAAAAGTAAAGGTTTGAGGTTTTACATCCCTTGGAGAACTGAAGCCTGCTTCGGCTCATTCCTCAGACAAGAGGAAACAGTTCTTCGTATTCTTTGCCATAAACTAATATGTTTACATCAGGGGACAGCAGAATTTGTTACAACTCTGCTTCTCAAAAGCAAAGGCCATGGGCTGGCAAGTGTAGTATCAACAAAGGTGAGAGAAAAGTTGTTGTGGAACCTGAGTGCAGTGCCTTGTTTCAGTAGTGCCTGATTTTAGGAATGGCTGTGCTTTTCTTAAACCTTGAACAGATTTCCCCAGCTTCTGTTTTCCACTGCCTGTGGGGTGGAGGCGTAGGGGTCGGGGGTGCGTGAAAGCTTTTTCACCAAGTTACCGCTGTACTTCTCTGCACTGCTTGGGAAGCTGCCAGCCCTGCTCCTTCCTGGCTCTTTCTGCTCTGTGGAGAGTCACAGCAGTAGCTCCACGGGGACGTATCACAGAGTCCTTTTGCTGCATCTCTGGTGAGTAGTGGTCAAAGGGCACAGGTTATCTGAGACATGCTTTTGGGAACAACGGTGTAGGATTGATTACCAGATCACCACACACTTAAAGATCAGAGGAAAATGAGCCCTGGCTGCTTCCTTGCTGACATGAGAGATTTTTAGTCTCTTCGTTGAGTTAGTTGTCAGGTGAGACGCGTTGCAGTGTTTCAGCCTTATATGGTTGAAGAGGGCTGGAGATTCGCATTTGCACTAATACGTTATATTATTGTGCAGTTGCCTTCATGCTGTAGTAACTTTGTGAATGAATTAATGGAATTCTCTTTCATTAGAGTAAGGATAATTAATTATAACAGATCGTTCTTTCTTGCACGTCTGCCTACTAGAAAACCAGCCTAAGTTTGTTTGCAGTGAGGTTATGCATTGTTATATAGTGAAGTGGTTTTTGCAAAACCATGTGGGTAATAGTGTTCTTGTGTGTTGCTGGCACATTTTGAAGACTTATTCTTCTGCCAAATCCTACCGAGCTCTGCAATCTGAAGCATTAGCCAATGATTTGCAGGTCTAATTATTTTACAGATCATCTAGTGAACATGGGAAGAGTTCGGGCATATTCCAGAATGACATTTTACATTCTTTTCCCTCCCTAGAAGATCCCTGCTAACCTGATGCTTCCCAAGATAGGGTAAATAGGCCTCTCACTGAAGTGACAGGAGCACAGTGGAGCAGACCACATTCTCTGAGGGCTGTGCCACACTTGAAAGTATTTTCAACATAGTCAGGAATGTGAAAAAAATCATACCCCCCACTTCAGTGGTCAGCAACCGTTTAGGGTTAGTGTGTCTGGCTGCATTTTTGTTTTTGCAGTTAATTCCTGCTAGTGAAAACTTAGCAGGAGCCAGGAGGTGCTGGTTTCTTGCAGTCTCAGTGCCCCCAATGACTTGCTTAGCATTATCTCATGTCTGCATGAGGTGACATCTCCTGGCTCTTGCTGAGGCTGGACTTCAGGAGCCTCTCTCAGGAAGCACAGCTCCTGATGCCCTGCATTGTACCTGTACTCCCTGGATGCCGTTCAAAATCTGCCTGTGGGCTGCCTTTGGCAGCTTGCGGTAGGTGACTGATTCCTACCCTACTTGACAGTTGTGCTGGCACAAGTTGTGGTATAGATGTGATTATCTTGATAAAACTTCCTCATGCTAGTACTAGTTATTCTGTTCAGCGACCTGATGCAGCTTTATCCTAGTTAAAGTCCTCGTGACTGAAATGAAGCCATAACAAAAATTAACAACGCAAGCGGTCAGGAGCTTTCTTTTGTCCATGCCATTTTGAGTTAAGCATTGCCCTTACAACAAATATTTGAATGGTGTATTAAATAGTTGTTCAAATCTGATGGGAAGCCATGGGGAAAGGACTCAGTCCTGTACCAAGCAAAGCCCCGGAAAGTTCCCCCTGGGAGGGGAGCAGGAGGAACATCAGCAGAGGGCACCAGGTTGAGTGACAGGAGCTTCAGGTCACAGAAAGGTTCTGGGGATAGTGTGTCCTCCCAGGACATTGTTTGTAACACGTGTGCATTGTTCATAGCAGCCGGGCCTGCAAATTCAGAGTGCAGTCTGAAAACCAACCAACCTGCTCACTGTCTGCCTCATGCACCACCAAAAATATTCTGTCACTGGAAAACAGTGAAAAATTACAACGAGGTACAAGCCAAAATAGAAATGAGCTCATTCTCCTCTCTCTCTGTTGGCCTTCTAATACAAACAGCAGCTAAGAGCCCCCCAAAATTCCTTCGTCAGGAAAGGAAACCGCTATAACTTCGAGCACACACATGAAGAAGAGCTCTGCTGGGAAAGTCGTGCTATTTTTAGTTGTTTTTCAAATGAAAACTATGCTAAGCTTCAAAGTTCAGTCTCCTCTGCTCCATTTAACTTTCCTAGCCCTATTTATTGGCAAGTATTTCTACGTGAGATAGAGGTGCACTTCATACTTGAAATGTCTTCCTTACCTTCCCCCCTCGTCAGTCTGAAAATCAATCAATCTGCCTTCACATAGTACAGGGAACAGGTGCCAAGATCTGGGTATCTGAAGGGCCCATTCATCTAACACAGGGTAGGCAAACTCTCCCTGTCTGCACGATGCACCTGCTTTTAGCTCTTTTAGTTATTTCAAGAGGAGTGTGAAAACTTATCAAGGGGAGGAAAATAATGAAATGAGAAAGACGCAGCTCGCCCTCACCCAGTGCATCTCTTCCCATCCTGCTCACCTTCCTCCTTGGTGACCGTTCATCGCAGTGACTTTGCAGAGGATGTCACACAAGACTTTAAACATTTATCTGAGAACTACAGTGAATGATCCTCATCTAAAATCAGTATCTAGATGCAGTTTGACATCTGACTAGCCCAGTTTATCCTGAATTTATCAGCCAGTTTTGTCTCCTGTTTACTGCTTGTCACACCCCTTCTGGGGTGGAAAACAAGGGGACAGAAAACAAGGGGGCAGGTCCCTGTGCGGCTGCATTGATCTTCCTAGAGCTCTGTGCAGGCTGGTGTGTGAATCCAGCCACAGGTCCAGAGCTGCCCTTATTAGTCTCTAGAAAGAAATTGCAGCATTATCTGTTCCCTTTGGTGTTTCACTGATCCTTAGGTGAAAATTATTGGCTCTCTACATGTTTAGCCCATCTCTCAGCCTTGCTCTGCCTGCTGCACTTGCCCTTTTTTTCCCCTTTTCTACTCACCCCACCCTCCTTTCAGTCTTCTTCCCAGTTATTTTATTCCCTTTCCCACTTCTTTTATCTCCAAACTCCAGTCCCAGCCCTGTGAGCAGCGTGGCTCTTTGCCACCATCCCATGCCGCAGCGTCCCGGTGCCGTGCCTCCCAAGGTGCCGAATCTGTGGGTGGTGTTGGAGGGAGGAGGACATGTCACTGGGCACCGCTCATCTCCTGGGGTATTTGCCAGCCATCAGGGTTAGAGTATAGCTAGATTAGTAAAAGTCAAGGCAATGCTGCAGCAGCTTTGATAGTGCTTCTTTAAGTGACCTAAAAATCTCTCCTCTGCCACAGTTCTGCCTGGGGCTGTATCACACATCACTTCTGCAAATGCTCCTGTCCTCCAGGTGTGAGGGAACATCTTGGGGCCACCGAGGACGTTTAGGCTGGCTGCAGTGCTGGCACCAGGCTCACACACCAGCGGGGCTGGCACGTGCCCATGCTGGCTCCGGACGCAGGTGCCTGCTCCGGTCTCTGAGCAATGGAGCCACCTGCTCCAAGGCCTTCAATAGCACCATCAGAAACCCAATTAATAAATGCAGCATTAGCAGTGGGATTGGTAATTAACTGAGGATCTGGTTCCTGAAACTAACAGTACACAATTTGTCTTTTGTCTTTTCAGTTCCTAAATTTATCCTCGCAGCTGTCAACCCTCTGGTCACCAATGGCAAATCTGATGTCAAACAGAACGATGGTATGTACCATACAAAGAAATATAATTTGCTGCTCGCCTTTGTCTTTGACTGAAACAGGACATTTTCCCACTGCAGAGCTTGATCTGAGGGAGGTGGGACGAGGCAATGGAAACCCTGCTGGAACAGCTGCTCTTCCCCTCAGAGGGCAGCGTGATGGGCTGGGGACAGGACGGGACCTGTGTAAGCACGGTCCTGCCAGCACAGCAAAGCTGCGAAACAAGTGACCCATCTAGAACTACCCAAGCAGGGAGCTGTCCTCCAGCTTTGATTGAACCATAGGGAAAGTAAAAGAGAAACTGCTGTTGTTTCAGGGTGAAGAGGCTCTTAAAAGTTGTGCCAACACCTGCTCTTCTTAAAGGCAACAAGATTCCTAATGTGGCTAATGCGTGTTCACTGTCATCGACAGCGGGAGTGTAGTGCAGTGCGTGGGTGGAGAATCCCATTTCAGAGCTGTGAAGCTTAACAAAGCACAATTATTTCAGAAACCTTAATGGGAATAGGCAAGGAGTATCACTTGGTAGTGATTTTGGGGTGAATATCAGTTTAGAAGATTCATCATCTATGATTTGATTGAATTTGCTTTACTGCCTTGCGTCACAGGTGTCGACCTTGATCCAAAGGAATCAAGACTTCCAAAGAAAGATGGAATTATTGTTAGCAATTCCTTGGCTACATTTGCATACATTAGAGGTAGGAAAATGAAACTGAGATTCTTTGATTCAATAGATTATGGCATTCTGGGGAAAAAAAAGGAGGATCACCTCAGAAGGTCACAACTGGCAATGTCATATTTATAATAATGATATTATTACAATATAATCACAGACTTGTGGATGGGACAATCATGGCGTAATTGATATTTATAGAATATTTTCCATCTTGAAGGGTCCAAACTCATCTAGAGACTGCAGCCAAAATGTTTTTTATGAGTATTTCCAATGGGGACTATTGGTTGTTCAGTGTTTTTGAAAACCTGGTCCTGATCTGGGAGCAGCGCTGGAGACATCCATTTTTGGAAATGCTGGCTTGCGTACATATAAGGATCATCGAGGAGCAGTAAAAAAAGAAAACCACAAAACTGCAACCCAAACCCATCATTGGAATGGGATATGGCAGTTTTTGCGACTCAGCAACACTAAGGCAAATTTTGTTTAGGCAAATAAATTCGTTATCACCATATCTCTTAACACCACAGGAGAAGTCACAAAGTATGGAAGCAAGCAAAAGCTGATGCTGAGAAGCGATTCTGGAGCTAAAACTGGTGCTCTTCTACTGAATGCCAAGAACCACACGGCCATCAAGCATCGTCCCCCAGCCTTTGCACAGGCTTCCCGTGCCAGCACAAAGAGCGGCCGTGACCTGCCAGCACGGCGAGACAGCCTGTCCCCACGGCAGCACCCAGCTGTCCCCAGCAGCTCTCCCCAAACCCCGAGACCCCACCACTCTTGAGACCTCCAAGGCAACACCCCAAGCAGCCAGGATTGGGTTTTACAACCCATGGAGAAAAGCCGGTTCCACATGTTGTCTCATTTGTTGCTATACTGAGAAGTGATCTCAGACTGTCTCAAGGAAGAAAAATGCTCCCCACCCAGCCTGGCCTGGAGATGCTGCCCTGGCTCTGTGGAGCCCAGTGTTGCTCTTCCCATGCCCCCTCTTCATGAGGGTAAGGCCCATTTTGGCAGGATGGCTGGGGAAAAAGAAAAAAAAAAAGTGTATGCTTCTAGTAGCTGGTTGTGAATGCTAATAGGCTGCTAATAAAAAGATGGGATAATGTTGTTATTTTATAGGCTTATTAAGAGGCTGAGACTTTTGCACAGTAACCTGAACAGGCAGAAGTGGCAGCATTCAGACTGGCAGTGCAAGGTGGTTTGAGTGCATGACAGAAAAAGCCTTCCCACACCCCATGTCCCCCCAAGCACTCTCCACCGTTACAGTTACGTAATACGGGATGCTTCAGAGATGGCAGCTGATTTTTCACGTAGCTAGACTTTGGCAGAGTTTGTAAAGTGTCTAAGCCCTGGCTTTCTGATTTCAGATCACCCTGAAAGAGCCGCTCTCCTGTTTGTATCCAGCGTTTGCGTGGGATTAATCTTCACGCTGTGTGCTTTGGTGATCCGCGTGTCATGCTCGAAGGACTTCCAGAAACTGCGCAGGAAGAAGGATCACTTGGTGCCAGAAAGTGACGAAGTGGACGAGAACAGTGAAAATGAGGAGGAAGAGGAGGAGGAAGAGGAAGATTCCTCTGATTCAGATGTCCAGGATGAGGTAGCAGGACTTTACAGACCTTCTTACTCAGGTTATAATTCAACAGAGGCAGCGGAACTGGCTGAAAGGATAGAGCGCAGGGAGCAGATCATACAAGAAATTTGGATGAACAGTGGTTTGGATATGACACCTCCTAGAAATATGAATACTTTTTATATTAATGAACAATAAATGGCTTATTTTGGATGATGCCCTAGTCCTTTTTTTTTAAAAAAAGAAATGTACCTTCTGTGAAGGAACATTTGTATCGGTGCGTATAATTATTTGTAAAGTAAGAAGAAATGTATGCAATAAAAGGAGAGTTTAAAACCCTTGACTGTCTATAAATCATTCTGCAAAAGACACATTTACAAGCTTTCACGATTTTAAGTTATGCTATGGATTACTTTTCATTGTAATTTGAGATCAATTCTGTATGTAAGTTAAGGAATATTTTAAAAGGACAAAGATATTTAGGCAGCATAACCTGGAGAAACGCCTGCACTAGGACATGGTGCTTCTAACCAGTTAGTGTGTTGCAGCTCATAAATTACACTTGAATGTGCTCTATTGATGAGAAATATGAGTATTGTTACTAGAATGAGCAGGACAAAGTAAAACTGAGCACAACTTCTTCAGAGTTTTCTGCTGTTTCCTTAACCCAACCTTTCCCTAATAAACCCTTTTCCTCTGGTAACAGTGAACCTGATTACAAGGGGGTTAAATTCTGCTGATTTGAGTCCAGCTGATGCAATTACTTAGAACAGAGATGTGAGAGAAGGGTCTCCCTCTGGGCTGGGAGGTCTGAAAACTAGGCTGCAAAGAAGAGCCTGGGATTTCAGTGAAAATTTTCTGGGTGAGAGAACTAGTTTCCTCAGTAGCCGTCCTCTTGATGGTCATGTAACAGCACCTGAAGTCAGGCACACTTGGGTGCGCAGAGATTTCAAAATACCTCTCAGACTCTACAGTTTCTATTTTTAAAGCACAGAGCTACCAGATAAGGTTTGCCCTAGGAGGGAAAACACTGCTGAAGAGTGGACACGAGGGCAAAACTCAATCTACATTCCAGACCTTTGGTGCTCTGCTGTTAAGGAAAATGTCACCATTCAACCATCAGAAGATACCTGTCTGAGATATAGTTCTGCTGCTACCCGTGCTGGCATATCTGTGAAGCACAGGCTCGAAAATGGCAGCTTTCACAAAAGACTCTTGAAGTTGGCACATACTAAGAGCACATACTTCCTAAGTGGAAGGTTGTGTTTATGTTTTCTGATATTAAAGCATGATTGAGAGCCAGCACTTGATTGAAGGTTATATTCTCAAGATTTTCAGACCAGTCAGGTTAGGTTTCAGTCAGACAGAAAATTAAATCAGAAATGTATCTAAGTTAAAAACACAATCTTCCTGTCTTTAAATAAAATGTCCCTAATATTTTAACTGCAGTCTGTAGGGAATTTACTGAACAAAAGGAGGAAAAATGTCACTTCCTATTGGTAATACTCCATGAGTTCATTGTGTTTTCCCGCTCAGACGCTGTGCATCTAGGTAGAGTGAAGTAGTATGAAACCCTTGGACAGAAGTGACGTGACTCGTCATTTCCTACTGACACAAAGTTGAATTAAGCATGGGAAAACTTTAAAGAGAGGAAGGGGGCTTTGCTCAGATGACTAAGGCACAATCCCGTGCTCAGCTGGAAAAAGTCTGAGCAGCGATTAGCATCCTATCAGCGGAAGGAAGAGAGGCTGAGGAGATGGATGGAGAGCTGAGGTCGCCCGTGGCACAGGGAAACTGCGTGAAATGCTTGGCACAGCCCAGGAGCCTGGCTGCACGCCCACTGCCGCTCAGCTCTCCCCCTTCCCTAGAGAAAGTCATTGTAGCCTGTGCCACCACATGATATTGGGGTTTTCGGTCTGTGAGAACTCAGTGCCTTTGTCCTGAGGGTGGAAGAAGCCAGCCCTGTGAGTAGATGTGGGACAGCTCTGATCAGGAGCTGGCTCTTTCCTCATGACTCATGGAGGCAGGTGCCACCCATTTCCCCGTCAGAAGGGGACTGATCTACATCTCAACAATTCCCCCTGCTGACAGACCATGCTAATAAGAAAAAAAGGATCCTCTCTCTCTTACTGACCCTCCAAAGAGGCCATCATTCGATTGCAGAGTGCAGGCTGAACTCCAAGACTCAGCAAGCAGGGCTGGAGGCAGGGGCTTCCAGGGGCTGCCCCCTCCCCAGCACAAGGCCCTGCTCCAACTGTCTCCTCAAAATGCTGAGCCCCAGTGAAACCCCCTCCTAAAGAGCTGATCTATTTCGGGGAGTTATCTGTCTGGCAGTTAATGTTTATGCTCACTAAAATTTGTGTATTTTCTCATTCTTTATCTGTAACCTCCATGGGGTTTTAGTCCTGAAGCTGACATCATAACAAAACCTGGGAGTTAGTCTTTCCACAAGACTTTCATTTTGCTCAAGCCTAAGGTAAAATTAGCATGTCCCAGGGGTGGCCACAGGCTCACAGAAGGGCTGAGGTTGGGAGGCACCTCTGGAAAGTATCTGGTCTAAGCCCCCTGCTCAACTAGGGCCACCCAGAGCTGGTTGCCCAGGACCATACCCAGATGGCTTTTGAATTACCTCCAAGGATGGAGACTCCACCACACCTCTGGGCAACCTGTGCTCATGCTCGGTCACCCTCACAGTGATAAAGGGTTTCCTGATGTTTAGAGGGAAGCTCCTGTGTTCCAGTTCATGCCCATTGCCTCTAGTCCTACCACTGGGCACCACAGGTCATTTCCCTTTTGTTTTGTTCACTTCATCCGTTCATGTCTTCCATCTGACAGCCTTGCTTTGGGGTCCTCGGGTCCTCCTGAAAACAGGGACATTCATTCCTGGTGATGAAGCAACCAAAGTGGCAGCAGATGAGCAGAAACCGGTCTCTTAGAGATTGGTCCCTTTCTTGGAGCAAAACTGCAAAATACTTCACTTTTCTCAGTTCCCAGTTTTCTCATCTACTTTTACCACCCTGGAGGAAAAAATTGCTTTGTATTAAAGTGAAGATTAGCAATTTATCTTTCTGTTACCTTTGCGTAGTTGCCTGTAAATGACTTAACAGACTTGATTCCATCCTGATTTTCCTCCCTGCCTGCTGCCTCAAGCTGCAGGCACATAGTAAAAGATTCCCATGGGTGCCAGAGAAGATCCTGCTTCCCAGTATGGAGCATTTCACATCGTCTGGGAATGTGTTTTGAGAGGAAAGAAAAACCAAGTGTTTATTAATGCATGTGTGTTTAAATGTATCCTCAAACATGGTGCAAAGCCCCACAGTGAACACGAGCACTTTGTCAGGACAGGGAGAGCAGTTTTTGCTCCAGACCACAAGGTCAAGCTTCACTCAGGAGCTGTTCCCTTGCCTGAACTGTTTATAATCTGAGTTTGGGTTGCTATTTTATTCTTTATGCATAAATTTTCTAAGTCTAATTGGAGAAGGCTATCAATTAGTGGTTCACCTTGTTCCCAGATACTCACTGTTCACAGCAGTCTGAAAGTTAGGGTGAAACAAAGAAGAAAAAAACAAAGAAACAGACACTGAATTATTTTAATCTTTCTGAAAGGACACTCTCTGCAGGAAAAGCATAAAAAACCTCCAAACACAAAAATACCCAAACAAAACCTCAAAAATTAAGGGCAAACATATTTATGTGACCCAAGCCCACGCAAACCACAATTTTATGGGAAACCTCAGCATACGCCCATAGAAAAGAAACTGCATACAGTGTGCCAGGCTTGTTTGAGCAGCAGGTCTGCTTCACCGGAACGGGAGTGATGATGAGAAGCAATTGGATTTGGGTGGTTATGAGTGGGACATGTAAACTGTTAAAAAAAGAAAGGAGAAATGTTGTAGCCAGTATCTACTTTGTTTCCAGACTAAGGGCAGAAATACCATTGAGGAGGGTGCCACAGGGCAGCAGCAATGCTACAGGGAGGACATTCAGGGCTAGCAGCAAGGTGGAGCTTCAGCAGTAAAATCCCTGCAACTGCCCAGAAGAGCAGCCTAAGAGGAAAAGATGACAAAGAAGAGCTTGCAAACTGTTTGACCATAACCATTAGGCTCATGCTACGTGCATGACTGGGGGAATGACATGCATTTGAAAATTATGTGACCCAGCATTAACACCTAGACTTGCTGGAAGGCAATGTGCGATGCTGGTGTGCCTGTTTGAACTCCCGAATCCTGCCTTTAAAATAATCCAGCATTTACCATCAGGACTCCCTGGGTGAGGCTGCAGGAAGCAGGAAATAAATCCTTCTGAAACTCACACCTTCTATTGGCAGCCACTCAGGGGTGGCACCTAACACCTGGGTGGCACTGCCGCCAAAAATCCCTGGCATTGCTCCAGTGATTTTGTGGGAGGCACCTGCATCGGTGGGTCCATATGTTGGTGCCTGGAGGGGCTGGAGGGAGGAGGTGGCAGGGAAGGGGTGTGTGGGCAGGGCTGGGAAGGCAGAGCCTGGAACAACCTGGGAAAGCAACACCTGGGAAAGCAGAACCATGTGCATGCAAGCAAGGAGGGAAACCAGGTGTGGAAACTATCCAGCTGGCTTCATCTGCATGGTGGGAAGCCTGCGGGATAAATGACCACAGAAGGCCTTCTTTTGCAAGGTGCGTGGCCGAGCAATGGAGCATTCAAGCATGGGCAAATCCAGAGGATTTTACGTCGCCTGTGATGGCATCTGCGGTGCATTTTCACTGAGACCCTGTGAAGCAAATGGGGAGTCACTCTCCAGCAAGCCTCAGAGTGAGTCCTGCAAAGCATCACCGAGGCGGCAGCACTGTTGTCCTCAGAGGAGGTGTAGGTTCAGACACCAGAGAGAAAAATTCCAGCCAAGGAGCATGAAAGCAACACAGCCAGCCTGCCAAGGAGCACAGCTCAGCCCTGCTGAGCTTGCAGCACACAGAGCCCTACGCCAGCAGGTTGTAGTGCTCAGGCCTGTGCCCAAAATACCCCGTGTGCTGGTACACCTCACCCCATGATGTCAGCATCCCATGGTGTCAGCAGTGCTGAGGGTGGTCCCAGCTCTGCTGGCAAGCGTCATTTTAGAGATGAAGAGAAAGTGGGGCTCCTGCCAGCCCCCAAGCACTGCTGCCCCAAAAGACCCCCTGGGTAGCTTCCCCACAGGGGTCACCCTTGGTCCAGGCACTCTGAAATGCACTTCGCAAACCAAGTCCTCTGAGGATGTCCTTCAGCTGTAGGGGACTGATTTCTTTTCTCATGTTCTCATTTCTGGAAGTAAAAAAAAACCAAAACAAAACAAAATAGCCCCAGCATGTAGTTGGCCCAGTACTGTAATAAAAAACTTCTTTTCCAGCATTGCAGAAAACAGCCTTGTGGCTTCTTGTGGAGAAAGAGACAAATCCCAGGCTGAGGTTACAAATGGCTCTGGTGACATCCTGGTTACAGCCTGGACAGACACTGGGAACGTGCCTTCAGATGCATAGGGCACCTGGGAAATATACATCTCAGGGAGCGTTTATGTGAGTGACTATATATTAACAAACCCTGTGGCAGAATAATTACAGCTGTAGAGGATTACCGGTGTGCCAGCCGCAGGGTGAGCACTGACTCAGCCCTGTATAACTCCCCAGACTCTTCTTTAAGACTGTGTATTTTTAAGACTCAAAGACATGATGGTAATGCCTAGTTGCACTTCTCCTGGGGTAGCAAGAGCCTGAAAGCATCAGTCAGAGCTCATACCTTCTTATAGAATCACAGAATCATTAAGATCGGAAAAGACTTCTAAGATCAAGTTCAACCATCAATCCAACACCACCATGACCACTAAACCATAACACCTCCAGGGATGATGACTCCACCATTTCCCTGGGCAGCCTGTTCCAATGTTTCACCACTCTTTCAGTGAAATTTTTCTTAATATCCAATCTAGACCTCACCTGGCACAGCGTGAGCTCATTTTCTCTCATCCTATTGCTGGTTACTTGGGACAAGAGACCAACAACCTCCTTTCAAGTAGTTACAGAGAGCGAGGTCTCCCCTCAGCCTCTTCTTCTGAGACTAAACAATCCCAGTTACTTCAGCAGCTTGTCATAAGACTTGTGCTCTCCAGACCCATCACCCACTTTGTTGCCCTTCTCTGGACCCACTCCAGCACCCCAATGTCCTTATTGTACTGCAACACCCAAAACACAGCACTCAAGCTGTGGCCTCACCAGTGCTGAGTACAGGGGCATGATCACTTCCCTGGTCCTGCTGGCCACACCATTCCTGATACAGGCCAGGATGCCATTGGCCTTCTTGGCCACCTGGGCACACTGCTGGCTCACGTTCAGCCAGCTGTCTATCAACACTCCCAGGTCCCTCTGTGCTGAGCAGCTCTCCAGCCACTCCTCCCCAAGCCTGTAGCGCTGCCGGGGGTTGTTGTGACCCAAGGGCACGACCCTGCACTTGGCCTTGTTGAACCTCATCCCGTTGGCCTCGGCCCATTGACCCAGCCTTTTCAGGCCTCTCTACAGAGCCTTCCTGCCCTCCAGCAGATCAGCACTCCCACCCAACTTGGTGTCGTCTGCAGACTTAGTGAGGGTGCACTCAATCCCCTTATCCAGATCATAGATAAAGGTATTAAACAAGACTGGCCCCAACACTGAGCCCTGGGGGATGCCACTTGTTACCAGCTGGCATACAGTAGAAAAAGTCCATAGGAAACCTTGGTAGATCCAGTCACAATGGAGTTGCCTGTTGTTTTTCTTTTGAAAAGTCAGAGGCCTGAACAACATGATCTAATTTTGAAGCTGGATCTAGTTCAGAACCAGGCCTCGCTTCAAGTGTGCGGTAGGACCAACAGCCCTCAAGAGATCCTCCCAACCTTAATTGTTTTATAAGCCTATGACTGGCTCTAACCACACCCGGAAGCCAACCTTCAGAGCTGCAACAACTCAGCTCTCCAGCCTTCTGGTTGCATTGCAATTCCACCACCTCGACGATCTATCTGCAAAAAAATTAAAATGAGATTTCTGAAAAAAACCATCAGGAAATTCCTTTTCTGAATGAAACCACAGGGCATTGCTGCAGGCGGGAGAGGCAGGAAGAAGCAGAGCTGCAAATTCACAACTCCCCACTGCACTGGGGTCAATTACGGGTTGAATCCTTAAACTGCAGGAGCTGTCGCTTGGGTAAGAGGCAAAGCAGAGGTGGTATGAAATACCACACCACTTGTGCAGCGGTGCCTCCAGGCCCTTAACACGGCAACATGAGTGGCAGCTGCACACTGATTATCAGGGCAAAAAAATCCCCACACAACAGTTTTTCACTGCAACATTCTAAGCACTTGGTGGTATTACGCAGCCTTTGTCGAGACACAGCTCTTGGAATAAAACAATAATTACCTTCTCTTTTTGCTTGAGGAAGTGCCAGATTTCCTATTCTGGCTACAAACTTCCTTTTTCTCAACACAAACCCACTGTAGGCTAATGCACGGCCCATACGCACGGGAGAATGGGATGGGGACACACACAGCCCTTGACACAGGCAGGCAGGTGAGCTTGGTTGAGGCACAGTTGCACCTCCAGCACAGCTGCACAGCCAGGGCTGGGTGGCAAAGAGGGTACAGCCCATGGGTGCCCTGGGCTACTGCCACCCCTGAGCTGGGGCTGAGATGGAAAAGTTGGGAGCTCGTGCTCTCAGCGAGTCCTGACTCACATACTGAAGACAGCCAGGCAGGTGGATGCAATTTATTGCACCTTCCTCCAGCACCGGCATACCACAGCACATAGGCTTGGGAGGTCACCAGCAGCTGGGACATCCTCCTGTCTGATGGCAGGGAGACCTTGCCCTCAGCGGTGGTGGGTCTTCTCCGCTTTCTGGACCCATCATGCCAGACCTTCGCAGGCTCCCATGGCTGCCGGTGCTGAGCAGGAACAAGAGCTACACGCTGGTGGGACATCAGCGGCGCTGAAAGTAGTGGCTCCAGCTCCCTGCTGGCTCCCTGCCCACCTAGGGCACGGAGTCGTGGAGCCGGTGCTCACTGCTCCACCGAGGTCACCTCTGCAGCAACAGCAGCCAACCAGAGACACCCCATCTCACAGGCCCTGCAGACAAAGGTCCCCTCCTGTCCTTTGGAAAACCTGCAACAAAGCACAAGGGCTTGTAGGTGTAGGGGGGCGGGGGCAACGGAGAGGCAAAATAATCAGGAAATGTCACCGGCGTATTTTAAAATATGCTGCATATATTAGGTTCACCCTGTTGTAAGACCCTGCACCCCAGAGAGCACAGCTGACCTGCCAGAGGGAGGGGAAGCAGCACAGGAGCCAGGTTCCACAGGGAGCAAACTGCCCGTGCTTTGATTCCTCTCACCCTCCAACTCAAGGAAACCTCAATAGCACACTAACGGCTGTAAGGGCATTAGTAACTCTCAAAACACACAATATAAATGTCCATTAATCAGCATGGTGATATGGCCACAAAGCAAACATTTTAGCAATGTTCTGCTCTGCGTGTCCTTTGATAGGGAACTGATTTTCCCTCTGGAAGGACATGTCTGCTATCAAATTTCCAGAAATAAATGGTTTAGAGGAAAGATGAAAAGCTTTCGCAAATTTACAAACCTATGTGCGGTGTTCCTATCTCGTAATTCTGAAATTCTTTAGATATTTAAATAACTATACGCTTTGCTTTGTTCCTGTATTTTTTCATCTTTTTTTTTTCCAGTAAGCTCATTCAATTTCAGACATAATAAATTAATCCAGCAGATCCATAGGTACTGTCACGAGAATGCAGAAGACCATTGATCCTATGGACAGTTTTCTCAGCTAAAGAAGAAATCAAAACCAATTACAACAGAGCAAAGATACGCAGAAAAAAAAGATTTTTTTTTCCTGTGTTAATTATTTCCTATGCATGCTTTTCCCTCACTTTTAGAGAGGAAATGACAAACTCAAGCGCCCTGTTCACAATTCTCTGTTTAATGGTAATTTAGAAGTCTCTTTTTCACTGAAACACTAAACTTTCAACAAGCCTTGAAAAGATAATAAAAGTTCTTGTGTTCCTTTGACACGCGCACCAGTTGCAGAGAGAACCCTGCTGGGAGGAAGGCGCTAGCAACGTGTTAGGCTTTTCGTCACGGAAAACCAGTTACTCTCAGTCGCGGATGTGCAGCAGGGTCGAACGAGAAAGATCCGGGGAGTATAGATACTTTACTGCTTACATCATTTTCATTCTACCTCCTCCAGTATTTAATACTTTCCTGGTATCGAGGATGTTAAATCAAGTGGCCAAAAGCCAGCGATGACTTCAGTTATTTACAGGACTGGAAGCCTACAGAACAAACTCCTCGGAATAATACTAATCTAAGATGAAAGCTCTATTTGTAAGAGGGATTCAGTTGGATATTTTCAAGCATTCATTATAACTGATCCAAAACATCTGGGAAGCTTCCTGCCAAGGCCACTAAGCTCAATGCAGTTATGGCAAAGGAACAAAAAAACCACCAAAGCAAACCAACCCCAAAACTACTTTCAAATGACGAGGAATAGACAAACTGTTAAGAAACGGTTACTC
This sequence comes from Trogon surrucura, assembly GCA_020746105.1. Taxonomy (NCBI): domain Eukaryota; kingdom Metazoa; phylum Chordata; class Aves; order Trogoniformes; family Trogonidae; genus Trogon; species Trogon surrucura. The sequence goes on along the minus strand of CM036617.1, from coordinate 104,231,484 downwards.
CTGCTGAGAAACTGTTGTGGGGTGCACAAATGCCAATAAACGAGCGCTGCCAGGTAAGCTCACGTCGCAACCCCTGGTCCTGGAGCTGATCTGCTGCGGGTAGCTGACGGGCACTCCATAGTTTGGGAATCTCCCTCCCACGTCAGCATGACAAAAACCACATGAAAGGGCTGGCTGTCCTCAGCCAGCTCCTTAAACAGCAAAGATGAGATTTTGGGGAGGGGAAGCATTGTCACGAGCAGCAGAGGAAACAAAGTGACTTGGGAATTGCCAGGTTATAACTTGCCACCGGATATAACAAGTGCCAGGGTGCCACATAGCTTGTTTTAAAAAGCTTATAAACAGGTCCGCGCTTTTTCTGGCTGTCAGAAGGATATATTTTAGAACATTGCTCGAAAAGAGGAAAACAAACGTGCAATAGTCCCAAGTCATTAATCTACAAAAAGTAATTAAATTTTTTTTGAAGAATAAATACACATATAATTGCCCAAACAAAATAATTACTTCCAGGGCAGAATCCATTTCAAAATTTGGGCCCTCAGTCAGCATTTGTACACATCTCTGTGAAACCACTATGGAGAACGTTGCCAGGCTGGGAAAGTTTTGTATTTGTAGAAGCCTCCTTTAAAGCCACAGCAACATGTCTGGCAATCCAGCCTTCTTACAACCAGTAGGACTGAACAGGAATCGGAGCTAGGTGACCAGCAACCTTTATAATAAATCAATTACTTCTATCACTTTCTAATGATTTCATTGAGTGCTCCCAGTCCCAGTTATGGATCAAGAACTTTCACCATATCACTGTGGGTTGCAATGTCAGTGGTATTAAGAAACAAAGTATTTCCAGATTTTCTTCATTCTACCCTTTGATGACAGCAAAGGAGAACAGCAGGAAAAAAGCCGTCAGCTACGGGAATGGTTAAAAAACTCCCAAGGGTTGTACAGGACACTGATTTTCACCTGACTAAGTGGTAGAACAAACTGTTCTGTTAAAACACAGTTTTCTTGGCACAGAGAAATAATGCCAAGTTGTTTTTAAACATAAAGCATTCAAAGTTTTGCAACCAAGAAAAATCCCATGTACTGATTTTTTTGGTAAAAAAACATGTTACCGTAAAGGTGATACTGAAGAAAAATTACCAGGCGCCAAACTTTCCTAAAAGAATCAGAGACTAAAGTAAAGCCACCATTAATAGTTCATTGAATGGCATTACTTCTCTTTTCTGCATTCAGTCTTGCAGCTGCGAGTTCAGCAAACACTTCAGTTTAACTTGATCAGCGTCTCTTCAACCACACTAATATTTACAGAAAACGGTGGGCTTTTTCATCATCAAAAATCAACTAGCAAAACACTTCCTCTTTGTTGTTTTATAATGACTCAAACAAGCAGAGGGATTAAGCCACAAATATTGAGATTTGTGAATCTGGAGAAGAACCAAAGCCAGGTAGTTTTAGGGAACAGTCGACAACCACAGAATTTACTTCCATCTTGTTGCACTAGCAGGTTTGGCAAGGCAGGAAGCTTCTGGTTGATAATATCTCAGACGTTTGTGTTTTCAAGTGTCTCTGCCACTAAGTCCTTCTGACATGAGGATTAGGGCATGAATAAGACAAAAAAGCTATCAATGAAAAACGTCAAATACGGGTGTGAGTTCAAAGAGCAAACATAACCCATCTGACTTGCAGAGTTGCTGAGCCGCCCTAGCTGTGCACCACAGTGCTATAACATGGCACCTGCAAAAAAAGTATTTCACGTTAAAATTTGACTTCAACTACACGATGAAGAGCAGCTGTCTGCTCTCAAGACTGATGTAGTCTGCAAACACAATCTACTTTGGCTCAGGCGGAAAGGAAGCAGAGGCGTGCCAGGGCAACCTGGTACCCTGATATCTGCTGCGAGCCACAACCCCAATGTCCTTAGCTGGCTTGCCTTTCCGTGCTGCGGAACTGAAAAGGTGGGCATTCTCAGCACCCTGCTGCCCCAGGGGCAAGTGCTTTAGGGTGTGAATCTTCATTGTAGCTGTTGGCTGCGAGTGCCCACATCGCTTCACCTCTTCTTAAAATCCTCGGTTGACCCTCATGCAGAATTTTCAGGGCACCCTTACTTTCCACTGCTCAGCAACCTGATGAGGATGCACATCTGCCTCCATAGAAAAGCATCTCCTTTAAGGATACAGAAGTCTAAACATTCATTATCTACACAGATAATTCTAGAGATTTAATTATCGTTTAATCATACTGTAACGCGAATCAGAACCCTCTTCTCAAAAAAACACACAACCTTGTCCCTGCTCACTGCAGGGGGATTGGACTAGATGACCTTTAAAGGTCCCGTCCAACTCAACACGTTCTATGATTCTATTTGCTTCAAGTCTACTTGCATTTCCTTTGTTAGTCTTGAACCCAGAACTAACTGATGATACATTTTAGAAAGGCTGGTAGGATCCTAAACATCAAGCGTACAGGGCAAACACTCTCTGATAAATTTCATGATTTCTTATTTTAAAATGCAGATTTGCTAGGAATGAAACATTTCTAATCCAGTCATAATCATAGAAGAATTTCCATATTAGAAATCTTGCCCTATTAAACTTGCTTTTATTGTACACAATCCATTTCCAAATGATGCTTACTTTTGTAAACAGATTTCTGTTGATCTTTATATAAAAACATCAAGGTTAACAGCTTGTTAAACTGAATGAGATCAATAGGCTGGTTTCCAAAGTCAATGAAAACGAAATGAAAAGAACAAAAATGAAGCATTCCACAGTGACTTATGTGCTATTTGTGTCTTATGGAAAAATACTTCCTATAAACAATCATTAAGAGGTCAACTTCTTTGGAAATGATAGTTTGGAATTAACTATGTTGAAATACAAACAAGCACATAAACATCAGTAACTTTCACTAGATTAGCCTGGGAAAACCAGTTTCTTACAAAATAAATTACCTCTGACAAACCATAGCATCTAAAAGAAATGGAAGACTCGGAAAGCAAGTATAAAGACCACTCTAACCAATGCCAAACACTCTAGTGCATATTTACTAGAGATATTATCTACAGCACAGTTTAATATTTCAATATTCAAATTACAAGTATCTAAAACAATGAACTTCAACAGTATTGATTCCATTCTTTGCAGAGACAGGTGTGTGACAGTTGCACAGAAATGTAAACCTTTACTGAAAACCTACGGCTGAAAGAGACACCTGCTATAGAAGTGACAATGTGAGTGAGCTCTTGCCAGAAGAATCTACTGCGCACAACACAACTCCTCGATGCAAACATGGGTCTGGACCAAACAGCTCAAAGAAGCAAAAAAGGCATCTGCGGAGCTTCATCTTGGCCCCCATTTGATGTCTTTTACACCATGAAATTGCCTTTTCAGAGCATGGTTGTCTGCCCACTCAGCATTTAGAAATGAGTCGTCCTCATCCTCTTCTAGTTTCTGCAAACAGAATCAACAGGTTAAGGCAGCGGTAACACATGTAACCTGGATGTAACCTACAGCAGCACAGCTCACAGGCTGTAAAAAGACACTGTTACCTTAAGTTCCTCCTGCTTTCTGTAGTAATACAGCATCATCTGTTTTTGCTCTTCATGACTAATCAGAGGTTCACGCCCTGGAGCTCCTTGCCCTTTCTGAAAGGGAAATCATAAATTTTATTTATGATGGCATTTGCGATACAAAAAAAAGCTGCTGTGCAAAGATAGCAAAGTCTTTCTCCAGACAATAGGATTTCTCAAATTTAATAAGGTCCCTCAGGACAGGAAAATAAACTTGGAGAAACCTCTGCTGCATTCAAGCAAGAACTATTTTTTCATCTCAGCATTTCAATCATACTGTCCATTTTGTGACATCATTGGAAGCTACAAACAGGATTGAGTCTGTTTTACTTAAGCTTCCACTCTAAAGGACATAATAAATCTCTCTGTTTTAAGGTCCTTCTAGATATCTCAGGATGGGCCCATTCATCTTTAGCTCCCCTGCTAATAGAGACTCAAGATGGCACATGACTTAGTAAAGCAGGGAAGGCAGGCAGTTACAAAACACTACAAATAAAAAAAATATTATTTGTTACTACAAACAAAAGAATTCTTTTTTTTCCAGGCAACTGTCCTCACGGAAGAAATGATGCGCACAGCAGAAAATAACTGATGACAACTATTGTCAACAATAGCAAACAGAACAGTCTGAATGGAGATGGTGAATCCTTTCTGGAAGAAAAGGGTCCGAGGTGGTTTAATTTAGCTCTCCAATCAAAGAATGTAGGCTTCTCTTGTCAGACAGAAAACCACCGTGCTTCTTTACATTCTTTGAAGAGGCCCATCAACTAATTAAACAGTAAGACAACTTTCCTGAGAGCCTACACCTGAATGGCTGTTGAGTTGTCGCACAATTTTTCAGTCACCCAGATAGGAAAGAGAAAGTGATTCTGGTCTTCTAAATGACAAACATGATCTTGGAGGAATTCCATTACAGATACCTGCAGATAATAAGATCTGCCATAAACATTAATGCTTTCTGTGGCAGTGAAGCTCTCACTGACAGAGAAGCTAAGTGCCACTCCAGAATAATTCCGAGCTACAGGTACAAGCTTCTTGAGACATCCGATATTCACAAAAGTACCCTTTGAAAGTGATTTTGCAGAAAGACACACATACACACACAAATGAGATGAGAATCTTCCGATAAAGCTTTGAAAATGAACTGAAACACCAAACATTGTTCCCTTGAGTATGGCACTCTTGCCCGAGAAAATACAGCTGCACAGTTAGTGCAAAATTATTTTGTCCAAAAAACAATGAACAGTCCCAGTGGCAGAACACAACTACTGTGTCAGACAGCTGCAAGCACACTTAGTGACTGGCTTTTGCTGAAGCACCAGGTGTATAAACTGAGGAGCAGCAGGAGATCTTTGCCCCGTTTTAGCTCATTACTCCAGAGGATGACTCAAACCTGCGTTCACAATTAATACAGAAGGCCTCATCTGCTTCGCCACATTTGACAACTGCAAAGTCTCACTTCTTTAAAAAAAGTTCATCTGGAAGCTTTAGGTGAGCTGCTGCCAAGAGTGCAACTGGGTGGTACAGGTTCAGCAGCTTGTTCTTCCTTCTAGCACTCGGCGAGTTCTTACTGATCATTTTTGAAGAATGTAAACTCAGGCTCTTCCACAACCCATGTCCTCTCAGGAAGATGCATGTCCAGATTTCCAAGACAACTAAGTTTGAGAACCTGCCATCGAGAAACTCATGACATCACAGGCAGGAAATTGCTGAGTTACAGACATGGACTTTCAGAAACAGAACAGACTGACACGGGGATGAAAGGCATCCACACAGAGGCATAAACACAGAATATTAAAACTGGTTTTCAAAGGCCAGAGTACGGAGAGAAAAACATTCACAGGCACTATTAAAAAAACTAAGCAGACTAAATGACTGGCTCTGTTCAGTGCTCTGCACTGAGATGGAACTGAACGTCAGTTAGTTTTTTAAGCTTTTCGGTTTGCATTTAATCTATCTTTAAAATTTGCTGTACTTCAGAAAAGTGGTATGAAGCAAGTCATAGCAACTACAGTATTTAACTGATAGGCAAAGGAATTACTAAAGAAAAACTTAGGATATAATAAAACCTTAAAATAGATGTACAGTTTTAAGACATCCAGGCCAGACCTAACGTGTTTTCTACATCTACACGTGATTCTCTTCCACAAAGAACTGGACAGCAAAGAAATCTCCCAGCAATACTTACTTTCTGTATCTTGACAATGATGGTTGTTTTCTCATTTTTGCCTACATAGTCAGAGAGCAGCTTTGTTTCTTTCAGCTCCTTTCCTGCCCACCATAATTGTGCTTCTGATTCTTTTATAACTTCAAGTCCAGCCTGTGACAAACAAACAAACAAGATGAAGTGTTAGGGGGTGGGTTTTTTTGCTTTTTTTTCAAAACCAGAAAACTATTCTGGGAAAATCTTTCTGGAACGCCTAGCAGAACGGCCAGTGTAATTTTACCCTGTATTTCTGCTACATCTTTCTCCTCATAGTAATCTACAACATTTTCATGCATATTCCATTCAGCCTTGATCTAAGACAAACACTTTGGCCAATAAATTCCCAATACAGGCATTAGACAGCAATGAGAATCTATTTAAAATGAGTCCCAGACTTACCTGAACTTTGTACGTGACATTTGAAATAAAGTTAATTAATTTGATTTCTAGTTAAGCTATTGATGTGGTTTTACAAAAACCATGAGGCACAAATATTAAACAAAATTTGTCATGCAAATGGAACGATCTCCGTTGATAAAATGGAGAAAAAGCACAGCATATATTTAACCCAGGCACTACATATAATCCAACTACATTACTGCATACATGAGTTCCTGACAAGTCTTCTTTATCTTCAAGCTCCATCCTAACTGGATCATGTGGAGGCAATCCCATTGGATACACAATCATCACAGCCCCTCGCAGCTGGTCCAACGCATCTGTCACCATCTCCATATTAACACACACATTGGCCTGAACTTGTTTCTGAAATACAGGCAGGGATGATTGGCAATTAAAAAAAATATGCAGACTTTGCTTTGTAGTCAGTTCAAAGGTTCAGCAGTGGGACATTTGAGCAAAGCTGACTGGTTGCACGAAGATATTAGGAGGGCAACTTTTCTTGTCTGAATATTGACTTCTGAATACACCGCTACGCTTCTGCCCTCTTCATTTAGATTGCCGATACTGGGGGAGAAAAAAAAAATTATAATAAAAAAAGAGATCTTCACTAAATTATGCCGGAGGCATTTAATAACAAATGTCTGTGGATACAGGCATTCAAACAAGTATGCATATGACTCCAGAAACTGAGTGAGGAGTCTTTTGTTCCAAGTACTTGTGATTCATGAACAAGATTCAAAACCGTAGAATTCAAGTGAGGGCTAGAGAAGCGAGTTAAAAAATAGAGCACATATAAGCAGAAGAGTAAAGCTTGACATATTGCGTGGCTTATGCAGAGATCTGCAAGATCAGATACTTGAGATCATTCCAAATCCTACTGCAACAGATAGAGGCAAAACAACATGCATCTGGAAGAGAAGAAAGGAAATTTTTGCTTATGGATTTAACAGTTTCAATATTTTAAGTAACAAAGTTTGTAAAAAAGAGAGTAAGAGAATGTTGCCTCCTTGTGGACATTCTTAAACTAGTTAACTGACAACTGCAACTGGTTTCTCAATCTCAAACGATCAACTATTTTTTTTTAAATACACAGGCATGTTTCTTCATTTTCACCATAAAGTGATACATATAACAAACCACTTCCCAGACTATCTTTAACTACATTCACCAACGAAGGACAGTAATTTCAGGAGTGAGTCAGCATGCAGTGCAGCAATTTTGCAACTTTTTATTGTAAATGGCAGCACGGTGTACAGTCGGAAGTTACACTCAGACTTGTGAAGTGGAGACCAGATCTGCAGATAGTTTTGACTCACAAAATAAAGCTACACATTATTATTATTTTCTTCCCTGTTTAGAAATGGAGCTGATGAGATGCAAATCAACAGAAGTAAAGAAAAAACAAAAGTCCATCTGCACAAAATCTTTATAATGCAGAAGCTTTAATCTGAAACATCTCCTATTTTGTGTAAATTTTGCTATGACTCAGAATAGTTTGGCTGAGATCTTGCCTGAATTCAGGAGTGGTTTCCAGCACACTGGAAGCACTGCCAGGCGGTAGGGCAGCTCCTCTGCTTGCCTCCACGAGGCCTTTGGTAACACTGAGCTGCTCACTCTAAATGACTGATATCACGCTGTTATCAGCAACAAAACAGCCGAGAAGGCCAATTTTAGCTCATAGGCAACACTAACAAGTCAGTAACACTAACTGTTTTAAAGTTCCACACATACCAATTCCTAGACCTGTAATGGTGGGGAGAAGAAAACTACTTGTAGATGTTTACAAGAGAGAAATGTGATAACAAATAACACTTAATTTGTGTTGCAAAGTCTACAAAAGCCAAGACACAGTAAGAAGTGTCTGCAGACTCAGTAAAGTGAAGCTGATAGTTGACATCAGTGCATACTCTCACGCTTATCTTCAAACACACAAACTCATTGGGACTGAGCATGAGTCCAAGTGCTTGTAAACCCACGGCCTAACCCAAGAGATTAGAACACATTTTCTGATTAATTTTACATAAAACTCAAAAGACTGTGTTAATGAGCAGAAGGTATTTTGTTCCAGGAACATCACAGGATGCAGTTAATATTTCACCAGAAAACACGACAGGCATTTGCCTAAAGAATGCATCAATAGCAAATCAAGAGTGCGTGGATAAAATTAAATGTGATTTAATCATTCCATGTGGTTTCGGCTGCCAGCATTCACTTGGGAGTTTAATATCTGATTCCTTAACTTGTTGAACCAGCTTGCCAAAAGCCATTAAGAAAATTATTAACAGAACTGACAGTTTTTATTAGACTATTCACACCATTTCATATTACTCGAAAAATTGTCAGCCCTTACAGTGAAACAAGCTGATCTTTTCTTAAGCAAACTACATAGCACCTATTAAGAAAGTCCCACATGCTAATTCAGGAAACTTACCTTAGAGATTAATGCCTTGGCTTCCTCTATTGTCTTCTTTATAACTTGCTGCATTTTTTCATTTGGAGCTAAAAAATAAGAGACACGTATTTAACAGACCCCACAATGCAAAGAAACCAAGCAAACAACCTGTTCAGGTTATTCTCTACTGTAAGCAAATGAAACATCGTTAAATCACAAAGCAAAAGACACATTACCAAATTGCAGTCTATTTACCAGTTCGACAGTTCATGGCCATATTTCTTACTAACTTAAGAAACAAAACAGTCTTTCTAATGGGAGAGCCAAACTTATTTTTCTGCAAGGACATTTTAGTGGTATCTGGAGCTTCACTGGGACAAAACAAACAGCTATAACCTCATACTCCCAGCAACAAAACCAGTTTCTCTTTCCTATGCCATACTTAAAACTATTGTGGGCTTGTACTGGCAGATATGCTTGAACTGGGGACAACAGCTTGGAGTTTTCTGACTTTTTCCCAATTAAAATCTCAATGTAACATCAAATGCAGTTTTGCAAACACAACGTGCATTAAATATCACAGTTATCTATTTTAATTGCTATAAAAAGCCTCTCCTCAAATACAAAGATCCGATTAAATCATACTCGTTCACAGCTGAACACTTAAACGCATCATTTAACGGTATTTAGTTTGGCCCACATTTACACACCATTCAACACCATGACTCTGTTAATATTACAAAGCTGTCTTCCCACTAACAAATAAATGGCAGACACTTCGAGTAAGCTGTTTGTGTATGAAAAGTTAAGACCAAGTTATTCAAAGATTCCTCTTTAACTGAGCTGCCCTGCAATCAACGTTTGAAGGGCTGCTGTGGTGTCAGGAGTAGAGGGACAGATCGCAAGAAGACAACCGCAGCCTCTTCTGAGCAACCTGTCCTCATGCTCTCGACTGTAAAGTGGTGCCTGACACATGCGTCAACTGCTAAGACAAAACCACCTGGCTGGAGATGCAGAAACAGAGAACGGGGAGTTCAGTAAGTCTGAGTCACAGTCAATGAGACAAAAGGAGAAATATTAGAAAAACAACCTGGTCACGTGCCTTGGAGCCTCTGGAAAAAAAAAAGTACTCGAGCACACATTTACAAATGGGGATAATTGTTTACTTACCTTTGGAGTTTACTTCTAAGTACCACAGTTGCAAAGTTAAACAGGATATGTGTTGAAGAGATATACTACTATTTACACTTTTAAATCAGTATTATAACAGATCCTAATCCAAGAGAGAGGATCTATGTACATAACTGCTAGTTTAGCTAACCTGTTCTCAAAACAGGCTCCTGAAATAGCTACTATCTATCTTAACAAATCTATGACTGCCTTTAATACAGTTTATTTATAGGATGATTTTTATAACTAGCAAATAAACATGAGAAGGCTAACATGCTGGCCTGAAATCAAATGTATACTTAGTATCAACTCGTTTTTTTTCTTCTTCCAGGACAGTGAGGCAAAAGTGAAAGGTTCAGAATTACATTTCTTACGTTCCTCATGATATTATAGGTTATCTGTGTCTGCAGAGAAAGAAACAAACATTTACATTTGATTTACCATGTCCATTTCTTCGCCCAATTTCATCCTTCTTGAAGACACTTCCACCACTTGGGACACACTTTTCTGCCCACTCATCCTTTAACTTCAGTTCTTCGATTTGCTCATCTGTCAGTCCTTGCATATTATAAGGCAAGGAAATACCGTGCTCTGCCAGCTCCTCCATCTCTTTAAAGTGTTTAGAGAACAAGATTGAAAATCGGTGTTAATGAGAACATACTATTTACAAAAGCCTTTTACATTATGCACGTGTAGGTAAACCTTACTCCTAGCCTTAATTTTTTAAAGAGCTAAGTACATGGAATAAATAATAAGGTATATAAATACACATATACATGCTGTAATTACATTACAATCCATACATTTCACATAAATATGAAACAATGTAAGAAATGACATAGTGTAGGTATGAAAACCTAGATGACTCTTCCTGGCCATAAACTTTTCCTTTTTGTTATTTCCTTAGTCAGCTTTAGCTAACTGCATATTCCTTTTTCTAATACTTTCAGGAAAGCAACTGTTTTTAAAATGGAAAAATTTTTCCTTGTTATACAGTAATTAATTTATTTGCAAAGAAAATATGTAACTGTACTACTTAAAGTTCTGTCCATGCTACGTCTGACCCAAAGAGTCAGATTCACACCTAGGATGAAATAAAAACAAAATAACAAAAGACTCCATAGTAATTTATGTCCAATCAAGAAGCAGGATGTTTCTAGCTGAGAATAGAGAGGTGTAAATGCTGGTTATCAATGCATATTCTCATGCAGTGAGAACAGACAGGGTGTAGATGCAGTTTCCTAATGCTTTTATCTAGCCTACAGTATCTGATCCAAGGCCTGCAAGCTACACTCACTACTTTCCCCCCAGATAACTTCTCCAGCTGTTAGCCGACTTCACAGTATCCTTTCCTTGAGGGCCCTCCAGCCTCTTTATCATCATCATATTAATTAAAGCATATTCATCTCACAACAGATACACCAGGAGTACCCCATGTCCCAAGAAATGGCAGTTCTGTTCCTGTGGCTGGGAATATAGGCAGCCACAGGAAAACATAAAGGTTAAGACTAAATCTGCAAGTACTGTGGCGCACCAGCAGCAGATCCATAAAAAGAGTGAGAGCTGAAAATATTGTAACCACAGTGTTCGGGTTTTGGAATTTTTTTATTTCAGGTTAGTCTCATGATGGCCTCATACACTACATATGTATTTGCAGCTGAAGCACATCAGGTATACATGGGCTGCAGCCTTCAGGTCAGTGTCATCTGAAGGAAATCTCAGCTCCTGCATTCCCAGGCTGATCCCCAATACAAAACAAAGCGGGTCCATCCAGGGATAAACAGTAAGCTTTTTTCAAAAGCCGTCTCCTGATTTGAACTAAAGTGTTAATTTAGACACATCTGGATGCGACTCCCAATCGTATGGCAAGCAGATGCGTTACATGTGTTAGGCAACATGAGCATTTGTGCAGCCACTATGGGACAGGACACAGACTCATAGAATCAGGTTGCAAAAGACCTCACCGATCACCTAGTCCAGCTGTCAACCTAATACCACCACGACCACCAAACTATATCCTGGAGTGCCACATGCTGCAGTTAGTCATGCAATCGACTAATTTTTAGTGTAGTGGCAAACTCAGAGCACTACGGTCTTAAAAAAAATAAGGACCACTAAAATACTGAAAAGCAGGAATTTACACACGGTTTGACATTTTTGGTGGGTACTCATTCGTAAATTTAGAAGGAGGATGGCTCGTCTGCTGCTAAACTGGGATTCGAGAGATGATTTCCGAACTTCTGCCAGCACCTAACTCCTCCGAGGCCGCCTCCTAGCGTCATCCCTCAGCCTCCTCGCCTGCCAGCCAGCGGGCCACAAACACCGTGCGACTGGGCTGCCCTCCAGGCAAGGCCAGCGGGGTCCCCCTGCCTCAGAGGTCCGCCACCGGCCTGAGGTGCGGCCGGAGAGCAAGCCCAGCCCGGTGTCCCCGCTGGCGGCGGCGGGGGATGGCAGCGCTGGGAGGTGCCGGTACCTGAGCAGAGGCGCTGCACCTTCAGCCTCCCGTTGTAGATGCGGGCGACGAGCGGCGCCAGGTCGGCGAGGCGGGCGCCGCCGCTCACCTCCAGCAGGAACTGGCTCTCGTCGCCGCGCTTCACGTGAAGCCGCACCATGGCGGGGCCGCGCCGCCCTGCGCCTGCACGGGGAGAGGAGGAGGAGGAGGAGGAGACCGTTAGTGCCGTTGCAGCCGTTGCCCCGCTCCCCCTCTCCTCCTCCTCCCTTAGCAACCCTTCCGCGTCCCTGGATACTGGAGACGGCAAGGGGGCGCGGAGGGAGAAAAGCCGCGCCCGGCCCTTCCAGGGCTACCGTGAGGACGCGGCGCCGCCCGCCCTGGTGCCACCGCCACCACCCCACCTCAGCCCACCCCACCCGCCTCCGGCAGCCACCCCGGCGCCCACCGGAGCGGCCAGCAACCTCCTGTCCCACTCGGCGCCTGCCCTGCCCGCCGGCGCTTCCGCTTCCGGCCCTCCCGCTGCCGTCACGCTTAAAGGGCCTGCGCAAGCGCTGCGGGGCCGGGCGTCCCGGGCAAACAGCCGAGGCACGCAGAGAGAGAGAGATAAACAAAGAAAAGCTGAAATGTCTTTCAGGGCAGGTACGTTTATTTCATGACTACACACCCCCGCCTTCCACGGGGTCGGTACGGAATGTTGGACGCCACGGAGCGCCAGCGGCGGGCAGGGCACAGCCATAGCGTCGGGTCGCGCTCCGCAAGCGAGGGAACCGCAACAGCCGAGAGGAGCGGGCTGGGCACGAGGGAGCGCGGAGCGTTTCTCCTCTCGATGCCGAGTGGTTTTGAGAGCTTCTGCTAGTAGTTATTCCCGGTAGTACACGTTACAGCGGTCAGCGTTACACACATACACACACAGGCGGAGTTTCGGGGCGCCCCGTGCGATCGTTGCAGCGCTTTGCCGTCGGTCTCGGGCATCCTGTCAGGCGCAGAGCCGGCCCGTGCCGCGTACGGCTTAGACAGTAGTTTTTAATCACCGCAGTTAAATACTCAACAAAGAACATAGTTACCACGTAACTCCCACTAGCAAAAAGTCTCCCCCCCCCCCCCCCCCCCCCCCCCAAATTCTTTTGCTAACGTAAGAATATAGCAAAACACCAATCACACAGATGTTGTATAGCAACAGTTTAGAACAAGGTAGTTCACATACCGGAGCACAAAGAGTAGTAGTACCACTGCTGGTTAAAATGTACAAGTACTGGTTAATGACCTGAACAGAAAAAAAGCACAATAGAAAACTCATTATCGTCACTCCTCTATCCAACTGCAGCTCATGGCGAATGATATACTGTGTAAAGGAAGAGTGGATTATTTTAAAGTTCTGATAACATGTCATATTATATTTTTTTTTGTAAATAAAAAGTACTGTCATTGTATACTTTGCTACTATAAATATAACGCTAGTATGTTGTGTTTAAATTCCCGGTTTCGCAAGACCAGTGCGGTTCTGTTCGTAAGCAAGCCAATGCGTGTAGGCATGTAGTTGCAGTCCCCCAAGAGATGACACCGTTGTGACACATTCAGCTTTAGATGAAAATACATGGCTGCGTATGTAAGTTGTGGCCTAAGACTCTGTGAATCCTAAGGAGAGCTGCAGGGCTGTGTAGCATACAACGTATGTGTGCTAAAGAAAACAGTTACTTTAAATTGCCTTAAGATAATGACGTATCATATTTTATGTGACCTTACTTGAGCTTTAGAAAAATTATAAAAGCACAAGGAATTGTGGCTTTATAAGATAATGTGTAGAACTGCGACTTAGCCTTGTTCAGCTCAGAGAAGTACTGTTCTCCTGTTTTCTCTGAAGGGAAGATTTTAAAAATACAGCAGGGGAAGATAGAGAGCTGACAGCCCTGGCACAGAAGATGACTTTTCTCCTCCCCTAGTATTATACTGTGGCTGCTGACTCCCTCACTCTGGTCTTTCTATAGGACAAGAAAGCCCTTCTAATGTGCAAAAGAGGACAGTGGGAAAAGCCAACTCCAATATATTGTCTGCAGCTGGGAAAGACTGCTTAGTATCTTGAAAGCCAAGGGGATTGGTTTTTTTTCCCCAGAGGTTGAGAGAAAACTTGGTGCATCAGTTGTTTCCCATTTGTGGGGAAAAAAAGTATCTTTAAAATAGTAACGAATGAATCCGTGATATGGAACAATTATTCTGAAGTAATATTAGTGAGTGTATGTCACAGTAAGATTTAATAGCTGAAATGTACTGACACAGAAAATTAAAAGTCAAATATTGAATATATTAATATGCAAAGTTTTGTTTGTATTTTGAAATTAAACTATTTTCATTGTGCCTCAAATTCAACTCTAAGCCTTACAAATATCCATAGCCTCTGTTATAAATTAAACAGCTTCTAAACAATACTTGTCAACATTCAAATCTCAATAAACTTTGGCAGCTCTTTGGTAAATACTTATAAATAGCAATTAACAAAACAAGAAAAAGGAAGTGGGGAGGCTACCAGCAGGGAGCCTCTTTTTTTTTTTTTTGAAATTCCATGAAGGGGAACAGAAATGAGAGAGCGCCCTAGTAAAAACTCTTTCCAAGATGTTAATGAGATTAGTAGCTCATCCTTCTTTTCTCTCTCTCTATTCAAATACTGTTACATCAGGACTTTAATAAATTTCAGACAACTTTTTGTGCTCTACCATATATACATATTCAAAATTTACACACAAACAGTAGTGGCTGTTTATGAGCAGAGATAAGTTTCAGTGCATTTGACAATTAATTATTGCACACAGAAAAATCTCAAATGCCCAATCATTCTACTGGATAAATGTAAGCAACATATATAACCTCTTCTATTTTTGAACATCTATCTTTCTGTAAAATCTTGTGTTGGTAACACCTTAGGTGCCGAAGGCGTGAAAGGATCAGCGGGGGATCTGTTGCTGGTTATTCTTGATGGTATAGGAGGTGCAGGTGGTCTTCTTGCTGGCATTGTATAGAAGCAATTAGTAGAACTTTTATTCCAGTCATTATCAAAGTTAAAGTCTGAACCAAGAAAAGTATTTTGTTTGGTGCCCAGCAAATCTGGAGATCCAGCTGACTTCCTGGAACTGGTTTGCTTAAAATCTGGAACACTTTTAGATGGCTTTAGCTTTACGTTGAAATTCTCATCATCATCATCAAATGTTACCCATCCTTTTGGCTGTACATTTTTTACCATAAGAGATTTACTTCGCAAGCAAAAAGTGTTTTCCTGTGCATTGGCGGAAAAAACAGGTGTGCTTGTATTACAGCTGGGGGGATTTAGAGAAGGGAAAGGATCGCAAGCAGCACGTCCTTCTAGTAAATGGGAAGTTATTTCTGCCTTTTGTGTTTCCATTCTAAATGGGTTTCCAGCATTAGGAGTTCTTTCAGTGAATGGATTTGTGCAGTTCAGTCCAGTAATAAATGGATTTGGAGAGCTGCGCTTATGTTCCTGGGATGCGCTAAAGGTCGGAATAGGAGGCGTTGGTGGCATGCAATTTACAGTATTCAAAATATCAGCATTTCTTGGTGTTGCTGAAGGCAACTGTATCAACTCCTTTTGGTTTAAAGTCGGAACAGGTGATGTTCGAACAGACGTCTGCATCTTTGACACAAGCAGCTTAAATGACAAATCTTCGAAAGGGTCACTGTTTAACTGTGTTTCAAGTTTACTGCCGTACGTTCCATTTGTTTTAATCTGGAAAGAAAACAAGGTGCTTAGTAATCACGTGGCTGGCTGTTCTGAGGTTAGTAATAACTCCCCATTTCTCGCTCTTCTATGAGAGGAAAAGAAGCTCTTGGGAACAACTGAAACCTCAATACAGTTTGGTTGTAACTTGCACAATGCACTTGTAGGAGAATGATTGCTTCTTTTCTGGACAAAAATAACCCTTAATCCCTTCACTGAAGAAAAGCCTGCTAGTCATTAAACACAATTTTCCCCCTTGTTGGTTGATGCAGCTTAAATCTACTTCATGCAGCTCAGAATCCTAGCCAAAAGCACTGGTGGGCATTGTCTAAGGAAATCTTTAAGAAACTTGGGAAATTATGCTGTATTCTAAACAAGTGATAACCCAGCACAAACCTGAAATAAAAAGCTCTAGGTTTCATCGTTTGAGAGTTTATAACATTGATGTTACAAGCAATACTTAAGCATCACAATGAAAGGAAAAATTAGTGTGATTAGTATATGCACTTCAGACATTTCTATGTAGACCTATGCATCTGTAGGCATCTCCAGTGCTTCTTGACATTTAAAGGTACAGTCCGTTTGTAATATTTTAAAATGGCAAGTTATCATTGTTTAGAATAATGTCAAATGGAGAAGATCAGAGTTTTCTCCACAGAACTTCTCATCTTTTAAAAACAAAATATTCTGTTCTTTTAAATTTCTTCAAGCAACAACTTCACTTTTACACCTTTTAACGACTGTCCAAAAGGGCAGAATATCTACCTTTTGTTCAAGTCATCCCACTGACAGAACAGAGTTTGGACCTTCCCCTTATTCACTTAAGCTTAATTCTTTGCATTCAGTTAAAACAGCTTCTGAGAATTCAAATTTCACAAATTTGTCATTAAAACACATCACCTTAATACATCCAAATAGTTTGGCTATTTTACATGAAAATCCTTTTAACTAAGGTTTTACTGAACTATGATGTTAGCTAAAACTATCACCTATAACACAGTATAGCCTACGCTCAATCTTTAAACATCTTGGGTTTACTGCATTTATTGTGAATAGTTTGAAGCATGTCTCCACACATCCACTGCCTAAGCAGCTATGCAAAATTAGCCTACAGGCTTTAAAGATTCTCAGGAATAATAAGAATATTCTAAATTTTTCCCAATGTATCCAGCATAGCAATATTTTTTGAAAAACTGCAGTTGCAGCTTGTCTAGGCTGACAAGAGAAACGAAGGATGCTGGCAGCAATGCATTTGCTCCAGTGTTTTTTTGTTTGGTTGGTTTGGGTTTTTTGAAACAATATCAGTTACATGCATCCCTGGTACTACTACATCCGTGAGTTTCTCAAATAGATGAGGCCTAAGGTTACCAAACCATAAATAGAGTAGTTCAACATTGGTACCTCTCTATGTATAAAGTGTTTTGGAAAATAATATTAAACCAAAGGCATCAGGTAATTGAGGGGGGAAATGAGAAAAATTGAACTGTAGAAAGTCAAATGCACCTTGGTACCAGCTGGTTAAGTCCTGTGTTCATTAGCCAAAGAATCAAAAAGTACAAGATCCCAAAGGAACTATGAATCCCAATTGCTCTTTACTGTAAGTAAAACTTTGCTCTAAATAACTCTGGAACCAAATGCTTTTAAAATTGTAACAGAGTATATTTTACTTTGGGTGATAGCAGTTCTCTGTTCTTTGTGAAATGGGAGTGGGTTTTATTTTGAAAAAAACTTAGGCAGTGCGATTTCATCAATATCTATTTCTCTTGAAGAGAAATGTTAACTCAAAAACCTACTCATTTTTTTTCCAAATAGACTGAGATCAGGAGATTCGGCAGTGACTAAGCAACATACGTGAGGTTCCAATTGTTTCATAAAAGATGATGAAGCAAATTGTTTTCTATGGTGCTAAGAAATACAGTTAACAGTATCGATTTTAATTGCATTGCAAAAGGAAAAAGCAAACTATGGTATGACAGTCAATTCATTAATGCGGACAGGTGATTTTTAACGTGGATGAGACTGCAGATGTATGAAAACAGGATTCATACATCTTTTCTGTTTGAATAGATGGAGACCACATACAAGATTGGTAAATAGTCAGATACCTGTTACCCTGACGGTTGCTCCTGCTTGTGAAAGAGAAACAGACATCAAAGGAAAGAAAATTAGGAAGAAAATCCAAGTAACAAAGCAACCTCATGTTAAAAATACTGTAAGTTTTCACAAAGCCATTTTTTTTGAGATACAAATAAACCCCCAAAATATTTATTATATACTATATAAAATTTTAATTTTCTGTTGTATTCTATTGTAAGACTTATAAGCTCTATCATTAACAGTCAAAAAAAACCCGGCTCAGGTCAATTCTAACTTTATTTCCATACAGACATTCATTGTGCAGCCGACTGTGCTTTTTTTTTTTTTTTAAAAGACTGATTATAAGAATTTGACTATTGATGGTTTAATTACAACCATCTATTAACATGAAAATCACTATAGCCCTCATCGTGGAAATTGTTGGCATAATCACTCATCTGCAGTAGTAGTTTTTCAAGCTGAAAAAAAAAGGAAGCCTTCTCCTTCAACCAAAAACCAAAATCGAAAACCAAATTTACAATAAATAAAACATATTTACAATAACTACTTTTCTTTTTTAATGTATTGCTTGGTAATGTGATGTCCTGAATATTCAGTCTGTATACAAGCAATTATTTTTATAAGGAAAGATTTAGGTCTTAAGTGTCACAATCAAACTCTGAATCAAAGGATGGACTTGGAATCCACTACCTCTCAGAAAATTTAAAGGCCTTTTCTCAGAAAGCTTCATATTTACAAATAACAACTGAGAAATGAAATATGCATCATTTAACTAAACTAAAAAAGGAAAACAACAAAAAAAGATGGAAATAAATAAACCTAAGCTGGAGACAAGAAATGAAGCTCAAAGTGGGTCTTCCTTGTGATTGGACAGCCTGCATTAATCAAAGACATCTGATTGCAGAGAAAATGATAGCTCCCTGATCTCGTCTGGATATTGTTAACAATATAGCCCCAGCATTACACAGCTCAAAAACCTGTCTACAGTGTTCTTAAGCATATTTTTGATTGCTGTGTATACACATGGAGAAATGTAATTTTCAGAATAATTTTGAAAGAACTGCTTGCACTGCTTTCACGAAATGATCAGTGGTAAAACTACATTTAGGTGTGAGGCTTCAAAAATGACACAATGCAATCTGTTTATTCTACAAAATCAGTATGTTCTCAAGTACCTTATACCTCCATGAATATTCATTACTGGCAACACCTCATACCTTCTAACAAACTACAAGAAGTCCTGATATTCTACCTGTATATTCAAAAACATTCTCTTTTTTTTGGCCTAAGCTTCCAAAATTAAAAAAAAAATGTTAACAGGCAGAGAGAGAGGTTCAGTAGATAGAAAGGAAGAATATTTAAAGATTTTTCAATTAGAATTCAAAATCAGCTTACTGAAGACTTAATTTGGTTGCTTCATTGCGGTATAAGATAGGTATTAACTAACTACTTTAGTAAAAGTGGACTTCAGATATAGAGATAAGGTAAAACCTAAAATACTGATGGAAACTTATGTAGTCATAAATATCCACAGCTGAGTTTATATTTCAAAACCCCTGAAAACCAGAAAACAAACCCACAAATTTTCTCTTGGAAAGAAGCAGGCACAAATTCATCAGCTTCAATAAATTTGTGGTTTTATTCAAGTAGTGTATTCTCCAGTGTAGCACTTGATGCAGTAAAAACTAACATCACTGGCCTTTAGTGAAGAAGTTTAGTCCTATGTATACAGAAAGAACACCGAATACCTTCTGCATTTTTCAAACAGTAGTAAGAAACTATGGCTTTTCCTAGAAAAAGTTGGGGTTTTTTTGAAAATTACTGTAAATGGTTCCACAGGACATAGTATTAATGTTACTGTATTAAATTTTCAGATTATTTTGGTATGTTTCTATAATTTGACACTGGGAAATGGGGAGAAATATATTTCTATTACGTATCTATCAGTATCATCTTCTTGCAATGAATTATCATCAACATAAAGCACCACACCATGCAATCTATGAAGTCTACTTTATAACCAAAACCTGTGTTAGCTAGTTACTATACAGTCTGTCATGCATGTGTCGTTATGAAATTACATTTCTTAGATTAAGTATTTTTCCATACAAAGTTGTCAAATGACAATATAATTTTAAGAACAAGCTGTCCATAACCTGTAGTTCTGTCATAAGGAATCTTAAGTTAAATCTTTAGCATTTAATATGTTAGTTATTTTTGGACAACACATAAGCAATTAAGTATTATCCTGCTAGAGCCTGATGATTTCTGAATTGAATCTTTTGACGTTTAATTTTTGTTTGTTGTTTGCTTTAGGAGTTTCTCACAAATCTGCAGCGCTCAGTACAAGCTGTGTTGATTTACATAATGCAAAACATATATACAAGAGTTTTGGGGTGTTTTTTTTTTTTTCTACTTACTTGCTGCTGGGAAGAAGCAGATTCAGAAGGCAAACTGTGAGATGATCGGCTACGAGGAGGCGGTTGTGGGGGTTCCAGACTTTGTGGGGCACTCATCTGAGATGGATGAGATGCCACAGGTATGAGAGGGTCCTGCATCCGTAGCACAGGTGGTGGCTGAGTGGTGGCCTGAGCAGGTCCAGCAGCCTGAGGCTTTAGTGGTTCGGGAAGCAGTGGTGAGCCTGCAAGTAAATATACAGTAAACATGCAGTGTTTTCCATTGTAAAGAATTGCAATAGAAATCTTAAGAAAGGCATGAATGAGAGCACGTGGCTGTGGAAGCACCAGGCAGAACCACAGAAGGGGTTGTAAGACACCTCTAGTTGCTTACAGGTGTTCGTGGCAACTAAATTAGAAATCATCAAAAGCTCAGCATAGTGTCTGTTAAAAAATTATTACTACAGATACAAAATAGAGAACCAGAAACCATGTCATTCTTAAATGTACTTCAGTTGTATTTAAAAGTATTTTGGAAGCCACTACTGTAAAAAGCATATTTTGACATTAATCCAATTAAAAAAAAAACCCAACCACTAAGTTTGGGAAGTGGCTTTGAGAGTCAAATATAAACACTATTCCAAATGTTATGATTACAGAAAAAACAGTACAGGGAATGGTTTAATGATCAACACACATGATAGGACACACCAACGCGCACAGACCAAAACGCAGCAATCTGATAAAAGTTTCTCTTGGTAACATGAAATCTGTGGGTCTAGTTCTCATCTGACTGCTGCCTATTATCTCATAAAGGTTTACAATACTTGGGGATGGTTAACTGCCAAACGTTACTACAATCAAGAATCTTAATTTCTAGTGAAACCCAAAGAAATCTGTTGAAAACAAAGCATTCAAACCAAAGACAGTACCTCTTGACAGAATAGTGACATTTATATTTAACCTCCAAAGCAAACTTACCCCTTGGTGATTCAGCTGGCTTGGTCTGAGTTTCAGGTGCTGGTCTTGCACCAGAGGGACGGACATGGCTTTGTGGTGCACTAATAACTCCAGCTCGAGGGGGGACAGTCTGACATAATTGGTAAAAAAGAAACTATTTTAGTTCTACTTTGGATCCAGAGTCACCTACTGCTAAACGATTCAGGATAATCAGAATTCAGTGAAAAATTAATTCTTTGGTAACAATTGCCAAACTAATTTTTTATGCACATATAAAAGCAAAGAGTTTATTTTCAAAACACTGTGAGGGTTCAATTCAAAGCAAAGAATTTTTACAGTCCTCAACTTTATATAAACGTTCACCTGTGCAACCATTTAGAAACAGTTATTATTTTGTTAGTATTAATAAGTTAGTTTTACCTAAGTCTGTGAGCTGTCGTAAGCAACAAAAACAACAACAGCAACTACTTTATTTGGAGATCTCAGGACACTTTGATTACCTGTCATCAATGCAGACTGTAGACAGCATCTACCTTTTAGGCTCTAATTATTGCCTGGCATTTACAAACTACAGTCAATTTTATGTAGTAAAAATCCAAGATATGCATAGAAGACCCATGGTTATTTTTTTTCCTCTGAAATTTACGTTTGCTAAGTGTAACATGGTTATTGCTGTTTCTCAGCAAACAGTATTAATGAAACATACATTCGGCCTCATCTGAAGGCTGCAGCTTTCCAAAACTTGTTGGAACAGAAGTTAATATACTGGGAACAGAACTGCTCTCATGAAACAAAAGTAAAAATTCAACTATTCCAGATAGCCAAGCGAATTATAAACACCACACTTGAAAGCCGAATGTAAAGCGTTAGAATAAAAATGCTACATTTCAGAAAAAAAAAAAAGATCACAAGGCAAGATAGTTTGCAAGTTTTGTTTCCTCTAATATTTTGTGTACTTGGTGTACTCTGACAAAATCTTACTAAGAATGGATGTTCTAGAAATGGTTTTCAGAGCACTATTACACAATTCTATACGAACAAGATTTAAAAACAAGAAAAGAAACTTCACCGCTACAAAACAAGTATCATCTGTGATCTTATTTTTACTAGATGTACGTACCCTACTTTGAAGACTTTATATAACACCTGATTCATTATGCTTGGCTGAGTCCTTTTAACAACTTTCTAAATACTTTAAACCACCTAACCTCTGAAATGTCTCTCTCCCCTATAATTGCCAAGATGCGTTTTGTCATCTCTCTGAATATTCTGAAAGCAGGCAGAAGGATGACTAGATTAAAAGGCAAGATGCATTAAAAAACTCCCCTGCAAATTCAAAAGCAGAAATATCAAAAAGGAACAGAAAAGAAGCACAAACGAAGTCTAAAGGGCGCTCAGGAAGGGGTGCCCGCCACGGCCCCTGTCCCTGGTCCTGAAATCCTTCCACTGGGACGCTGCCTTAAAACCAACTTGACCAAGAGGAGCGCGGCAATGGCAGTTCGGGAACCCAAACAAGGGTTGAGCTGAGGCTTGAAAAGCCAAGCAGATCTCAGAAGACGTTTTTGCAGACCTACTATTACATTTGGTTGATTGCTTTGTTGTGGTTTTTGGTTGGTTGGTTTGGCTTGTTTCTTTATTTTATTTTAAAAGAAAATCTCAACATCTGAAAAGGAAGAGATGGAGTCAGTTTTGTCTTATCGAATGACACTGGCAATTGCTTTTTTTTTCTGGAAACTGGCAAGCAGCTCTAACTGTAGTCCAGCTTCAATAGCACAAGAGAACAAAACCACTTTGTTCCTGTCTTGATAATATGAACAAAAATTCCAGCACTTACGCCAGTTTCAAGATCCTGTTGGAATCTCTTCTGTACGCCAGATTTTCTAACTAAATTACTTTGATTTAAAAATGGCAAATTCTGTGCTGTTTCCACAACATAATTTTTTTTAAAAAAGTGCGTCATATGGTGATAAATAAACACATTCGTTCCTGCATATACCATGTTTTCTTTATCCAAATTTTAGAAGAGAGTGTTTTACATTTCTGGGAGTGGTAACATTGTAGTAACATCTCAAAGTGCAGAGATGAAGAACTGTTTGCTGTGAGAATCAATCTCTTTGAGAAAAATTAATGAGCGAAAAGTGATTCCAGTGGTGGCTTTCAACAGTAGTTTTCAGTGGTTTCAATACTGTACGAGAGTACAACAGAAACAGCAATGTAAGTAAGGTAGTATTTTAAGCTCTACAATAACTGATGCCTCTGCATAGCTAGCCACCTCCTTTTGTTTCTTGATCGCTTCAAAGCTGGAAAAGGAGTCTACAGCCTTTTACAAAAAAAAATTATGTGGATTTAACTTAAATTCTTACAGTCAGCTGCATCTTTACTTTAATGGCTTCTCTCTCACCATCGCTATCATCATTAATATTATCCCAATGAGAAGAGCAAAATGCCTTGGAGAAGGAAACCTGAATTCTCTAATGACCACGAAACTGGTCAGAAAGTGCCAATATTTGCTGCTTTTTAGTCTATAAAATGTCTGGGTATAAAGAGGTATGATCCAAGTCAAAAAGCCTAGAACTGCCACAACACGGGGAACAAAGTAAGCATAAATACTTTGGTTGATGTAGCTACAGAAAGAAAAGTCCTTCATGCTGCAAAAATTCTCTCCGAAATATGCTGCAAAGTCTAAAGAATTAGCAACAAACGATACAATTTCCTAGTAATTCTTTAAGAATTCCTATTACTATTAAAACACTTTTTCCTTCTCTAACATAAGGCTCCTCCTTACTGCTAAAATAATTAAGGCAGATGTCTTCCATCTCTTGGTTTCTTTCTTGTAGTGAAGCATTCAAGTGCCCATAAATCCTTCATTCACTTCATTTCCACAAATAAAAGAACGAAATGCAGAACTAATGTTTGTTGAATGTATTGATGAAATTGTAGCATGTTTCATAAAGACCTTCATGAAAATTAATTTTTAAAACAAGGTATAGAATACCATTCCAACAAGTAATCAGCTATATAACAATACATCGACTGCCTATATAAAATATTAACTGCCTGCAAACAATTAACTGCCATCAGGATATACATTTCGGTGCAGAATATAATGCATTTTATCATACCAAATCAGCACTGTAGTCAACAGGAACACAGGATACAAAGAATAACTTTGCACTTTGCAGTTATTTGAAAGCGGGCGTAAAGTGTGGTATTATTTGGGAGCCTATGAAGGGACTGCACAGAGTACAAAACAAAGTCTTGTCCAGTACATATATTCTGGAGTATTTTGAGTCAACATACACGAAATGCTGAGGAAATTAACTCACAGAAGCTGTAAAATGACTAGTCAATTTTGCAGTTTTCTTACATCTGACTTCCAAAAACCCACTGCCAGCATAATGAACTGTGAAAACTTAGGAGGAAAATTATTTTAAGACGGAATACCTACCGGTCTGGTTGTACCATATCCAGCAGTTCCTGCGCTTGAAATTCCAGATGAAGGTGGAGGTTGATTACGAACTGGAACAGACATTAGAGATCACTGACTTAGAACATATTTCAAAAATCAACTGATTTCTGTATTTTAATTAGTACAAAGCATGTATCTGTATTACCTAGGTTATCTTTTCTTTGTGTTCCAGGACTTTTTTGTGCTTTGAAGCATGGAAAAAAATTAGATTATCTTTGTTAGATAAACTACAAACACGTATTACATGGCAATGGTACATTATCACTAATGGAAATGGGAGCAAAAAGACATTAGTGATTTTTTTTAAATTGTTACACATTAAAGTCTATCCATCAGCTAAGCTGTTACTCTAGCACACTTATCCCATGGCACACATGAAGTAATTTGACCTTTCTAATTACAAATTAAGTCAAATCACCTCCTATTCGTTGCAAGCTAAAGACGCCCACTTGTACAGGTACCCTGTGTTCTCAATCGTGCTAGAAGCAGTTGTTTTCTTTTGTAGTGTATTCTGCAAATATTCTAACAGCAGTCTTTAAAACAAAAAGAACTTATGTAACATGCTGATTCAAAAAAATCATGCGATCAGAAGACTACATCTCTAATTATCTATAGTTCAGCAATCTACAGGGTCTACACCAAAGTTCCTGAACCTATTCTCTTTGTTTACGGAATAAATATATTACAGCACCAACCTCAACAATTACATGCTGATGCTAATTATAACCTTCTATGCAACATTCAAGTTGTGAAGTGCAAGATAGGAAAAAATTACCTTTACCTCAGACAAGTGCACAATTTCTAACAGGCAAAGAGGTTTAGGATTCTGGCTTGTGTTTCTGTTGCCTATTTCCCAGGAAGGTAAAATCACCATGTCAGTTACAGTAACTGGAAGGAATACTCTGTGGTACATAAGACACTTAGTTTATCAAACCAGCTTCCAGTTGTCAGACAACCCTGCTTTCTTAAAACCGGTTAGAACAGGTTTCTAGGTACAGTTCTCAGTAATGCAACTTGTACTCTGGTGCCAGTTCACCCTACTTTGAGCAGGAGGTTGGACTAGATAACCACTGGAGGTCCCTTCCGACCTGAACTATTCCATGTGTATGCTGATTTTGCTAATTTAGCAAAATGAACCAGCAACATAGCCAAAATGGTTTGTAGTAAACTGGAGGATATCTTGGCTGTGACTGTATCAGGACTTTTTATTAGCACATCTATGTTTGCTACAAAGGGACACATTCCTGAGGGGATAGGAAGAAACCCAAAAGCATGACTCCGCTGGCATGGCTAAAGCAGGACCCATTCAGCACTATACACATGTACTCCAACTAGAATAATGCAAGAAAAATGCTTCTCATAAATGTATGTCACATAGACTTCGGTATCAAAATCAAAATACCTACACTGTGCTCTTTAGGAAGAGACAAAATATTAAATTATAAGCAAAATTATTGAAATGGAACTTTCTCTCCCCAAAATATATGAACATATACAGCTCTTTATCAAACATTAGGTTTCCAAAATTCCTGATGTAGTTGCAGGTATAGTATTTACTCTATCAGTCAGTCAGCTACAGCTTCCTCTGAGAGTCAGCCTTGAAAGCATTCCTCTTGATTTCTGCAGTCTGTTTTGCTTCACTTTGTCATAAACGAAGACTGCCTTCTATAGAAATTCACACCATCACTGAAAAGCAGGAAGCAACTTGGCTGTCTGAAAACTATGTAAAATCAAAGAAGAAAGAACCTACACAATAAATACCTTCACAAAACCACCTTTAGTGTCACAGGGGCAATAATATTACTCAGGTATTAAATTAGAAATCCGTTTCTAGAAGACAAAAATTGTTATGTTACCTTCTACTTCTCTCCTAGCTACCCCAGGACTGGGAGGAGCTCCAAGACCTTTTCAGAGAAAGAAGAGAAGCTGTACATTGCATAAGAAAAGCAGTAGATTGAGAAAGTAAAACCAGAAAGAACACTGCTACAAGAACGCTTTGCATAATTTAAAAATTGCCTAGCTATAGTTACTTTTAGGAGATAACCATTTGTAGCAGCATGGGGAAAACAGACTGATAAAAATTAGAGATCAGCAAGTACGATCATGTTTAGAAGCATGCTGGTATTTCAATTTTACATTACAGCTGAAAGAGAATCCCATTTCCTCAGTATTCACTCCCACAAACTCTTGTAAATTCAGAATGACATTAAATGTCAGTCCTGAAACTCTTGTAAAGCAGAACACACACCTGTACTGAAACAATTGAAAATAAACAGGTACATCACTTATACCCAGTATTATGTCTGCTTCCTTTAATTTAGGAGAATACTATGTAGTATGTTTCTGCCAAGATTACATCTGAATAAGCAATTTTATGGAAGAAGTAAGTTTCCCACTTTATACCATGTATCGTATCCTACGGAACTGTATCATTACGTTATCTCCAGCTGCACTCTGTACCTGGGAAAGCTCTATCAACTGTTGCCAGTAGCTGTTACAGTTCAGATTGAGAGAAAGAAGATTTTCAATCATGCATAACCATGCTGAATTATTTTAGTTCTGCAATATGATCAAGCATATACCAGGTCCATAAAATCATATGGTAAAAAACATGGCAGGAATAGATAACACTAGACGGTATGCAAGGAGAAATCCTTAAGGCATGCGCATAGCAAAAAAGTAACAGTAAAATATCTGGCAACTCCGAAGTGGCTGAAGTACAGAGGAAGGAAAGGGAGCCAGTGTTCAAGAAGCCTACCTTAAAAGCAACTTTTGCCTTAGTGATGACACAGCCTCATGCTTTCTCATCATGTGCCAATGTGTGGTATCTGCTCAGGAGCTCTCTATGATCTGGAAAGAGTGCTGTGAATTTTGTCAGATATGGGTGGAGGTGTCACTTAGAGTAGGAAGAGTGAAGGCTGCAGCTGAGGCTGGTATGTGATTATCTCCAGAGATGTCGGATCTCTGGTTCTGCTGAACATCTGGTTCAAAGATGTTAAATACTAGCATATGTTATATATTCTGGGTGAGTTCCAGGCTTCGCCAATTAACATTAGATTTCCATCGCCAAAGTTTCTGGCAGTGAAATCCTCTGTGAGAGAAGCAGCACTGAGGAGGGATGAACAAGAGGGTGTTTGTAAGGAGGCGGCACAGGAGGAGAGCACTGCCTGAGAACATTTCATTGCTTTCAGGTACTAGCACTGCCCTTCTCCCACGCAACCTAGAGGAACCCTGGGCGGGGAAAAAGAAAGTGGAAACCCATATGCTATGAGAAATGTACCTGCTAACTGAAGGAAAATAAAGGGAGGTGGATGGAGAGCAGCCCTGCAGAGTGCAGGACACTCTTCCTAACCCTCTGTGGTTACAGAGGCATAAAGCTAACTGTTTGTCTCGGAGTAGTGATGGAAATGGGCACAACAGCACTCTCCAAGAGCAGGGAACAAGCCTGTTCATTTCACAGATTTTCTGCACTTGCCCATTCCAAAGCTCAACTCAGCCCATACTTGGAATAGGTGTTTTCACAATGCTCTTTTGTTAAGCAAATCTCTTTTTTTTTGCGTAAGACGATTAATAAAGTCAACTCCTGTGAGGGGAAGGAAGGCAGAGAACCTCTTTGACCACAGCACATAGACACTTCTTATGTTGGTGCACCATAAAGAGGAAGACTTATGTGCACAAGGATTTTAAAAGATTTTGACAAAAATAATATTCCTTATATGGCAGGAAAGGGCATAAAGGTTAAATACCCAAATTTCAGTTAGTAATAATACTCTTCAGCAGTGATAAAGCAAAATTATGGTGCTGTAATAATGCTCTCACAATTGGCATTATAGGAAGATTTTAATCATAAGGACAGTGAAAAAAACATATATCTGAAACACCGAAACACATTTTTGGGTACTATTTTAAAGTATTGCTGTAGTCTGTATAGAGCTTGGCATCTCTATTGCTGTTTCAAACAGTATTTTGCAAGTAAAAACATCACATGCTTGTTTTATACAGTATTTTAAAGAAAAGGGTTGGATTTGCACAGGAACAACCTGTAACTTATGCCCTGGCATCTTTTAGTCAGAACTGCATGTTTTGCAAAGATTACACTTACATATTAGCTTAATGGAAAAGGAAACAACCCCAGTTTCTCATAAAGTAAAATGTGCATATATGCACACATGTGCATGTGTATATCTATATCTATATATGAAATTTAAGCCATTTGCCTACATTTGAACAACACATTTACTGTTTTACCATTAAGGCTTCTTGTTTCCTCCATTACTGAACACTCCTTCCTCAGCAAGAAAAGAAGGGTGCTCTTCCCCATGTTTTGTAAAAAAACACCAAACAAGAAACAAACCCAAGAAATGCTTTTTCAAATGGACTGCCATATCCTAAGGTACCCAACCAACCGTAACTCAGTTCTGCAAAAAAACCCAAAACCTACAGGAGAAAAGTAAAGATGTTGAATGGTTCTTGCAAGGCTAAGTTTAATGCATGACTGCAAACATCAGTGTACACTAATAAGTACTTGCTGCTTGGATGCATGTATTTCCATAGCTTAATATGGTTGCATTTCTTTCAGTGTCAACTTTATTAATGTATTTTCTAAGTTTATTTTCTTTGAAGGATAATCACAGTGAAAATGTAATGCATTTTATCCAAATTATTCCATATACTGAAAATACTGTGCATTCTCTCAATCTTAACCCCATCTTAACCCTATTTTAACAGTTTAAACCAATGATACAAGACAACTATAAGCCTTTCCTGCATCAGTCAAGAAAAGTCTGATTAATATTATTAAAGGGGAAAAAAGAAAGTTATTTTTTAACTTCAGGTAATTGTCAAATAGCAGCCTTTATAATTTTTAATGTCCTGTAGAAATTTATTCTGTTATGTATTAAAAAATAGTCTTGGGTAAACAGAGTGCAACATTTCAATTTTTAACTATAAACAACTGAGAACTTATAAAATCCTCAGCGGAAATCTTTCACATTAGCAGGCAAAAACTCTGTATTTTGCAAATGCCTGCAATGAGTAAATAGCCTTATTTCCTTGAATTCTGAGTTACTTCTAAGTAAAATATGAGCAAATTCTTAAAAAAGGAAAACTTAGATGCCCAAATCCTGCTACCATCTTCAAAGCATACTGAGCCACCAGAAGAAATGTTACAGGCATTGAAGGGAGTGAAGCACTCAGAGAAAAAAAGGTTAAAACACACAAGTAATAAGAAAGAGTAACATTTTAAATGCACGACATTTCAAAGACATCTTTGATATCGCTTTGCACATGCTACAGAAGCCTAAAACCCAAGTTTGATACACTTACACAGCACACAGGCGTTATTTTTCACAGTGGTTTAGGAGATTTGTTCCAGGTAAGAGAAGGAGATACCATTTCCCCAAGTAACACTCTAGGACATTTATGCTCCTTCCCATCCTGTGCTAGTTTGCTCAGAGTTGAGCTCAGGTACTGCCCAAAAGTGAAGCATTATGCTTCATAAATGTACGCCCATGAACAGAAAATGAAGAAAACAGAAAAAGTGGGATGAGGTTTAGGCCACAATAATACATGGGGAAAAAAATTATACTACAATCTCTTTTAAAAGATTGCGTAAAAAGCATGTTTTATGCCAGTTACAATTCTTTATGGAAAGTTATGTTGCGAAAGAAGGTAAAAAAACAAGGCAGCTGGTCTTTGGACAATTGAGACAAACTAGGCAAACAGGATTGTGTCAGCGCATATAAAACTAGAGGCCTGAACTAGTACAAAGATCTCACGTATGTTGTGCTACTTTCTAAAACTTCAGTATTTTAACTAATTTGAAATATGATGCCTTTAGCCTAATAATCTCCTCCCCTCAACCCTGAGAGCCGTGCGCATCAGAATAAGTTAGCTGGTATTTATATGCTATATAATGTAGTATACTTATTTTCTGAAATCACTTAAAACTTTGAAATCATTTTCTCAAAAAAACCTCTTTTCTACCGAGTGGCAGTATCTGAAAACCCACTAAGAAAGTATTTCAGAGCCACTAACTGTTCTCACTCTATCCCGTGTATTAATGAGCTGATTTAAGTCCAAGCAGGACAGCTCAACTATGAAGCGTCTGACAAAGAGGGACAAAGATTAGTTTCAGGAAGAAGCACTTCTGAGGACACATGAGTCGTTATTACGTGCAAAACAACCAGATCAAGCTGAAAAAAACAAAACTAGCCTGAAGTGTTGAGCAGGCCCTCAGCATTATCAAAAGGGAAGGAATTAGGGAAGACTTATGTCAGGATTCTGTTACTTTATAAAGACCTCTAGTTCTCAAGAGACTTCAAAACAACTGAAAAAAATCCCTTGCTAAGTTTGTGTTTCTGAAGCACACGCTCATTCCCAGAATTTTAGAGGATGTTTCACGTCTCTAGGAAGGGCTTAGGAGCACATTTCAGACTTGGAACCGAAAAACAAACTACCCATATGTCAGTGTTCAGCTGAAAGACAAATATAGCTCAGTGGTTTGGAGCTCTCTGTTAACTGGTGACCATCCATCGGAAACTGGGCCAGACCGTGGTAGTTTCAACTTGAACAATTAATGGATAATCACTGAGAGTAGCTACAGTCACAATCCATTTTACCAAGCTCCTTGACATGGACTACGAGGAATAAAGGTAACCTTTTCACAACTAAAGACAAGTTTCTACTTTTACAGAAAAGTCAGCTGTGTACACTTTGACCAGGATGAAGTAATAAAAACCTGGAACAACTTTAACCTCTCTGACTATAACGTGTCAACTTCTGGAGAAGTATCATTTCACGAAAAAGTCAAATGTAATTCAGAGGGGGATACAAACCCTGAGAAAGAAATTACATTGACATTCCAAAATTACCCACTTTTATACCTTCGGACATCATCATATCAAGTACTGCCACAACAGACCACGATACTAGTTTTGCTACGTAGTCGTATTTGAAAACAATTAAAATCATTACCTCCAAATTCTTTTCTAGCAGGTGCAGGACTCCTACCGCCTTACAGTATTTAAGAAATGAATGCAGCAATAATGAAAAATATCAGTACAGTAAGAGGGAAGAAAAAGAACGAGAAAGTTAAAAATGACAAGGGTCAGTTTGTTATTAACTATGTTGCTCATATGCTTCTGTGCATCCGGTTTCTCTTAGTGCTCAATTGTTTTACATTTTCAGATGATCCAGATGGACACTACATTAAAAATTTGGGCATGATACAATGCATACATATTGATGCCAAAATAAAAGGAATATAAATCAATGAATGCACAAGATTATTCATCTTTAATTTTTAAAATGAAGATGCTATAAAAATGAAAATGTTGAATAAACACTGCTGTAGGAATCCCACATTTTAAAACTGAGAAAATAAGTTTTTAAAAAAATTAAAACTTATTCATTTAGCAAAGACAATAATATTTCAATGGTACTGAAAAATGCTGTTACTTCCCATGCTATTATTGCTACTAAATGCACCAAATAAACATTTTGATGAAAAAAGGGTATCTTTCATTAAGCCCCAAACCGACAATCTAAAATGTAGTTTCAAAGTTCGACTTGCAGACTTGAAACAAAATTTTCCTGACCACGTGATACACATCACTGCATTACCTGATGGTGGAGGCGGCCTCTGTGGTGGAGCAGGGCGTGCAGGAGGAGCAACGGGGCGAGGTGGTGGAGGACGCTTAGGTTCCAAGCTCTGAGAAGACTCTTTCTGCTGGGTACCAAGCTGAATTTCAGCTGAAAAACATGACAGAGAACAATGCAAAAATATTTTTCACATGGATGATAGTTGGTCCCCAGCCCTGCTTTTTTTTTAAGTAAGGAAAAACAAGAGGAACAACCAATGGTGAAAAGTAGTAGATTTCTTAAACCAAGATTTTTGTTTTGTATGCTTTAATCCATATATGGTTTTCACAGAATCCTGAGCATGCTTACAAATTGCAGAGTTCAAAATTTTGGTTCTGACACTTATTTGTGAATTAAATGCTCTGGATAAAATGTTATGAGGGGAATTTTGAAGGCATTTTTAAGTGTTTGTAAAGTTACTCGAAACTACATTGAAATAAACTGTTCTAAAAGCCATTCCAAACACTGTAATTCTAAATGTCCACTTTGTTACTAAAGTAAAGTTGTGTTTAAACAACAGCTTTCATATGTTACACCCAATTTACAAACCTACTGATTAAAATTTATATATTACAGCTGATAGTAGCATTAATTGAAACAGGCTGTATTTGAAGAGTACGACTGAAGTGAACTCGGATTATACTGACAACATTGCAGTGGAATTTTTTTCCAATTAATCAACTTAGCCTATTAGTCACATAACTTTTTGAGATGTCTCCTCCATGACAAAATGCTAAAGAACTAGAGCAAGTTAGTTTACAGTAGCATAGATCGGTGGACAATGTACTAAATAAGACTCAGGACACAAAGCTCTTCCAAAGCCCACTAGGGAAACTGAAGCACAAAGAACGAGGTGATGTGCCCAAGGCCCCTAACATGTAAAATGCTAGATAATGACGAGCTCAGCCTTTTATATTGATCTAAAAGCTAATATTTTACCACTGGGCCATATAGCTGCCAGATTGTACAGTAGTAATAGAGACAGTCAAGCAATGTAATACACACTGTGTGTGGGAACGGGTGGTCCAGGAGTTTTTGTGGGTGCTCGGCTTGGTCTCACTGGGAGCATCGGTCCATCCGACAGCGTAGGAGATTGGCAGGGACTGGAACGCGGGGAAGAGCTTGGGGAGGTTCCAAGACCAGAGCTTGAAGTTGGCTGTAGATGCTGAGGAAGGATCTCTTCTACTTCAGCACTATAATCATCAATGTCTCCTACAGAACAAACCCCACCCGCCCAAAATAAAAGCATGTAATATAAAAAGGAACAACAGCTTCTTATATTAAAGAGTGGGAAAGTTACAAATTGATTCTGGGCATGGGATTTTCTGCAAAAACCCCTCAAGTTGCAATGAATTAGCTCAAAAACTCAAATATGATACTTGCATCATAAAACTACAAATAAAAAATCTGAATGTATTCAAACTAGTTGAAAATACTCCAAATGCACAACATATATTAAAGATACATATTACAGGTAATCACAAGGAATATTACAAGTGCCACACTACTAATATAGAAACAATTAGCTTTACAAAGTAGACCTTTGCAAAAATTATTTTCCTGGTTTGCCATAGATGGCAAGCTTCACTTATTCTTCAGAAGGCCGGGCAAGTGATTTAGGGCTATTCGTAATACCTCCTGTTTGAAAAAGTGAAATGATTTTTAAAAATAAACTTCAACATGGTAAACCGTCAATTTAGAATACTTTTACATTGATATTAAAGATGCATAAAATAGACAATTATCTCACTACACTCCAAAAAGACCACAGTAATTTCTTCTGTCATAACTTCTAGGCTTCTCTCTCATCACACACATAAATGACACAAGATGTTGCACAGAATTTCCAGCTCAGAACAGACTAACTAGGCTGCTATTTGGTTACTAGCTTTTGATTTAAGAGTCTTGCGGGATTTTTGAGCTATCACATCTTAAGGGAATCATACCATTTCACGTAGGTTTCTTGATAAAATCAACCAATCATACAGGAACTTAAACTGTTAAAGTCCTGTTTCCTACCTGCACTGGAAAACAGATGAAGTATTTTGACACTGAGACTACTACAAATTCCAACTTTTCACACAAGTTTCCCGTATCTGTAACATCTGTACTTTTATCAAAACATAGTCTCCTTTATGAAATATCTGTACAAAAACCCCTTAGTCTACTCTTCCCATTATCCATGACTGCCATCTCTCTTTTTGAAACTTTTGCAATGTAATGTTTGCCACTAAGGAGCTTAGAAATTCAAAGCCAATGAGCTGCTCAGAATAAACCAACACAGGCACAATGACTACAACTACAAAGTACATCTGCTCAAGAAATGACAAAAAAACAATCTTGTAAAATACATATGGAAAGGTAACACACACAGAAGTGTCAGCAGGTAAGATGTGGGTTTGTTTCTTTTCTGCTGTTGAAAAGCCAGCTGGTTTAATTGTCAAGGCTATAAGAAGAAAAAAAGGAGTGAAAGCAGACTTTTCATAAAAATTGGTTGAAAAATAAGCTGTGACAAAGTATGTAGATTACAAACATGCAAGTAAACAAAAGCAAAAACACAGAGGCACAATTGCTGCAACAGCAATATTCAGCAACTTGAGGATTCTGCCAGAAAAGTATGACATTAAAAGATACAAAATTCCTTCAGAGAAAAACCAAACCTGACAAAACCCAGGGAATAGGGAAACAGCAACTCCTCGACACTGAAGATCAGTCTGCTCCAAGGAGCAACAGAGGCTGAAGGTTTCCTTGCTCAACTCCTATTTGCCTGCCTGTCAAAGGCTCACCAAGTATTTTCTTGGGGGTAGGAAACATACAAGTGCTTAGTACGAGAGCTAATTAGCCTTATTAATCTATTAGGCCTATTGGCAAAATAATTGCTTTGCACTCTCAGGCTGTGTATATCCTGCTTATAGGGTGTCTCCATGAACAGTAAAACTTGTCTGAATGAAGCGACCTTGAGTGGGTAGGTCACAGGATAAAGCAAGAAGAATAAAGAGAATATCAGCAAATCAGTAAAACCTAAAGATTCGGTGCACACTGACACTGCTCAACGAGTTGTCAAGACACTACTGTAAATAATGGGATTTGTAACTTATTTGTTTTAGATGGGCATAAACATTTGAAAATAAAGTATTGATACGTGCATTCAAGTAACCACATTATTTAGGACTGAAAGCATTTCAAAACGAGCAATATCTTATTTCAACAAACCTTCCATATCATAGTCTGCAGTAACCTCAGCATCTTCACAAAGCAAAGTGGAACTTGTTGATGAAGGCAGCCCAATATTAATCTTCTCTAGATTCATTTCATCTTCCAGAGTTCTAATCCAATCTGGATTTTTCAGGCTTATGTTTATAATCCTTCCTAGTAGCTGAATTGCCAAAAAGGTACGCACAAAACAGAAACTGGTAAGAGTAGGAACATTAACATCAAAATTCATCATTCCAGATTTAAAAAGAAAAAAAAAACAACTGAAAACACCACAAAGAAGGTTAGCAAAATTTCTAAACAATGACAGTGATATGTCACAGAAATAACTATCCTTTTCACTTCATTTGCTAATTAAGTATATTTACGTAAACTGTTAATTACAACTATATAATAGTTTTCTAAAGAACAATTAAGAACGTGTCTCAGGAGATTTTCGTTTATTGTTAATAGGAAAGCTTCTTGTTTCTTTATCTTGACAGAAACACTACTTTTTGTAAAGAAAAACAGACTTTCTTATACCCTACAGAAATCATTTTAAAGACTGATAAAACAGCAAGCCTTCACTCTGCCAACCAACACATGACACTTGAGCCCCTACTCTGCATGAATTTTCAGTGAAACTCTCAGCAGATGCAATGATCCGTCTGCAAACATCACATTACAGAATCTAAAACTCAGCAGGAACACAGATCTATAAAAACTTGAACATGAAAATTAAAATTTCTACAGAGATTAAACACTGGCCCTACAGAAGTCAATGAGAGCTGAAACTTTGACATTTTAAGGTGACTGCAGCACAGGAGTGATGAATTTTAGATGATTGCAGGCTATAAATATGATAAACTGGTTCCTACTACAAACTCAAAGTTAAAACTCTGCTTTTTGAATCATTTAAAAAAACACCAATAAAAAAATCCCTCATTTGACAAAGATGCCCCTCAGTAAGAGATCTTCATTTCTCTAACAGCTCTCCTCATAAAAATAAAGTTTGATACTTCTCTCAGCTGGCTTTTGAAACTCAACGTAATGCTGTGTGGCTATTAAAAGTAAAAAACCCAAATATCAGACACAACCATCTAGCACAGAACATTTAAGAATTAAAATGGACCAGCCAAACAAAAAACCCAAACTACCCAAGTATTCTTTAAGAAGGTAGATTTTCTCTTGCCGTACAAAAGCTCAGTAACTTTTACATTACCTCAGTACCATTCAAATTCATAACATTCAAAGCAGAGCTTCCTTCCAAAAATGTTACCCACATCTTGTCCTCCACGAACCTGCAAAGTCCATTGGAAACAATAATTAAAAAAACTTTATCCTACCTACTAACTTTTGGAGCTTCTTAACGGTTTTTCAGTGTTTCATGTGAAGGAGAAAAATTACTTTTTAAAGTTAATTAAAAAACATATAATTAGCTAACAAGCTTTAACTGAATGTATCCTTGTAAAAAAAAAAACCAAAAAACCCAATGAAAAACAAACAAAAATTAAGTGAAAGAGAACCAGAAAAATATCACACGGTGAAAGCACTGTCATTTTAAAAAATACGTGACTACAGTTACATATTCAATAGTAATTGTGTGGCTACGGGTTAGATATTTGTATTAGGTGCTCTGTGTAACATCATACTATGGACTTGGGACTATGCTCCTTAGTATGTGGAAACAAAACAAGCCTCCCCAAAATCAAAAACACTACAACACTTATGGTGCAATTAACATCTTAGTGAAAATGCAACATTGACAGGAATCCTCTCACATTCAGTTCATTTAAAATGACTAACCTAATTTAAGAATACAAAATTACATAAAAGGCAAATTTTAACTCCGAATTTTGACAAAGTCAGTATGATACACCATCTCAAAAATAAAGATTATCTGGAAGAATTACGTCTGAAAATTGAGGCACATACAGGTATGTAAAACTAATTTTCAGCCGTAAAGACACTGAAGTTGAAATCCAAATATTAAAAATGAAGCAGATCACAACATAAATGTCCACTAAGAAAGTAACCATGTTCAGGAAATAAGTGGGAACAATGAAGAGGCATAGAGATTAAAAAAATGTTTTAACCTTATAAGTATAACTTCACCATAGCTTGCAAATTTTTGAAGAAGATCATCAATCAAGTTATCATCAAAATAGTTTTCTTCTGCCGAAGAACTTCTGATGGAGACCATTACAGTACCATCGGGTGGTCCTTGCGTTGCGATCACCTCCTTATAAACTTTTTGTCTTTCTTCCGCTTCAATTTCAAAGATGTCGATGTCAATCAATGCAACCACAGGCCTTGGGAAAAAAAATACATGAGAAAAATCTGTAAGCAACAGAATATATAAACATGAGTATTACATTTTCAGTGATTAAGGAGTAATGTATAAAATAAAACTGAAACCTGTGATCAGATGTTTTCAGTTCTGCTCGTCCGTAGTGCAACAAAGTACCCGGATTCCACGTATAAGGGACATTACTGTCAGTGTGAAAACTTGCATTCAGAAGATCCAGGTCTTCAGCTACATTCAGTATTCATGAAAACAAAAGCGGGAAAACACAGTGATTGCAAGAATATGCTTTAAAAAGTAAGCTATTTATAAGAGAAAAAAAAAAGTAAACCAAAATCAAGTGTTCTACAGAAAAAAAACAACCCAGAAGTTCTTTTTGAATTACGGAAATATCAGTAACCGGAACCAGATTCTTGATCCTCTTGGGCAGCATCACTGTATTTACTGCCAACACTATTATAAGGACTCTGTCTCACACGAAGTCAGGGACAGAAGCTCAGAATCACTGCCACTGTGAAGCTAGTTAAGAGAATATTTTAATCTAAGGAAGCACTCAAACCTGATCGGTCAAAAGGCCATTTTCTTCTTCTCCAAAGAATACGATCTGTCCATGCTGGGGTGCGACATTTTTCACTGGTGTCGTAGTCATCAGAAAACAGATCGTATTTGTACGTAGGAGCAAAATTTATCTTTCCTTCCAAAAATCCCCTAAAAATCTGTAAGAAACAAAGTAATTGTGTCATGCCAGAAGAGAGAAACAGATGGGAAACAGCTTGAAACTAATCAGAATTCTCTTTTCTAACAGTGAAAACCTGTATATCCATCTCAAAAAAAAAAAAAGAACAACAAAAAAAAGTAATTTCATAATATGAATCCTTCTTCAAATTTTATCTGCTCAAAACATTCCACATTTGCCACTAAGACTAACTAGTGACCCAGACAGATCATCATTAAACAGAACTATGTCAACATCCATATCTTTAAACCCAGGCTCAGGAGCAACCTTCTGTTCCTCCAATGTCATTCAGAACTTGAGGTCATCCAGAACACACATACTGTCCAGAGCACTTTAATTAGTTGGTTAGTTGCTCATATGCCAGCAAAAGTTAGGAATTGAGGTTAATATTTTATGTGCCTATCTGAATAGGCAAAGCAAGATGCCCCACCAATAAAGAGGAGTTAAGGGAGAAGAGAAAAAAAAAGCCACACAAAAAACCCAGTCTTAAATACATTCAAATATGAACTGAAAGATCATATAATAATAAGAGAGATAATATCACTATTTCATCCTAAGTGACTAGGAAAACAGGCTAAGAAGAGATACTATGTGAAATGATCTGCCAAGTGTACATGTGGTATTTAGAGATACAGAGCCAACAGAAAGGAATTTAAAAAATCCATTAGGTACTTCACAGCATAAACAGATACAGCCAGCTGATACAAGACCCTGGAAGGCCAGTAGATTTGCTCTCTCCTTTAAGTGTTTAAACTAGACATAAGCTAAAACCCTTTAGTTTACCTAACCAGCTACAGGCAGTTTTACTTCACATCAGAGATCTGTAAAATATAAATCTAACTTTGGTCTTGTAGTCAAGTCTGCATCAAATGACAGGTTAGCCTGCTTTTCTTGTTGGACAGATAAATTGAAATCCAGTCAATTTAAAAATCAATGTCAGAAGATCCACAACTTCTGAGACTGTTTATTAGTGCCTTTGCCTTTGGCAATTACTTCTTAACCTACTTCTACAACAACAGTTGCTGTGCAAACACCTCTCCTGAGTAGAAGATACAGCAAGTAACAGTCACAGGTAACAACCGTGGAGCGACCCTCATTAGCCGGCTGACACCTCCTGCTGCGCAGCCAGACACTTCCAAATAACAGAATATTACCCTAAAATAGCACCTCCTCTTCTCCTCCTAAGCCAAGAGACTGGGACTTTTTCATATTCTGTTACACAGATCTTTCCAGCCTTGTGACTGCTGTAACTGTCCCCAAGCCCTCCAGACCTCTCTGGGTTTGGTTGAATTAACAGACAATCTGTCTGCCCATTTGAACGTGTGTCTCTTTCTCTAGGAACCGAGCTATTAAAAAGATAAAATAGAAAAAAAAAAAACAGTCAAGTTGTTTTTCCTCCCGTTCTGGTGCACAAGACACCAGCACAAAATGCTGGCAAGCAGACAAAACTAACAACAGAGGGTTGCCTCTCATTTTACCATCTACGGTATTCCCACAAAAAGCTGGAAAGAAAGGATACACACTTTCACACAAAATTTGACTCATTACAAATATTCCTTTAATTCTTATGTGCTGCTTCCCAAGAAGCCCCAAAAAAATGTCAAATCCAAGTTTCCGTCAGACTTCATTGTTCCACGATTTTTGATTTGTAAGTGAAAAGGGGACCATTTGGACTACCTCTTTTTTCCAACAGAATGACAGTAACAGCATTTGACCTATTACTGCAGCAATTCTAAGATAAACAGTAACATTGCAAAATAACCCCAACATCATGACCTTCTTAAAAAAAAAAATGTCAGTTTTGTTTTCTTTCAGGAGAGAAAGAAAAACCTCACTTCTACAGTTAGTTACTGTATTTGTACCACTGCTCTTCAGGTCAATTACTACGAATAAGCTACTACATGTCATGGTGTCCTACCCTTCCATATCACTACACCTAGGACAGAAGTGATAAGTAAAATATGCTGAGGGTATAGATTTACAGAAGCAGAAAATTGTTAAAGCGACAAAGAAAAATATTCTTAAATGCAGTAACATTTTTAAGATACCTGTCCAGAATTTTTCTGATTGATAAGTTGGTCTCCTGCTATAAGAGGATCCCAGTTCTGCTGTCGTATTAGCTCCTTAACCTCCTCATTTGGAATATCTATTCGATAATTAAAGTCGCCACACCAAAAGATATAGTCATGGGAAAAGAGCATCCTTCCCTATAAACCAGAAAAACACAATGAAATTAAAACCAACCAAGTGAGAGATTTACTGCTCGCAGGTGCAGAAATTCAGCTTTTAACTGTAAAACATAGATCATTTGTAGTTGATGAGGACAACTGAAATACAAGTTAGTATTGAGCGTTCATATGGTGAGATCAACACAGCCAACTGTATGGTATTCACACATATAGAATACGAAAGAAGTAACATTTCTCACGTAGTTTGCATTTCTGAAGAAACATGAATCATCTAAACTGGATTCTAAAATTCTTCATCATTCTATTTCTGTTTTAGAAGTCTGCTCTGAGATGATGACTGCTACCTACGTCACAAAGAGCTTGCAAAGGAGAACAAAACACTACCCTGGGATCTTGTGGCACAATATCCTGGCAAACCGCAAGTTGAGGGCTTTATTATTCAGATTTAATTGAAGACTTTTCAGTTACATACAAGTTTCATGGCTAGGAAGAGATGGAAGGGCTCTGTAAGTTTAAACAAAGCCTAAGGTTTAAAGTGAGAGCTTCTACTTTCCTTAAGTAAATCAAAAGCAGATACACTGGCAGGGGAAAACAGCAGCATTCAGGAAACTGTTTCTGGGGACCACGAGAATAGAGTACTTTCAAGAAAAACTGAAATATGACCATGAGAACAAACTTAGAAATTAAAAAGTTAAAATGAGTTGGCAAGAATCATTTTTGTGTACTGAAAATAGTGCTGTTTCCCATGGATTTTTTTTCTCACAGTTCCTTAACTCCAATGTCTACAGTTCTACTGCATGTCAGGAATCTATAAGGTCTCCCTCCTACGCTAAATCATTGATACCTAATGCAAGTGAATTCATGTGTCATCATCTCTATCAGCCATTGCACTGGGAAGGTCTACTGTCTCTGCAGTCATCTATTTTAATAAAAATTGTGGTAACATAATTAACTTTGAGACCTCTAACTCAAGGAAGTTCGATTGCCACAGGAATCTGAGGAGGGGAAAAAAAAATAAATAGAGCTTTTGGATGACACTGCTGGACCTCAAAGAGCTTAACCTCTTATTTGTTATGGAATTTGAAGATGGTTGCTTACCATTGGAAAACTGAGCTTGCGAGCTATTTCTACGAAGTCTTCGTTTCTCTCTTTAACTTGTGATTGCCCTGCAGCAAAATGACTGCAGACAAAGCAAAGACTGGATGTATGAAACAACATCCGAATTGCTACTGCACCTTTATTGCCAGTGGCTCCTCCCATGCCAGTCTTTAC
The DNA here is from genome assembly GCA_020746105.1 of Trogon surrucura. Lineage (NCBI taxonomy): Eukaryota > Metazoa > Chordata > Aves > Trogoniformes > Trogonidae > Trogon > Trogon surrucura. Next base: position 104,189,313 of record CM036617.1, on the reverse strand, counting down.
AGTATCAACAGCAACATCCCTAAAAGAGTTAAACAACTATTAAACCTTCAAACACAATGGCACAGAAGTTAACAGCTTTAAGTATGTCTGAGTGTGACGTTATGTTGGTAAGAGAACATCTTCACATTGTTCTTTCAGCAGTAAGGCCACTGGGTGATTTTCAAAAAACGCCAATGGCTATATAGTAGGTCACAACACAACACTTCAGGTTTTTCAAGCTTTCTTGGCAACTGATGAGGCATTTAAAAAAAAAAACAAACTAAGATTTAAAAAAAAAATTTAAGCAACTGGTTCCCCAGAAGACTGAACAGCTCTTTTAGAGCTCCATATGCTTCTTAGCACACTTGTATGTCAGCTTGCAATACAAAGCCAAGGGAAGGTGACCCAACTTGGGGCACAGCCGTGTGTTCACTGACCTGATAAAAGGAGCGTGCTGGGGCCTGATGAACACAAAAAGGCAGACGCCCACCAACTGCTCAGAAGCCAGCAGCACATACTTGTAATCTCTTGATATAGTCTTCTGCAGTTCAGCAGCCCAGAGCTTCTGATTGGTTGTGCTAGCAGCAAGAATAAAAATGCCAGTTTTAAAACAAATTAGGCATCTAAACTGTTGATCGAATAAACTTCATATCAGAACCTTAATGAACCCTTGGGATAGTAAGCCAAGGCCAAGCCGTGAATGGTGCTCAAATGCCTCCTAGCAGAGACGCAGGCACCTGACTGTCATGACATCATTAGTTCAAATCCCGCTTCAGAAAGCACTGCATCGCTTTTCTCAACACCACAGACAATGTTAGGAGCCAGGGCTATCTCTCCCGTGCTTCCAAGGCTAGACTAGAGGAGCAAAACCTAAGAATTTTTTTGAGGGAGTTACTTCCTAGCCTACAGCTCAGTCAATACTGAAAAATAGAGATGTCCAGGGCCTTAGATCAAGAATTTCCTGGGAGAACTAATAGACTGGCTTTCAGAGCCAGCATTGGATACAAATGGAAAACAGCAGACTTGGAAACAGCATTAACCAGACAAAGTGTGAAATTAGTGGGTGACAGACTGTCACTTTGTCCTCAAGACAAAAGCCCGTGCAAAGGCTCACGGTGTTATAGGCTTTAAATGCTTTTTGCAAGGAGTTAAATCTTGCTAAACACCAGAAAGCAGACAAAAACAGACAGACAGACAAAAAATGTACAATGTGAATACATTCCTAGGACTAAACATAAAGACTTCATCACTGGTATCACCCACTAATTGTAAAAACCATATTTTCATAACCCGCTCTGCTAGGGGTGAAAAATCTGAACTCCAGGATAATATAAGTGTAATCCATGGAATGACAATAAAAGCTGACAGTCTTGCTTTATACAGATCAAAATCTGATGCAAGACATTATATAAAGGCGGACCAACAGTACATAGTTTCAGAAGGAATTTCACAGGACTCACTGATCCCAACAATAGGAAGGGGACAGAAACACCAGAACGCTACAAACATTGCAGGTAAACTCCTTCAGTGTTAAATGAAGGAAAAAGTTGCGGGGCTGCTGAAGGTGCAATCCAAGTTATGGACAAGTACTGACTGCTTGAATCCTTGAGATTACATTATACATGATCTAAGTTATCACAGCTTTGCTAGGGAAAGCTGAGATGAAGCCTATAATTCTGGCACACAAACCAGCAGAGAAAATTGGAACAGAGTCAAAAACTAATCCAGACTAATCACATCCATTACAAAACAAGAGAAAAAAAATTAAATAACATTTTACACAAAAAATACTATCATCAACTAAACTGGTACCACAGAGATTGTATCACATACCTGGCATTCACAATGTTTCCTGCATTTAACTCCACCATTTCTTCAAATCCAATGGCAAATATGTCTACAGGCTTGCTTTTGCGGTCTGCAATTAAACATCAGAAAAGTTATTTTGTCATTGATAATTAAGAACCAATCTCAGAGATCTATTTTAAAGTTTATGATCTAGTTGTGTTTTCAAGAAAACATTGACAAAATACAACTCCTACCTTGGAATTCATGAATGCCAGCTAACTTTGGTGCATCTAGAAGCCAGTCAGTGAGAGTCTGATTTCTAAAGGCAATACTTCGAAATTGCTTCCCTCCATTCACATTCCACGTCCCGACGCAGACTCTGATTTTTTTCGGTTTTGCATACTTATAAAAGTTTTCACACATACTCTTTAGTACTTTTACAGATGCTGCAAAAAGAACATTTGAAAAGACATTATTTTTATATAGAATGTTTCTTTAGAGAACTTGGCAATGAGATCTTTCCCTTTAAAAAATAGCAACAAACCCATGCAGGGACATATAGAAAGTTAAAATGTGAAAGCAAGATGAACATATTTTTTCACAAGGGAAAGTATATTTGCAGACATATTACTTCACTGGGTAGCAGCAGTAATTTGCTCAAAGTAATATATATACAAATAATATATAACAGAAACATAACTTCTGTGTTTTATAAATATCTGTCATTCTTCCACCATATCTGTGATTCTCTGTGGAAACCAGTATTTTTCAAGCATGCCAACACAGATTATCTACCTAATTTTCACAGATCATATTTAGGAAATTCAATCTCCTTATAAAACAAACTTACAGATAAGTTAAGTTCTAGAAGTGTAAAAATGACAGATCTAATAAATTTACTAAATCAGATAAGGCACATTACCATATTCGAGTATGGCTATTTAAGCCACAAATCTGAATTATTTTTTAGGCCAGCTGAATCCCTAAAATTCTGCTTGAGTGAGGACAGTAGGCTTGGATTCAAAACAATCAAATTAATTTCTCTGTCACACCAGCCTTTCTCTGTGCCTTATTTCTATCTGCCAGATGGGAGAGAAAGTAATGACCCATCTGTAAAGGGCATTGTGAGAAAGAAACAAACAAGAAAGATTATTCAGTAGTCAGACACTAGGGTTACAGAGATAATATACAGATATATTTCCTAATGCAAACAAACAGGTCCAAGTACTTTTTAGGATTACATTCTTTTTTCTTTAATCTCAGTGGAATAAAAAATTGCATCAGGCGCAAACAGTATTGTTTGCACTGTAATTTACCCAAGTGTTATTAATTTACTTGTTTTGAATACTCTCACAGTTATGAGACTGTGAGAATTGTACAAACAATCTTAACGGAATTCTTCCCTTCACTGTGTCTTGTCCTGCAAAATAGGCAGCTACTGGGCATAATATTTTCATTCAACTCCCCCAAACAGGACAATGAGCTGTTGCTGTCTTTTTAGTTATGAAGCTTACCTCCTTCAAATTTGCTACAGAATCTTGGCTCTGCAATTAAAACAAAAATCAGGGACTCTACAGCCCTCATGGTTTTGCGAAGTGGAAGCATAGAAGACAATAATATATTGTATTTTTTGTTTGTAAACTCTTTCACTGCTGAACAAATCACACATCCATACATGGGCTAATCCCATCCGAAAGATGGCGAACTGATTGGCATCTCCTTGGGGTACTACAAGCAGCCCATGCTTGCGATCACGCTTTCCTTAGCATTATCCAGGTAAACAAAGTCAAGAAAACTGCAAAGGGTCAATGGAGGACTTCACACCTTCAGGTAAGAGCCAGATACTTGGTCTAATTCTGAAGGTACCTACCACTAGGTAACAGTCAAGTCAAGAAGCTCACCAAATGCCAGAAAAGCCCCTGAGGGTCGAGGACAGAAGCTACCCAAGCACCTGACCGCTGAAGAGAATCCAACCCAAGAAATGTTGTAGCCATGATATATACAAGTACCCAAAGCATCAGCTGAACTCAAGGAACCCAAAATAGCAACCCAGGCAGCTTTTAAAACTGTACAGATTAGCCTTCATAGTCCTCTGAACAAATTTAAAAGCAGAATTTGGACTTTTATTCTCTACATCAGTTTCTTCTTTTTCTTTTGCAAATTTCACAGTTTGCAGATTAATTTTAAATATTCCATATCTGCTACCAAGAAGCTTTTAAGAAAAGCTGTAAAATCAAATTATTGCCTGTTTAATCCCTGATATTGTCATGAACTCCTAATGTGACTAATCTTCCTAGGATGGAATCCTACCTTTAAACTAGAAAGCTTTCTAAATTGTAGAATGACTCTTTTCTAAACTAGAATAAAGAAAACCCCCACTTTTTCCAAAATACTGAGCCAATTGCTTTTAAGAGCTTCTGAGCCTCTTGCATAAATTTTTCTCCTACCCATGTCTAGCTATTTATCAACAAAATTGTATCTCACTCTGCAACATTAAAAATCCAATCAATTACATTTTGGGTTATTTTGCAGTCAGGCAGACATCTGGAAATCAGTTCTACAAAGGGAATACTAATTTCATTCTTCGTGGGATATTTTGCGCAACTGAACTCATCACCATCATGGCTGGGCTTCGCGAACGAAGATATAGGAAGGGCTCTTCCCACACTTGCTACAAGCTGATAGCTAAAAAGGCCGATGCAGGATGGGTAAGTCCGGCTGCAAAAGGCACAGCGGGAAGTCTCCTTAGGCGGTATTGGCGAGGCACGGTTCTTTCTGCGTTGTCTTTTCTCCTCGAGACTAATTCTACATGCTTGCTCAAAGAAGGCAACAGCGTCATGGATGGTGTGTCTCCATGTCTCCCGACTGGAGGCCAGAGCGGACCACTGATGGCAGTCAATATGGCCAAGACCGACGTATTGTTTCAGAGAGTCCTTGTATCTCCTCCTTGGGGCTCCTCTGTTGCGGCAGCCGGTGGCGAGTTCACCACAGAGCACAACTTTAGGGAGGCGGTGATCCTCCATCCTGGAGATGTGCCCTGCCCAGCACAGCTGCCTCCTCAGCAGCATGGCCTCAGTACTGGTGACCCCTGCCTGGTCAAGGACAGTGACATTAGTCATGTAGTCAGTCCAGTGGATGTTTAGGATAGTACGGAGGCAGCGCTGATGGAAGTGTTTGAGGAGTCGCAGGTGGTGGCAGTAGATGACCCATGATTCAGACCCATATAAAAGAGCACACAGTACACTGGCTCTGTAGGCACTGATCTTTGTACTTTTCTTCAGGTGTTTATTGCACCAGACTCTTTAATGGAGTCTTCCAAAAGCTCTGGATGCCTTTGCTAACCTGTTGTCTATCTCCTTGTCAATCTTACCATCCGAGGAAATGATACTTCCTAGATAGTTGAACTACTGGACTGACTTAAGCTCTGATTTGCCTGTGGTGATGTGGGGATGATGGGAGACTTCCTGAGGCGCAGGTTTGTAAAGAACTTCTGTCTTCTTCAAGCCGACTTCCAGTCCAAAAAGCTCAGCAGCCTCTGCAAAGCAGGATGTTAAGCGCTACAGAGCTGCTTCTGTGTGAGCAATGAGGGCAGCATCGTCAGCAAAAAACAGCTTGCGGACAAGGTGATTTAGGGTCTTAGTGTGAGCCTTCAGTCGCCTTAGGTTGAACAGGTTACCATTGGTACGATAATGAATGTAAATGCCGTTATCTTCATCGAGGTCTGCTGTGGCCCTTTGGAGCATCATGCTGAAGAAGATTGTGAATAGAGTTGGTGCAAGAACGCAACCTTGTTTCAAACCATTGGTTATTGAGAAGGGCTCAGAGAGTGCAACTGAACCAGACTAAGCTATTTTACTACAACATCCAAATTACTGGAGATATGTTTCATTACATGCAATTTGTGTCCGGATGAAACCCAAGGTGAAACGTTACATCAGGAAGTTAAAAAGTAGTGGACAGGTATGACTCTTCATAAGATAAAAGACAGCATCTAGACTATGTCAGCTTAACACCATAAATGTGACAATGTGGCTGTTTATTCCAATAAATAGTTTTGAACACTGACAAAGGGCAGGGAGGAAGCTTTAAATATTTTGAGTGTATTCGAATAGATATTCAATGGCAAAATATTATGCTTTCTTCCAAGGATCCTCCCCTGTCAATCTTCAGTACACAGGGCTAGTGGCTACCAGGCAAGCCTACGCAGGTTCAGGGGATACTGTCCACAACTTCACTGTTCTCTTGTAACAGGAGACTTGTCTGAACAATTATTAAGACTCTTCCTTGTTTCTTTCTCTCCTCCTATTGTATTCCCAGGTATTAAGAATAATCTTCTTTGCTCTCCCCCAGAAACTAAGCATCTGATCTGGTTTCACTGAACCTTCTTCCAAAAAGCAGTAAAATGAACCCCACTGAGGCAATAGCTCAGAAACGTACATTTAGATTCTCTCAACACATAGTAAAATCTGAACAGACAAGCATTATTCTGTTATCAATTATAGTTTCTGGGAACAAGGAGATGATGAAGTGTTGCACAACTAACAATGTCTCCAGCTCTCCTTTAAAAACAAGAAATATGTATATATCATCTCCTCAAATGAAGCAGCTTCATGTAAACAGCTTAAGTTGCAACAAAAAGGGGAATTTCCACTACAAAATTAGATGATTTTGGAAACAAAGTTCAAAGGCACTGTTCTGCTTATGTTGCTAACTTACAATGAAAATAATTAAGAGTTTTCATATTAACTTTTTCTGGGAGATAACACAAAAACAGTCTGTCTCTTGCAAGAATGTTTCATCTAGAGCAGGGTAGATTTAAATTAGACATTAGGAAGTTCTTTTGTATGAGGGTGGTGAGGCACTGGCACAGGTTGCCCAGAGAAGCTGTGGATGGCCCCTCCCTGGAAGTGTCCAAGGCCAGGCTGGATGGGGCTTTGAGCAGCCTCATCTAGTGGGGGATGTCCCTGCCCATGGTGGGGGGGGGGGGGTTGGAACTAGATGAGCTTTAAGGTCCCTTCCAACCCTGACAATTTCATGAAGAACACAAGCCTAACATCAAATACACTGAAGTTACATGTTTTACTGAAGAATTTAATCTTTTATCCTAAACAAAACATCTAGACAAAATAAAAATACAGAAGCGTCCAAACCAGATAAAAAAAGCAAATTCCGCTATGGCTAGAATGAAGCATTTACAAAAATAAACCCCAAATAATTGGTTTCTCTTTTTGTAAGTCACACCCAATTAGGATTGCAACATTTTTCTCTCTTAATATCTTCACTTTTCTTGTATTACAGAGCTTTTCTTGGATTAAGGGATTTTGGGGCACAGGAATGCCAGATTCAAACACTACGAGGAAAATGTGAGCCCACAACCAAATATTATGCAAATAGGCACAAGAAAAAAGCCAGAGAAGAACAACAGCTACTCAGATATTTACAGCTTAATTTACTATACTATACCTGATTGTAATGATTGCTCTGAAACTACGGATGCATTAAGAAGGAAACAAGAAAAAAAAAATAGGTTTTTAGAATTTTCCAACAGTATGTGAAAGAACATGCTGTAATACACAATTTATTACACACAACCATTTGCATCAATTAAAGCACATTTTTATGCTACAAAAATCTAAGAAGTTCCACAACAGTACTAAAAATTCTCTTTTCTTGCTTTATTAATACTGGATTTATGCATTATGAACTATCTCTTCAGTTAATCCACCACCTAGCAGACAATGCCAAGACATTACGTTCAGTGAAGAGAGATTAATGTTACTCAGTTGACAGGAGCTGCAAATATTGAGAGGACAGTTTGCATTCACAGAGGAAGTGAGAAGAAATGAAAATGACTTTCAACTAATTTTGAGGGGAGGCTGATTTAGCAGGTTTCACGTAAAGGGTAAGTTTCAATAACATGCAACCTCGTGGCAGAGAAAGAGAGGAAAACAGTCTTTCAGGTTCCACAGAAGAAATATGTAACTACCCACAACATGAAGACTACAATTAAGCAAGAGTTCTTTTTCTCGGGCCACAGATTTGCACTGAAGCTTTGACACACTTTTCTCACACTAGGTTGAGAAGTGTCGATGAGAAAAGGGGAAAAAAGAAAGAAAGAAAAGGACAAATTAAGAATGTTATCAATCCCTAATAATGGAAATAATCCACTATTTAGGACACTTCTACCTGTGATCTTGGCAACAAGACTCAAATTTAAGTTCCGTCTTTGCCCAAGAATTAGTTTCTCTATTTTTTTATATCCCAGGAGAGTACTGTAAACACAGCCCTACACGTGCCCCACTTACTATTTCCCTACAGAAGGATGGGGCCTGGCTGCAGCCCTGGACACCACATAGGGTACACCTCTGCTTGGGGCTGCAGGATGCTGTCATTCAGCTCCCTGTTCCGACCAGGTGGGCACACCTGCCTGTGAGCAGACCACCTGAGTCCCACAGGGCTACCCCTGCCTAAGCAGAGTTTCTGATTGAAATCTCTCTGATTTTGACTTAGAATTTCACTCATGGCCTGACAAGCTTTTGTGGTACACATGTTCCTGGGAAAGACTTCTCACACACACACAAAAAAAATCATACTTGTGACGGAAAATAATTCATAAGAAACTTTCTCATAGCTCCTGTTATCTTAAATTTTCTTCCATAATCAAAACACCTTTTGTACCTTAGAAACCAAAACGAAGATAAATCCAGCATTCTTATGGTTGAGAAAAGAGTAAATGCTTTCTATCTAGTTTAACACCACGGTGAGAATTTCTTCACTGACATGACAGATCAAAAGATGGAAGATGTTTAGCCATCAATTTAAAAACACTTGTTTTTTAATAAATCGTTATTTTTTTCCCAAATTTAAATTGTCATAATTAGCACTTGCTAATCAGGGATTAAGCACTATGGATTTAAGAACTGAACAGAACATATCTGACATGCATCTGCAGTAAAGTTCTGACAAATAAGCTCCACAAACATTTACCTATTGCCGAACTAGACATCAACAAAATATAAACAGTAAAGAAATCACTGTAGCATGTTAGTTGGGTAATATTAGTAAAGCAGAGATAACTTTCACCTCTTAAGAAGCCAACAGAACATAAAATAGCATTTGTACTTGCAAATATTGCTTTGAAAACAGACTCCATACAGCTTTCTTAGACCAAATAGTTATCAGACAGATTAAAATCCTGAAAGACACATACCGCGTAAACTGCTGGTGGTTAAGAGAGCCCGTGCTTTATCTGCTAAATCACTATTTAGGGTATTTCCCAATAACAAAACATCAATGGCCTCCTGCTTGGAGCTATCAAAAAAGTTATTTTGAATCGTTCTAGTCACAGAACGAGCACCATCCTTCAGCTTTCCAGCCTGTTAGGGAGGAACATGTATAAAATATTTTATGTTGGACACTGCTCACAATAACATTGGCAATATTCAGTAATGTATTTGTCAACTGCATTCATGATTTTAAAATCTAAGGCAATTTCCTTCTTTAAGCGTTAGATAAAGTCTTCTCAGCCTGCTATATGATGTGTGCTTTCCCTGCCCCCCACAAATGCTAAACAACACAGTAATATTTTCAAGGCAAATCTTAAAAACCAGATTATTCCAGTTTAAATTACTTAAAATCAAACAAATACTGTAGGGAACTTTTTTTTTTTTTTCCCCTAAATCCTCAGTCTTCCAAAATTAAATTGATGTAGTGCCATGTTTAGACCATGATTGTGGGGATTTTGGAGTTTTCCCCAAATAGTGAGAGACAAGCAAGCACTTGAGTCCCAATGTCACGATACACGAATACATATGTATATGCACATACAGGCACAGTAGTTCAGAACCCACATACTGAAATATCCATGTTAAAAAAAAAAAAAAGATAGCTTTAACCTACTAAGACCACGTAACTTTTAAAAATCACATGCAAGTGTCATGCAGTATCCCGGAAGGAACACACACGCTACCCTCTAGACGCACAGATCCAAAGGCAGGGTTGCTGCGCACGCTGCTCACAAGTGGTTCAGAAGAGCAGCCTCCAACTACCTGAACTAAACCAGAACCTCCAAGAGATGAACTGCTACTACAGGTACTCCCTGTGGGTCAGACACCTAAAGGATCACGTAACCAACACGCCACACAGCCTCATGCTTGATTCAAAAACCAGCAGCTTTAGTCTGGGTGCACAGCACTGACACCGGCAGGCACACAGACGTTTTCTTGATTACGTGGATTACTGTGTCGCATGAATGTAAGTGTATTTTGCCTGTGAGGTGTATGCAAACACATGCTGATAAATGGATACTATATACAGAGTGTCATCCATCAGGGATGCTGCATGGTATTATATTATTATAAAAAAAATACTCCAAGTTTACAGCTTGCACTGTTCATGAAGGTCTCTTAAATGCATAAGAATAAAACACAAATGCTGAAGAAAACCATGCTAAATCATCATTTAATTCTATGGCTTGCACTAGACAACATGAAAGAAACTCCTCTTTTGTCAAGGATAAGCAGTAGTAAATTGGTACCACGGTTTTTGGAAGACAACGTGGATGAGGTGTCAGGGAGCATACTATTGCACTAAGATTTTAATAGGATGCTGCTCCCTTTCTGTCAGACAATGTACAACTTAAGACATGATCCAAAAAAACACACTCACCATTCACATATCAGGCAATTAATTGAAAGGAACCCAGAGAAAGCAAAAGAAAGAGTAGGTAAGGAGTTAGATGTAATGAGTATTATAATATTTCAGATAAGACTGGTTTTCAGTATAGAAATGCATATTAACACATTTAAGGTTAAATTTTTTTTCTCCCATCCTAAAATTTTATATTTTTACTTCTAAGCACTCTTGGACTTTGAAGAATCAAACTGACAAGGAAGAAATGGAAAAATGTCAACCATCAAACTTTTCACTTGAGAAATCAAAGTACAACTAACAACTTAAAAGCTACATTTAAAAATATATTAACCGAGTACTCAAAAAGATATTGAGTAGAAATCTGGTCAGATTACATTGAAATAATGGCAAGTACTGTACAGCTTTGCAAGTATTAAAGATCATCTTCAAAGAGATGGACTTCTGTTGGGGATGCTGTGTTTGATTTATGAGGCCTGGTACTCATTAATAGTTGTACCCAGGCAGGGATCCTGTGCTATTACAAAGACAGCAGAGTAAATGTACTCTGTGTTTTGAACATTAAAAGTGTAAGTAGAAATACAGCAAACGCGTTTTACGAAGTAGAAAATTAAGTAGCCAAATGAATGGCAGAAAACTATTAGTTTAGAAAAAGAAACAAGTAAGACTGAATGGGAAAGTCAGGAGAAGGGGAGACATCCCATAAAATACTTCCTGTAGTTTTCCTGACAGTCTGGGTGACATTTTTGTGAGAAAATAAAACTAAACATCTTTAACCAAAGTCTATACTAAAATACAAGCAATTCCCAAAAGAAACAGTCTTCTATTCACCAGTTCAGGGTAGAACACGCAACAAGTCTATTTTACTTTTCTTTTTTATGTAGATTACTGCAATGCCTTGTACCTGTGCAGAGAAGGACCCTGATATGGTCTGAATGAACAAGTGATGGTAAAATTAAAAAAAAAAAAGTGATGGTAAAAACACTCAACTATGAGTACAGAGCATATAATATGAAATGAGAAGCAGCGCATACTTGAATAAAAAGAATGAAAGGAAATTCTCAAAGGAACTAAGAGTAAAAATCGCTATGGTTCAACATTTGTTTGCATTGACAAGCCCACAAATAGAGAGAATTATGGAAACAAAAAAAAAGCAACACTGTTAGAAGTAAAATAAAAGACAGCATCAGAAAATCTGAATAACTCAGGCATCCACAAAGACAAAACAAGTTGAAGAGAAACAGAGCATTACACTGTCATGTAGTACCAATTTGTTATCACAACATTAGAAAGCAAGAGAGAAGCAGAACTGGGATTTTTTTTCAGTAATTGCAAAACTAAAAAGAAATAGTTGGACGACCATGCAAACCAAAAAGACCTGGCTGCAACCTGTTTAATCTAACAGTGTTAATAAACACTAGAAGCATGAACATCCAGTGAAACACATTTTAAAAGAAACAAGATGTAATGAATGAAACTGAAACAACAGGAGGCAGAGATGGAGAGAGAAAAATTAAAATAATGAAAGGTGATTTGAATATACATTTTTCTGAACTATGATCTAAAGAGATAAAAGTTTTTGGCCTCATCCTTTCCTACAGAATGGTGTTACCTGGGAGGCATGGGCACAGCTGAGAAAGGATATACTTAAAAAAAGATCTCATTAGCAACATAACCAATCTTTTATGCTTATTTTTTTTGTTTGGTTGTTTTAGGATTACAACAAAAGCACATTTTAAAAAAGAAAACCTCATAGTTGTTCCATCAATGACAAAATTTTTTGAAACCCATACTGATATTATGGAAATGTTTAATAAAATGTTCTTTACCTTAGCTTTTCCTTCAAGGGCTCCAGTCCCAGCATAAATTTTACTGACAGAATCACCATTCACAGACCACATGGATCGGAAAACTTCCTGAAAGCGAGTAACCAACTGTGGCTTCTCAGCTAATCCTAATACCTCCAGTTGTTTTGTTAGCATCTGCAACAGTTGAAGACAACATTTGCAAATGAAAAATATTTTAATGTATTTACTAAAAGATACATCATATCTTTTTCAGCATAGAGGCACAAGAAAACCCTGTTGTTTTTAAGTACCACTACGAACAAGCTGACACCATGTCATGTTTGAAAGGCTATTGCTGGACATGCAACTTCAGAACCAGCATTTCACTTTCTTTTAAAGATAGGTAGCAATACAGGAAAAAAATTAAAATAGTTGTTTTGCAAATATTTTCACCTAAACATTTACTAGTTATAAGGAAAGTTATTTTTCATTCTCAAGTGTTTTTACTTATGTAATTTAGAATTAGAGCAATACATATTCTTTCCCAAAGAAGTGTAATACCAAACACACTGACCTCTAATTACTTAAATGCAGCAGCAACAGAGCTCTCTGATCAGTGAAACGGCAATGGCTTCTGTCATTCACATTGGTTTTGTGTAACACACTGTACTTTTTACCCTTACAATCAACATACCTCAAATAATTCTCCATGATGCACAGCCTACATCAAATGCATTTAAGCTGTTTACATAAAGTGCATATAAATGTATCTTTTTTAAAAAAATATCTAAAACCTTGAGGTTTTCAACAGCAAGAAGTAGTCTAAAATCATGAACATAAAATAACATAAAGGCAAAATTCTGAAGGTTGGGCAGGAACTAACATGCAGAGCTGAAACAATGGAGAAAAAAAGGCATTAGATCTCTCAAACTGTGTTGTATCTCCTACAGCACGTACTGATGTTGAATGTTAAGAGAAAAATTTTCAGAGTCTTGGCGTGAGGGTAACCAGTTCGGTATTCCATTTGACTAAAACACCAATGAACTGGCAAGGGCGTTCACTTGGTAAATGGAGCAGCAAAGCACTACACACTCCAGTATCAGAACTGTTTGTTCTACAGCCAACGTTTTTTTCCACTTCTCACAGAAATTCCTCCCACAGATGCTAAAACAAGAGTATTTTAATTAAATAAAACCGAGGAAACAAAAGAATAATTCTTTTACTTAGGCTGATGTTACAACACTCATAATTTTTCACTATTAAACATGCTACAGATTTAATCTGTACAAGTAAAACTTAGTTTGTTAAGATGAGTGGAGCTGTCGAAAGTTTTTCAGAGCTACTCTTTTGGGCGAGCCAGCACAACTTTACTCCATCAATTCCTATCAGGTTCTTGTGCTCAAGCTCTACTGCATACGCCTGCAAGCAAAGAAACTGTCTTTCAATAGCACACAAACATACTGAAGCACAGCCTTGCAGGAGGGCTGAACACCGCGGTTCATTTACACCTACTCAACCCAAGTGTGGCCAAAGCCTCAACTGTGATATTGTCCCATGAAGAACTCACAGCACAGTGATGTGAAAATATGAACACACAGCACTGGTAGATGCTAAGAACAATAATCCTATATACCAAAGCACTTCATCTAACAGAGTAACTGTGAATGCAAGTTGTTTTGTGAAGGACTACAAGACTACTGCCTCTTCTAGAGCTGCAAGCCTGAACTTAACAGACGTAAGAAACTGAACCTAAAAAGAGAACAAACATGTTTCATAATGCTGCGTGACTGCTGTTTAATTACAACTACTACGCAGCTACTGCTTTTGTAATTACTGAAGTCTGATTGCTCCAGAACAGGAAAGGCATCGTGCTATAAATCTCACTGCCACCTATGAAACATTTTAACTCATCTTCCGTAGGGAAGCTGATGCTACTTTTACAGCCTAATTTCTACAGAAGCATCAGGAGCAGTTGTATATCTGGACACTGGTTTTCCTACCTCTAAGCCAAAGAAAGCCTGCACGCTGTTTGTTCTATCCAGACAGTCCAAGCAGTTTGTTCTGACAGTCCCGCTTTGAGATCTGTGCCAAGGACAATGAGAGACAGAAAACAACTGAAATAACTCATTTAACACACATATTGTCAACAAAGACAGGGACATCAAGATCCGAACCAAAATAGTAAATCAGAGTATTGTCAGTGCAATGTTACTATTATCACAAGTATGTTTATAAATGCGTCAGCAATAGAAGGTTAGCTCCAATAACAGCAGCGAATTTTGCAGCAGCGATCACTATGCAAAACTATTTTCTGCAAATAACATGAGTTTTTCTCAATTCTCCTTCAGTTTTTCTCAATTCTCCTTGCTTTCTTTGTTAAAATGTTATGCAGGACTAAGTCTTCCTTTCAAACAATCCAACTAACAGTTCCCAAGAATCTCTGAGGGAAATAACAACTCTCAGTTAAAAAAAAAAAATATTAGGACAGTTCTTGGATTTGTCTAACTAAACTAAAAGTAACACAAAATTGCGATAAAGTTAAAGCAAATTTCAACTCCTTGTTACCTTCTCTTTCTGCTCCAAAATAAAAATGTAAACCAAGTCTCTCCCCCTCCGCCTGACAGATGGTTGAAGCCCTCTGGCACTCTGAACTGCTCGCCTTTTTTTGTGAGAAGCCCATTAACATGATCTATTTCTATGATGAACTTGTGCTATAGAGGTCTCAGAAGGATCATATTAGGCAACATCCAGCGTTCTTCTGGCCTGGCTATGAGTTCAAAATCCTGACAGCTCTCCCAACGATACACATTCATTCCTTACTTTTACCATTCCTACTACCCACTTTGTCCAACAAAATCAGTGCTTGGAGATTAACTAGAAATTGCAGAAAGTTCTGACAACCTTTCCCCAAGACTATATTTTTCATGACTATCTCTGTATTTCATTTGAAATACAAAGCAACCTTCTATCTGTGTTAGAAAAAAACCTGACATTCTCCAAAGGAGATGGTCCACAAATTTACAAAAATCGTCACCACGTCTTTTATTAACACAATTCTTCAAGTCGTCACAAGTCACAGATTATTTTTCTTGTGCTCTGTTGACAGTCTTTTTTGATAGGTGATAACACCATTTGAATCTCCATCAGGACCAAATGGTGTTCTCCCAACACAGAGAGTCACACCACTTTTCAAGCTTTTTGGACAATGGTCAGTGACACTTTGAGGTGGGACCTAAGCAATCTCTGACTAAATCTAATCTTATTCAGGCCCCCCTACCCTGGGGGGATTTATTCCACAGCCAGGTTAGAGCACAGAGCAGCACTCAAACCCTCTTCTCCTCTTCCACTGCACCAGAAGATGAAACCCCACTGCACATGCCACAATCCCCTCACTCAACAATTCTCTCTCATGAAGAATCTCACTCACCAGTTTGTTCTGGCATTACTCAGAAGGAGGAAGGGTGTGGAAGGGAGAAGAGCAGGAATGTTGCCTGTTTTGAGCTCAGCTTCCCTTTTCCTGCTAAGCCCAGCCTCTGCTCTAAGGAAAAGGGGTGGGGAAATATGGACAGAAGTACAAGCACAGCAGGACTGGGAAGTACAGAGCAGGGCAGAAAACACACATCCCATTCACTTTGTGGAGAACTGAATCTCTCAAACAGGGGACCCAGGTGCTAACAGATTTAGAACAGGATTGCACTGAACATCAGCATTTACAATACAAAATGGTACGTTCCACCGCTGAGGAAAATATGAAGAGCGTTATACAGGAAGATGGAAAAATACTCATTCTTTAATCCCACATGGGTGCACCGAAGAAAAAGGACAATTGCCCATTTTCACCAAAACCATGAGGTCAAGGGCCTGAAATTAAGTCATGTCCCATCAATGTCTCAGAGACATTTCCATTAAGTTTTTTAGAGCATGTTCAGAATGAGACAAAACTTGAAGAGAATAAGAGACTCCTATTTCAGCTGCTGAGCAACATCTTGGATACAATAAAAACACAATAAGAGACATAACATTTTTTTGTCTTATTCTCTTGCTAAGGGGTGAAAAGCATATCAGAACCATACTTTAATTTGAAGAAATTTACAGAAGTTATAAACACAAACCTTTTAACTTCCTTTCCATCAAAATAAAAAAATCCACACTCCAAGAATTTCTGGACTTGAGGTTTAAGCACACTGTGTAGTTTTTCTGCCTTTCCACCTTTAACCATTTGATGATAGTCAAAGTTCACCATTTTGATATCAGCAGAATGTTCAGATGCTTTCAAGTGGCTCTGACATTATAAAGAGAGAAGAAAACAAGTATAAATATATCAATATCTGTACATATAGTAGTATAAGGTAGATAAGAAGCTACAAATGTTTTTAAAGCTGTTTTATTACCTACCCTGTTTTTTTACATGCTTTCTCTTCAGTAAAATAAACCACTTTAATCACTACTGTTCAACAAATCACTCAGAACTGATATTTCATAGAATCATAGAACGCTCAGGGTTGGAAGGGTCCCCTAGAGATCATCTAGTCCAACTCCCTGTGTTTTTTCCTTTTTCTTGCCACAAAGTCACTTTCTTTCTTAGTATACTAGGGGCCACCAAGGCAGCCTACAGCCTCTTCTACTGTTTAAATACTCTGCTTTGCCAAGAGCTGTTTCAGTGGAAATCCCTTTCACTAAGAGTCACCAGCTGAGGCACACCTGCCAGCAACTGGGACCAAGTAAACACCCCATCAACTACTACTGTAAAAAACCAGACAAACTATTTAGGCTGCTGCACAGGGTGGCTTGAGCAAAACGCTCCCTAATATTCCCTGAAAAATCTGGGAAGTGCTCACACAATCTTTGTTGGCAAAGCTATGATCTGCATTGGGCGCTGACGTCCATGTGGGATCGCTGACGTCTCCTACCAAGACAGCAGCAGAAGATACCAGTGAACGGCCTCAGACACTCAGTCATCATAACACAAAGCAAAAAGGGAAAAAAAAGGGAAAGGGAAATAACAGATGGCTATTGGTATGTTCTCTGGCTTCAGAGAGAACTCCCCAAATCGTCAGTATTTACAGACTACAAAGGGAGGGTTATTTTTAACCTAACTAGTGGGAATTCAGGAGAACGGCCACTTTAATTACCATCTTCTGAACGAACATTCCTATGTAATCATGAAACAGCTTTTATGCTTAAGTTGATTTGTATTTTTTTTAAATACTGAGGAATATACCCAGGAATTCCCAGGGGAATATTTTAAAAAGAAACATCACAGTATTAAATGCCGCAAAGTATCATTTACTTATACACCAATTTCATAGCGCAAAAGAAAAAGATGTATTTTTTAAACAAGTCACCAATAAGAACAAAATATGAAAATAACTGAAAATTCCTCAAGACTGTCTAGGTTGTTGTTTCAGTAAAGTAATCAAACTGAATATAACCAAACATAACCAACTGTACACATGGCTTTTAAAAATTCATTTCACATTATGTATTTTAAGCAGTGCTTTTATGATAAATTGTTTTAACCACAAGTGGTAGTTGCTCCAGAGCAAAGCATACCTATTTCATTTTTCAAAGACTACATAAAAGATGCCTTTCAAAAAGGCAAATTCCCAAGACATGCACAATAAGAAAGCTGTCATACTCACCTGAAAAGCTTTGCTGAGCATGTGCTCCCCTTCTTTTGCCCCAAGTAAATTTACAATAATTTGTTTGCCATATAAATTTTTAAGAGTTTGGAAGTGCCTGTTAACAGAAAAAAAATTCCATGCTCATCTGGCATGTAGAAAATTCACATAAACACCTGCACCACCAACAGAGATGCTGCAGAAACGTACTGAGTACCCTAACAGCTGCCGCAAGCCTTTTATTATGTCATATCCAAACAAATCAATATAACTCACTAATAGCATACAACCATTGACTGCTATTTAATTTGGATAACAGCACCAATTTAACAACATACTTTGAGTTAAACCCATAAGGCTGTGAAGCCGAAGTGCCATAGCAGTAATAAAATAAAAATATAAATTTTACTTTTATACAAAAGTTGTCAAATATAGACTATTCAATGTAAACACGCTATAATTTTTCTTTTCAATTTAACAAAACATTTCACTATTTCAAATTTTCTTCAAACTTTTTGAGGAAGTACTCAAAGGCACAAGCAATCCTGTAGAAGTTTGAAAAAGCTTCCTAGGCAGTTTGTCGCTCTGCTGAATCACACATTTTTACAGACAAAGCTTCTCATTTGGAATAACATATCCCATCCCTCTGATGCATCATTTATCAGAGGTTTGTACTGTGGCAATAAAAATTTAAGACATTATTTCACCTGTCAAAAGCTGGTGCATTTGCCTCAAAACCCCTTGACATTCTGACACGATGGGATCCCACCTATAACATGAAAATTACATTAAATTATTTGTCTTTACACATGTGATTAATTGTTCTTCAATATCTCTTTTGATCCAAAATATGGTCTAAAAATTCATTTCACTTCCAAAACAAAATCTCCAAAATTCATTCTGCTTGGTACAGTGTGTATTCTTTTTACAAGCTTGTCTTAAATTCCTCTTTTTTTCTAAAAAATACTTTTTTTATTTAATATACTTAGTCATATCTTCTGATTACCTCTTGTTTTGAGTAAGATGCATGTAAACTTGTTTGAGCAGTTCTACTGCAAAATGTTTCTATGTCTAGTTTAAAGAATCTAGAGTCACTGCAAGGCATAAACTTTTTAATTTTCCCTGTAAAAACTGCAGCACAGTAGTAGTTACTGATATAATCCCTCTTTCAAGAAAACTGGGATGGAATTATAGTATGGTAACTCTTAATACATATTGACTTTTTGAAAACACTTATCCTCAAAAACAATTCAGAAGAAAACAGTCTCTCTGGGTAGCCTTAGATAGTCTATTTTAAAACAGCAATTTAAATCCAAACAGAAAATCTCAGAACTTCAGGGAGAAAACATGTAAAAAGCAACAGACATTTAAATCTTCTGCAAAATAGCATTCAGAGACTCAAGAGTAGCAGGCTTGGTGAACTGAACAATAGCACCAACATGCTCCCAAAGCATATCCTCATCCCAACAGGTAACTGTGCAGAACAGCCTAAACATTACTGTGTTTAAAAAGACATGAATAGGAAAATTATCTGCATAATCAGATCTATCTCCTGCTTACCTGTAGGCCTGGCTGTTCCCAAAATAATGGAACAGATCCTCGAATCTGTATGAAAGATGACACAGAATCATCTAAAAATATCACCTGTTCAGAAAAAAAAAATACAGTATTAATAGCTATTACAGAGTATAGGTTTTGGGTTCTTAGCCATAGTTAAACAAAGAGTAAATAAAATATATTTACATATTACACATTCCACACTACAAGCTAAAATACTGCGTTCCCTACATTTTTATCTCTATCCCCTCTGAACAATTCGTAACAGAAGTTCTGGCACTCACACTTCCTTGTAGAATCATGATTCACAATTACTTCCGTGATAAGAGCAGCTTGTTTAAAAAAACCCCAAACTACTAAGACCTTCCTGTCGGGACAGTTAAAAAGTACACCAAGGCACAGAAAACAACCGTGCAGTCTACTTGGAACACCTGCACAGTAAGTGGAATAATACGCTGCAGTCATCTAGTGACATTAGCCTGTCAGAAAATTTGGACAGAGAAACTGCCACACCAGTGTTCTGACTAAACTCCTGAAACTGGATGTGTCCCAGCAGAGCCCTTCCTGCATAAAATCCTACTGAAGTCACCACGGCTTTGTAAAGAGTCAGTGAGTCAACCAAAGATACCTACTCACATGAACACAGGTGCAGGAACAACATCTTGCTAACTAGGTGATGGTAAGAAGTGAGCAAAGAAAGGCCAGCAAAGAATGACTGAATAGCTTCTTGTGCTGCTCTATACTAACAGCAAAGTTACACAACCTAACGCAGCAGAATTACAATGGCTTTAAAAACTACCTTTCAGAGAAGCCGTGTTAAGCAACAATAGGAATCCTCTGATCTTTCCTGAACCACAGGGTACCATGTATTTGCCAAAACTCTATTTTGGTCGTTTCTAAGGTCTTTTACTTTACTATTAGCTCAGGCCAAGAGACATACACACCTGCAGCTCAGAAGGCTTAAAAGGAAATAGAGCCACCTACAACAGTTCAGCTTCTTAAGCTACTGAAACTCAAACCCATGCACACCCTTCCCCTAAGCTATGCCAAAAACCAAGATCATCAAATTACGTAACCTACTTAGATTCCTTATTTAGCAGCAAAGGCACTATTCCAATATCGGTTGGTTACGGACCTGACTTGTGATCTATTGATTAAGGGCAAAAAACTGTCAACATACAAGCTTATCTTGAGCTCATCAGTCAAGCAATGTGCACTGTAGCACAACATACCTGCTCTGTTTCCACAAAATTAGCCACGTGGCCATCATCGTTTGTTCCCCGGACGTTAAATCTGGTGCCAGCCCGTTCACAGCTTAGCCGTGAAATGAGACAAGCCTTTGCTTGCTTGTGAGCTGCATAAATTGTCCTTATCTCTACTCCTCCACACATGAGACGTAACAACCAGTCATCGCAGTTCACACCATAGTGCTTCAAATGTAAATGTAGCGACTGGTTCCTATCAGGACAAAATAGAGTAAAATAACTAGAAGGAAATAAAATACAGCTCAAAATTGTTAAGCCAGCTACAGACTTATATTTTAGACTCACTACTACAAATAAGAAAAGCAAAACATGCATGTTACAGTTTTATGACAAACTCTTATTTAAACATATTTGAAACAAAGTTTACAAGAGAAGAGCTTAAACATTTGCACAATAAGAACATGGGATGAAACCATGAATTTTAATGACCTTAAAAAACATGACCTTTATAGCCTCTGCTCTTCATCCAGCAAAAAAAAACCCACAACACTCCAAGCTTGTTTATATTTCTCCATTCAGACTTGCTTTGAGAAGCCAAAGATTACAGACTGAGAAAAGCAAGCCAGAAGTCCAATTACAGGGTTACTTTTTTTGTGATGGGTAAAGCATCATTCAATTTCACACCACCACAAAATACAGCTAGTAAAAACAAAAAAGTCAACATACATTGATTATTTACATTACAAATCAACATAACGCATCACTTGCCCAGACAGGCTTCAATGAATACATTCATTGCCAACTCATTTTCAAATTTCTATAAATATCAATTTCAGGATTAAGTGTTTGTACATTATATACTGTATATACCGTCCCCTAATATCAATTACTGCTCAGTGAAAGAAAGATCCACGGTTTGGGTATACCTGTGCATTAAGTAGTACCAATCAATACTGTAGTAAGTAAATCACAGAATCACAGAATTGTTGAGGCTGGAAAAGACCTCTGAGATCATCAAGCCCAGCCTACGACTCAACACCACCACATCAGCTGGACTACAGCACTAAGTGCAACATCCAGTTTCTCCTTGAACACCTCCAGGGACTGTGACTCCACCACTTCCCTGGGCAGTGCATCCCAATGCCTGATCACCCTCTCAGTGTGGAAGTGTTTCCCGATATCTAACCCAAATCTTCCCTGAGCAGTTTCAGACCATGCCCTCTCATCCTGTCTCTAGTTGCTCAGGAGAAGAGACTGAAATATGACTAAAGTTTGGATTTTGTGAGTTTTTTTGTTTTACTTCACTCTAGTAGGGCATGGCTTTTATTATTGTTTGGAAACATTCACTTGAATAGAAAGGAAGCAAAGTTTTCTGCATAGCAAAGAAAAGTCAACTCTAGTAAGGTGGCTTATTTTGTTACTGCCCAAAAAACCCCACCATAATTGCAAATAACATACTTGGCATAAAGATTGCAGCTATCCACTTTCATTTTAGCCTTTTCATTCTAAACTTCCAATTAAATTTTTTTTAAAAAAATCTGCAACTCACCAAATACTGCAGCTCAATCGTTAATGAAGATTCAATACAGTGAATCAAGCATACACTCACTTTATGGAAAGGCATACAGATGCATTACAATGGGAGACAGAGAAGGCAAACTATACTCTGTCCCTAGGCAATCTGAGACTTGAACTTTTGAACAGAAAAAGACCAAGAAAGATTATTGAAGTGCATAAGCAGAATACTTTCTGTTATTGACTTTTAGTGTTTACATTTCTAGATCTTAGACATTCCATCTACCTCTTGCTAGGATTGATTCTTACTGGAAAAAAAAAGGCCAGGTAGACTTAAGAAGTTTAGAACAGCGGTCAAAATCAGCCAAGCTTATTTGAACAGGGTGAACAGGCATGATCATTTCTCAAGTCTTGAAATACTGACTTATCAACAGAAAGCCGAGTCTTTTTCCAGATGCAGAGTGAGACAAACAGCTAGGTTCCTATAACTCCTGTAAACCTACATCAAGGTAGATTTGTTTCTAAAAACTACAGTTTATTTTCTCTCTTAATACTCATATTTTGCCTTCTGTAACAATCCTCTATCTGACCAAAAGAGTGGCGAGGAGTAAAGTAGCTCTGTCACACATGCCTGAGCTGGTTTGGTGTCTTGTCTATGGGACAGAAAAGGGAGGGAAGGTGTAGCTTATCACCTGCTCTAACAGCATACAGCCAAGTCTTCAGGACTCTTCCAAGGTTCATGGACATATACACCATCTTTAACAAAGGCTGAAAACATGGGAGCAGAATTTCTTACATGACAGCATGCATCACTAGCACTGTTTAAGCTGCTTATCGGCAGAAACACCAGTGTTCCTTTTACCGAGAATTCTCCTTGTGAAAACCTATACTTTATTCAAAAGTATTCTACAAAAAGATAGTGAGCTCAGCAGCCAATCAACGTACACTGTAGCACAGCCTACCTGCTCTGTTTCAACAAAATCAGCAATGTGATAATCACCTGTCTAACAAAACTTCTAAAGCCCTTTCAAGTGGAAGCCCACTTGGGAGTTGTATACAAACACCACAATATTTTAGAATCCAGACATTCAAAAGATGAAAATTTTCTTTAAAGCTCCATTACCACACACATTTTAAAACTGACACACCTGATGAAGAATTAAGAGACAAAGCTGTCGTAACATCACGACAGCAGTTCAGATGAAAGCATAATATCATAAGCAATGAAAAAAACCTGTTTTTTTCCAGTTAAGAAACTTCAAGTGGCCATGGAAATACTGTATCATTAAAAACACACTTATGCCCTTAGAGTTAAAATAAAGCTATTCTGGCTCATCAACATTCGTGGGAAAAGGAGTACATTGAAGAGCTGACAAAGACAAGGATAAGAACTCGCCACAGGTTAGTTTGTACAAGCATGCATTACTCTCTAAAATGCATTATTCTATATGATGTCTGATCAAACACATCATGAACTCACCAGAAAAACCTATTGTCCGTGGTGTGCTCCTGCATGCTGCGGTGAGCATTGAGACTAAGATCTAAACTGACACCAGTCGCAGACCACGCAAAATAAAAGTTTCCCGAGTTCAAAACTTTGCGCACTTCTGAAATACGATCCTCATCTGTTGAATCAATTCGTAACGATACAAATTCAGTGGAAGTAACTCGAAAAACTTCAGAGTCTTGAATCTTTCCCACAGACATGCATCCTGTTACTAGAACCAGATAATGTAACAATGTGTCTCCTGTAAAACAAGAAAAGGCACAGAATTAACAGAATTAATCTCAGTAGAGTGTGATGTTGATGTATTTACATGCTTAAATGCACACAATATGACCCCAGTTTGTCTGAAAAAAGTACAAAATATCCAACATCAAGAACTTATTCTCAAGTTCCACAGAAGAAAAGGAAATGCAAACAGGAGAAACCATGCTGAAAAAAATTGCGATTGTGAAAACGGAAGTTATTTTTGTCCACTCCCTCATTTCTGGGAGTGCTCCAAACTTGCAAGTTACTCAACAAAGACAAAAAAATAAAAAGGAAAAAAAAGAGCCCAGTTCCTGTTGCGAGGATCTTGTGCTGTGCAGTTTTACAGGAGCAACACAATCTTCTTCCCCAAATGAGAAATCAATGTTTTACATATATTACTCACCAAGGTTTAATCTTAATACACCCAAGAGCCCATATGCATCCATTACTTTAGAGTAGGTATTCTTGATAGTTTCTTTTTCTGCAGAAGCTATGGAGAGAAAACATAAGATTTTACGATGTAGAAGACCACACACCACAGCAGGAAAAATGAGTCTACGCTAGACTGATAATCCAAGAGACTACAAAAGTAGTGCTTACATGAAACTTCTGGAAAGAAATCAAAATGTATGAGCATATGGCATTTTATAACGCAAAATGAGTATCTGATTTTATGACAAAGTATGATCACACTATGTTTTTAGGCAACAAAAAAGAACTTGCAAAAACTTCAAGTGATATTAAAGGAGAATGCTGGCATTTTTAACATCATCATAATTTTGTAATAAAAAAGCATCTAAAACAAAGGCAAATGAGTTCCATGAGAATACTCCCCCGTAATTAGTTAAAACTAGAGTAGTACTAAAAGTTTTTTGTTCATTAAAAAATAAACAAATATCCTTTTCCTCCAAGAACAAAACCCTGATGTAGCAGTATTATTTCTAGTTAAGTAAACAAGATTATCACAAGTGCATTTTAACTAGTTTTAAAAGAGTTTTGATTTGATTGGAATATTTCTAGGTCCACAAGATAATGGTATTTACCTGCCAAGTCTCAGACTAGGAAAATTCAATTTTCATAGATTTTTTTTTTTTTTAAGTTAATATTTTTGAAGAAATTAAAGTGTATCTACTACTATTTACCTGGGAATTAATGTTAGTGTATGCTTTAGAATTTTAATCGGTACTCAAAAAAATAGGCCCACAGGCTTGACTCCAGAGCCAGATGACAGAGATGCTGCAAAGCACAGGGCAGATCCCACCTGTCCTGAGCTTTTACTCATGACTGAGACAGCACCTGAAGCGCAGAGATTTTTCCAGAGACAATTCCAGATACATCACTGGATCCACAGGGAACAAGATTTCCGAGTCACCAAGGACCAGCACCTTCTCCCTTCTTCAGCAATGACCTGCTAACTAATTTTCACTTTGACACTAAAAAAAAAGGGTCAGAATTTGACATAGAGAGAAGCATAAATCAAAAATGTCTATTGCTCTGGTGTGCTGTGCTCTCTTGCACATTACCTATATTTCCTTTAGAATTGCTGTTGGGAATCTTTCTAATGACTATTCCCTAAGCTCAGCATAGCCCTGCCTGTGCACAAGCCCATCCCTTCTGTTCAAATGTCCCCCAGCGATATTATTAAAGTGGATCACAAACTCCAACACAGATGAAACTACTATTCAACCTCAGCCTGAAATCTAAGTTCATTCAATATTTTTTTAAGTGCATTTTAAAAAAGCTTCTTTAACTATTTGCTCTGATGGGCTGTATTCCTGTAAATGAGATGCCAAAGAGAAGAGAGTTACAGCAGCTTGTTTATTTCCAAAGTCCTCACCCATCATAAGTGTTAAGACTCCCGGCAAAACTAAACACATTGTTTACAGACAGTGATTTTGTCAGCATCACCAAACCATGTTCTTCTTAACCAGATGACCATCGGACTGGAAAGAACAACCCCTAAACTTCAAAACTTGGTTCTTTCAATATATTTTTCCAGCGAGCAGTTAAAGACACCAATGTGCTTCTAAACTCAACTTTCAGTAACCAGAGGACCGCAACGTTCTTCTTTCACATTGCAAACTATTAATGAAAGATAAGGCTTAATTTCAAACTTTTTGCAGGATTTTTCTTAAAGGTGCCTGTCACCATTTAATGGCATTTCAGAACAATGGCTTTTCTGTCTTCTATGGATTTATTCTCTTTTTCCATTGCATAGAATTCCTGTTATCCTTGCCAAGCCTTAATAAGCAAATGCCTGAAGTAAATTAAGTAACGTGAGCTTTGCAAACTCAGGTCAACAAAAAAAGCCACCACTTATAAAGCAGCAAAGGGTTGCAAAAACAAACAAGAAAAAAAAGAGAAAAAACTTACCGAGGGTAGTCAATTATTATTTTCTTAACAAAGCACCCAAGCACTAAAAGCATTTCACACAATAGTTTTCAATTACATTACAGTATAAACTCTAAGCAAAGCTTCTCCATGCTGAGAGCATAAGTATTTCTATGTCGTGCTGCACTTTTCTCATTGGTTTTATTTTTAAGACCAAAATTCACATGAGAAAACGGCAAACATCACAGACCTTAGAAGCTTCACTTCATCCATCCTGCCCTGGCCCTTTCTCACCTACTTGCAGGTTTCAGCCACTGCCTCCGCAGAACCTGACTTTAGGGACAATGTGCATTTAACAGGTCCCACTGCTGGGACACAGAAGAGCTCACCTGCAACGTGTCCCTACTACCCATCCCATAAGTGACAACTTTATATTATAAATTTGTAAGGCAGATTCTCCTTCATTGAGGGCACCCATTATGAACCTCCAGTTGTCAGCATTCAAGAAACCTGAAAGAATTACGAGATTTGGTGATGACTTATTAGCCAATAGAGCAGGATAAAAAAAAAAATTATCATATAAACCTCCTTTTCCTTAAGAAATCAAGTTAAGAAGAAAGCTGTCACAAAAGTAGCCCAAACCCAGGCTATGCAGGGACATTTTAGATGGTCGACTGCAGCCATGCTCAGGCTGTTTTTGGGGTAATGCACAGTAAGGGACTTCCTGCCATCAGGAGTGCTGTAATATCAAGGAAAGGCACTCGAGTTTTCTGAAAAACAAGATAAAATCAGGAATGAGACAGAGCTACATCACATTCCTCTCCATTTTCTTTCATTTGAACTACTGGGACACTGAGAGGACCAGCATCTCCCCGGGGGCCAGGGCACTGGTGGCCATGGGGACTGCCCCGGGGAGGCAGGGGAGGCTGGGGCAGGCCCAGCCCAGGACATCAGGCACCTCCCTGGGGATGGGCCGAGGCCAGGCCGGAATGTCAGCCTGGGGGCAAGGGTCAGGCCTGGTGAGAGTCACCAGAGCCAGTCCCAGGATGGCCAAGCAAACTGTGGGGCAGAGACAGGCTGAGGCTGGGCTGGGCCATCAGCCCAGCTTGGCAGTGCCTGTGACCAGGCCAGGCAGGGCTGTGGAGAGCTAGAGACCAGCACTTGGCTGCAGCATTGTTGTGGGGAGGACTGACAGCCCTGAGGGGACTGAAATGGGGTCCCAGGCTGTGGGCAGGGTGCAGGAAGCTCCAGGGGGGCTGGTGGTGTCCTCAGGACCCTGACATGCAAATGGCTGTACAGCTGGTTTATACCAGAAGTCCATTTAGCCTCTAACATTTACATGAACTTCCTGAACCAGCACTTTCATCACTGCTAGCCACAAGGATGCCTTTTCATCTATGGATGCCAAAAGCAAAAAAAAACACCCCACAAACCAAACACCCAGAGCAGAGTGCCATTCTATTACTGACTGCCACTGCACATGGCATTTCCCATTTCTGAAGAAACCATAACTAAATTTGCAGGTTTTCATGTCACTCCATACCAAACAGTGTGAATAACAACATTAAGTAGCATCACAGAATCACAGAAGGGCCTAGGCAGGAAGGGACCTTAGAGATCATTTAATCCAACCTCCCTGTCATGGGCAGGGACGCCTCTCTACTAGATCAGGCAACACACGGGGACCGAACGCAGATCGAACCTGTGACCTTGGTGTTATCAGCACCATGCTCTAACCAAGTGAACCATACAGATTCTCCCCATAAGCATATCTAATTCTTCCTTCCTCACCAAAGCCATTAGCTTCACTAAGATCTATGCCCTCTCACTTCATCCAGCATGCATACTCATCAGGTACAGCTGAATATGCAAGAACCACTGAAGTTACAAAAATAAATAGTTAAGATCCCATCACTATACTACATTCAGTGTACAGAAAGCCACCTTGCAGATTCCTCTGTCAATAGCTGAAATCACCAGCTGGGTGAACTGCAGAAGTTAAACCACAGGAGAGTTAAGGTAATCCTGACAGGAGAGACCATCTCCAAGAGCATTTCCTCATTTCCTCTGTAACATTCTTAATGAATGAGCACATCTCTTCCCAGAGTGGTAGGCTGGCCTGCAGCCATCAGAACCCTTTTGACTTATGAGCCCCATATCTTGAAAAAAAATGAAGCTAATATAAATATACACTCAGAAAAACATGAAGTCCTACAAATTAATGAACCTACTTCTCCTTGAGAAATTGACTTTTCTATTTATTCATCTTTAAATAGCTGGAAGTAAGCAAATACAGCTAAGGCTGTCTGAAAAAAAAAAAATGCTGTCACTTGCAAAGAACAATGAAATAAGCCATGCGACTTCTAAAGACAGAAATTACCAGCTGGAATGACAACTTTCATCCATAACACCAGATTTAACTGCGGAGGAGCACTAAATAATACACAATGCAAGCGTACATATGTCAGTGTAAAGACGGACACAAAGCATTACAAGGCAGTATTTCTTCTATTATTTTGTGTCAGTTCAGATATTAAGCAGAAAGGAAATTAAAAGCAGCTTCTGCTTAACCCACTGCATTTATTAGATTCAAGTTGATTAATTTCTAAAACAGAAATAAAAACTTGATATTTAGCAACCCAAAAAAACCCCCAACAAACCACTTTTAATGTGGTTTTCAGATCAAGTTGTAATGCATTCTTGTAGAAAGCCAGTAAGCCTCATCTGTGGTGTCAAAAGAATAATTTTTAGTCAACCTTTATTAAAATTTGATAGGTCACAGTATTTTAAAACATCAACATCTCATTTGTTCCACGTTAAATCATAAATGTGCATCTGTAATAATCACTGACTCATTTCAGAAACCTGACTGATGAAATTATTTGAAAGGGATTATGTCAGCCCTCCTACTGTTACGCCGATGCAACACCATTAAAAACCCTGTCTTCAGGACAATATGGTTTCAATAAGTATTCTGCTTAATTCCAGATTAGAAATTAGTTTCGCAGTTGTTAAAATCGCAAAGTTAAGGTCACATTAAAAGCTACCATTTAGAATCCCTACTGTTATTTTCTCTTCCAGGGTTCACAAGGTGCCATGACAACACACTGTAAGTTAGTGGCTGCAACTCCCAGGTAGAACATGGGACACCGAGCAAAGACACATTCCTGAAATTACGTGCAGCTCCTTCAGAAACAAGACTTCTCATTTAAGTTAGACAAGAAAAAGTTCCTGCTGTGTCACTTGAAAAAGTTTAGAGTCTGAAAAATTTATGAGCTATTCTTACACAGCTTCTTTTTGAGCTTTAAAAATTGAAGCTTTCAAGCTTTTTGTTAAATCAGGACAGTTAAACTTCTGGTATTTAAATTAAAGTTAACATAGGTGACATCAGAGTGGAGACACCACTTTTATTTATAAAATCAACCAACTGAGGAACCTTTTTACTACTTTTGATACTTTGCTGACCTAAACAGACACACATAAAACTGGATGACAGATGACACTTAAATCTGCCATAATTCATATGAGATTTTCTTTGAATTAATAGGACAATTTTTTTTTCCCCCACTCTGTTTCCTAGTTCAAATTATAAAGTACCATTATTCACTTCATAAGACATTTATGTTACCATAATCAACGTAGATCTTAAGACTATGGGGAGGAACCTTTAAACAACAAACTATCTCTACACAGCAATGAAAAAAAATCTCAGACATCTCTAGATGTTAGCAGTTACATTTAAATACTACACATCAGAAAAAAAAAACCCACACAAGTCACTACTGTTTGGAAAAACAACAAATATAATTGTAACAGATGAACAAAAAAAGGCTTGGTTGCTTTAACATTTTTTAATACTATGCAAATTTACTGCACAAAACATACGATTTCAACTAACGTCACTGATGAAGGGGAGGGGGCGTAAATCAAACTAAGAAATAAAATTGTGAAAACAAAGCTGACCTATGTAACAGCCTACAAGAACTTCCTTTCCATCGGATTTGGGCTTTCTGACCCAGTCACGTGTTCTCCACTGAAAAAACAATTTTACAGAGCCACTAATCTACACAGATTTTCTTTTAATACTGAAGGCTTTGATTAAAATACAGTTCTTTTTCATGAAAGTCAACTGTTGCAATTTTTGCTTGTGTAAGTCAATTCACAGTATCACAAGATTTTCAATTTAAATATGTGTTGGCACGCAGAAAGAGCTACCACAATACCTGAAATGTAGAAATGTTAATTAATTTTTCTAAATTATGCTTGAGTAACTCCAGAAATATGCAAACTGGGCTTCTTAACAGGCATATAATTAGTAAGAGCTATCCTGCACTGTACGTCCAGTAGGGCAAACCCAAGACTTTTACCATCATACATGCTACCATAGAAATGAAAATTTTACGAATATTCCCCTTTCAATGCTGTAAGAGACTTATCTGCTGTCAGTGAAATCCTTTGTTAAAATCATGCAAAGGGCTGTGGTACATATACAGAACAACCTTCACTATTGCTGTAAAGCTAGTGTGTACCTTAAGCACCAAAAAGCCTTCAAATTCCATCATAAGGAATTTCTTTTTAACATTTCCAGAACTGTGGAGCAATTTTTTGCAGATTCATTATGCCATTCCAAGACACCACAGTCCTCTCAAGCAAAAGTTTCTGTCTCCACCAACCTCCTGGGAAGCTTCTTACCGTACTGCCCGTACTCTCCAAAGTGTGTCAGACTAGTGTACGTGGTCTTTGTTAAACCATGGGATTTTGTTGGAAATGCCAGGTAAGCAACGAGAGAAGCATCCTCCCAGCGGATTTGAAGGGACAGTGAATTCTGACAGAATCCTAAGAAAGGCACCCGATGACAGGAGGGCAGGTTACAGCCTCCTCCACCAGAACAGTTGCCCTCGCCATCCACTGTAGCTGTTGCTTCCCTGCAGCTCCTTAAGTGTTTTAAGATACTATTTAATGAGGAGGCGTAGTCCGGAAGATGACACTTAGTCAAAAGAGTAATAAAGACAGGAAGGTGAAATTGCTGTTTGCCTTTGCGTCCTCATCCCCTCACATTGGTCCCTTCAATTTGGCTTCAGATTAATGTAATATTACGTTACCACAGCCTGTATTTGACCTTTTCTCTCTAACATACTCTTTCCAGAGGATAGATTGATTCTTCTTATTATGGTACCTTTA
This sequence comes from Trogon surrucura, assembly GCA_020746105.1. Taxonomy (NCBI): domain Eukaryota; kingdom Metazoa; phylum Chordata; class Aves; order Trogoniformes; family Trogonidae; genus Trogon; species Trogon surrucura. The sequence goes on along the minus strand of CM036617.1, from coordinate 104,157,947 downwards.
TATATGTATCCAAAACAGGAAAATATTTATGTTAAGTTTATTTTACAGAATCCCATCATGAAAACCAGAACATACTAATTTATTTTGAAATATTCTCCTTTCCTAGTTACAGGGATGTGGTTCAATTCTGCATAACAATTATTGGGGGAGTGGTGAGAATCACATGGTGTTAGTTTGTTACTGGTGCCAGCAAACGCTGAAGAAAAAAAAATTCTGGTTGTGAGCACACAGAATATTACCCTCCTTAATAATTCGGTACCTATAGCAGGTGCTCATAATAACTATCTGTTGGTATGTTTCTTTGAGTTTCTAAGTTTCCTCAAGTAGCATATCAACTTAAAATCTCTTGCAAAATTATTTCAGCTGATCTTTTACCATAGACAACAGTATATCCGCTCGCCCCCCAGAAAGAACGCAGTGTGGAAGAATTTGGTTTTTGAAAAGGACTGGAAAGTGAAGGGGTGATAGAGTAGCATTGCTAAACATCACAACGAATGGCAGGATGCCTGCTGCACACAGGTTATTACAGTTCTTACTTTACCTAGCTCTAGAGAAAGCTCAGGGTGGGCATAGCATCTCTTCCCCCTCACATCTGCTCTCTTCTCAGTTTTACCATAAGATTGAAGTCAAAGGATGTGCGTGAAGCTCCTGCTCTCTCCACTCAGGACTCAATATTTTCCCAGACAACAGAATGTTCTCCTTTACTCATCACAGGCGACCGGAGTAAAGACAGCTTCCCACTCATTTCATTATGACTCACCAGAGAGGAACAGGGAGAGAGAACACCCTCCTGCTCAGCCATTGAAATCCTTACAGGTAAGACATCTCATTAGAGTCCTATTTCAGAGAAAAAATACGCTGTCTATTTTATACGGTAAGCAAGAAAAGAAATAGATCTATGACATCCTCTCATTATATTCTAAACAAATCAGCAGTGAAGCTGCTGACGTTTAAAACTAAGGGCTCTTACAAGGCCTTGAGAAGCAACTCGGCAGGATCCTCTCAGTCTTCAGTATCTTGGGCTAACGCAGTACTAAGTGCAAGTCGATAAAAGAGGTATTAAATATATAAAGGCAAGCAACGCATTTCTCAGATGTTTTGGCTACAGTGACGTTAGCTAATCCATGACACAAGCAGTACACAAAACACTTCCAGCAGAAGTGTGGCTTGGCCAGCTTCCATGTTAAGACTGAATGATTATGCAACAACCACCTCTGTGAGCCATCCCTTTGACCCTCTTCCTTTCCTCCATCTCATTTGGTTGACTCGAATAACAGAATCAGAGCGTACACAACGGGCGCCGAGAATCACACAACATCCAAGTTTCACAGCATTTCATGCAGGGGCCTAGCTAAACCCTCTGAATCATCCTGCAATGCTTCGCTGAATGCAAAGCGGATGAAGGTTAATACCGTTATCCTTCCCTCAGCAAAATGACAGATGTACTTCCTTTCAGATGACATTTAAAGGATCAGTAAGCTTTCATTCCCTTCTCTTGGCCCATTTCAAATCCAAATTTCTATATATGGATAACCCAGAAGATGCAGTCCACCGAGGCTCTCGGAACTGAACCCCATTAATCCCTTTTAAAGTGTATTTCACTAGGTTGTGCCTGTATGATACATTCTACCTGCACGTAAGAACTATGATCAGGTATAAAGTTGACCACCGTATTTTATCCTCAGTATTTATTAAAAACTTTTGAAAAATGTCTAACAGAGACCAGTATTGTCAATTTTTGTAGAGTCTAAAAAGTGTCAGTGCCATCAGCAAAAAAATACGAGGTTTTAACAGCTTAAAGTGATGCTGTTCTGGATTTAAAGTGATACATACTTGTTCTGACTGGTTTTCTGTCTATTCACACAGATTTTACAAACATCTGGGGAACATTCCCCAGGGGACAGTCTTTCATTAACTTTGGGGTTTTTTTATTTGTACCAATATCCAGGAGTTTGTAAGGCTACAAACTAGAATCTTCTGACTGATTTCTATGGCATGAGTAGAAAGATGGAGAAGTAGTACTTTACAAATCTTCCCCAAGCACTAGTAATTGTACTCCTTTAAATACGTACTAAAAAGTATAGACATCAAAAGTGAACAGCAAGCAGAAAAGAGGGAAAAAAGAAAAACTCCTGAGCTAGGGAACCCTAGTGCTTTTTCTGCTACCAGTTCAAGGGTATGATTGTGATCTTTCAACCACTAACAAAAGAATCATGTTTCAGCACCTAAAGATTTTAGGTGCAAAAGGGAATTAAAACAAAATGCCACAGCTAAATATGCATCAGGAGAACACATCCATTTACTAGCTAGAAAAAGAGTAAGTGATTTACTGGTTAAGATTGCTGAAAACAACATTCAGAATAACTACTTCCAGCTAAGTACAAATGTTTACTATGTTTTAACCTACCAATTAGAATACCAGGGACAAACCTCTAGGAATTAATAACATGGCATTACTTAAAGCACAGAACCCAAGAGGAAAGAGCCTTTCCTTCAGGTTCCAGTTCCTCTGTTTGGTAAGAATATGAGGCATATAAGAGGGTGGTAACTTTGATATAGTTTTTAACTTTTAGAGAAGAAAGTTTATCCAGGTGCCAGCAGCATATCACAAGACAAAAAGCAACTAACTTACCGTCCTTTTTGAGCAAAACTTTCAGGAATAAAGAGCACTGTATTAAAAACAGTTCAAGTAGTTTAAGCACGTTCAGCAATTACTAGATACATGCTAAATTTTCCACAAATCTTCAAAGCATTTTTCACCCTGTTTTATGGATTTCATTAAAGCCGTTCACTAGCTTTATGACTAGACACCTATTCCCAACCCAATCCACACTACTACACAATGCCTTCCAAACACCGCTGGCAAAAGTCAGTGAGATTACTTAAATACATAGGAAGAAGAAACTGTATTAAAAAAAAAAAATTTAAAAAAATCTCAAAAGTAGGAGAAAAGCACTCATTATTTTTCACCTGGATCATCGTATAACTGCAGCTCTAATGTCAATCCCACTTGCACGTCCCACTGCTACGCCTCTAACAGTTAATGGCAGCTTGTTCTAATCACACATGAAAGATGCAGATTAAGCTGTACCCTAGAGAGCACTTGTTCATACAGCCGGTCCAGTACAGGTGACTCTGTGGCCCGATTTCTAATATCTCACACAGGACACAGGGAGAGTCAGGTGCCTCAGAAAGAGATCATGCCCCTGCCAAGGAGCACACTCACGTATAGAAGAGCCAACTGCAAAAAGCAAAGAAAGGAGACATATCTCAAGTTCCCACTCTTCTTTGTAAAACACATTTCTGATTCTGAGTCTTGTCAGAGAACACACTCCCCCATTTAGCCTACTCCAGTCTCAAAGCCAGAACATGCTCCTGAAAGGTAGGTTTTTGAGTCCATTCAGACTTCAGGCAACAAATCAAATTTCCCATTTTCTGATCGTGTGCTCAGAACAGCTGGGCTAAAAAACCACAAACAGGCATCAGAATGAATTAGGCAAAAAGTTATTGACCAAAAAGAAAAAAAACAACAAAACTTTCACGAAGAATCAAAACCAAATTTAGAAACCCTGTGCAACCAGGTGCTCAAACTTTCTGAAGAACACAAATCAAACTACATTTTAAAACTCTATTTTTAGGGTTTTACAGATCTTTTCTGCACTTACTTTAGAGTGTCTTCCTTCAATTATGACTCAAAAAAAAAAAAAAAGAGGGGAGGGGGAAGGCAAAAAGGAATTAATGGAAACAATGCATTTACCACTGAAAACATGTAAAAATAACTTAGCAATGCAAGACACCTTGCTCCAGTTATTACTTATTTTATTACAAGACAAATCAATACAGAGTCTCAAGAGAGGTCAAAAATACAGGGACAAAGTAATAAAGCTAAAAATCAAAAAGCCATTAAAAAACATGATACAAAATGAGATAAAAAATAAATTAAGATTATATAACATTCAGGAATATAGAATTTTTATTATGAAATACAATGCAGAGAATTAGTTTTTTTCAATGAGTTACGTATTCAAAAGGAGTAGGTTGTTCAGAACCAAAGAAATAAGCAGATGTTGTTGGAAGTTATTAGAAGAAAACGTACTATACATGAAAATGTACATGCATGATGAAATGTAATTAAATGTGTAAAATTCTCAACAGATGAAAATATGAAAACATTTTTTTTCTCTCATTTTGATCAGAAGCCTCTCCATTAGCAAATAAGAGAATAGTTGCTTCTTTATATCCAATAAACCAACAGCTTATACAATGTCAAGTCTGCCAACTTTTTACATTGTAGTTATCGAAACATATCGACTTACAGAGGACAGCCACAGCTCCGGATTCAAACATGAGACATTCTTCTCTGTTTCTGGTTTCCACTATCACACTGAATGGAAGCGGATCCAGCTTGTGGTAGACACGGTATCCTTTACTGAAAGCCATTTTGCCTTTATCAGAGGCAGTCCTGTCCAACACAAGATGATGTTAGTGAAACCTTTTTGTGCTTCCAGATACCTTCTGCAAAGCAGGTCTGACTTGCATCCTTTCCTAGGGATTGTCCACGTTTAACAAAAACAAACGACAAAAATAGACCTGCTCACTCTTTCTACCTCATGAGACTTATTTTATCTCATGCTCCAAAATAAATACAGGCACTATCTAAAGACAACATAACAATGTTTCAAAAGCATAATTACCCAGAGAAACATCTTTCAAAATAAGGGATTTATTTAAAAGCCTTTCAGAGACAACGAGAATTTTTTACACAACACTGAATAAATGGGATTCCTTCTCAGCAAAAAAAAAAAAAAAAAAGAAAATGAAGATAAGGTTCTCTCGCCACCACAAACATGTAAGAGAGGCAACTGTCTTAAACTAACGGCAAATGCAGAAGACCAGAGGCCTGGGCAGGCTTCAATTTTTATATCCGTTTTACCGATTCTGACCTTGTACAAAAGGACAGTATATTTTAAACGCTAAAGCTGTTAAGACGTTTTAAAAGATCATACAAAAAGCGTTAACCTATTTCGCCTTCTTTTTTTTTTTTTAGAAAGGAAAGCAGACTTCTGTGGGGATTTAACCCCTCCCCTGCAGCTGCTGACAACCGAAACATCGCAGTATCGTACCAGCGAAACTGCCTGTGTGCCACAGACACGAGATCTTCCCTCAAAGCGATAAAATAAATACACACATAAGTAACAAAATAACATAATGGTAATACGTAACGATAGACAAACGCGAGAGTAGTCAAATTCTAAGAGCGGAAACACCCTGCGAGGGAAAATTCCTCTCGAAAGCCAGGAACAGGGCTTTCCGCTCGCTCCCTGCCCCGCAGCTCCGCGTCCGTAACCTCTCGGGCGGGCGCGGACTTTACGCCGCCGGCCCCCGCCCTCCACCGCGGCCCCCGCGGGCCCGGCCCTCCACACGAAGCCCCTTTCCCTCGCCGGGCGGGAGCAAAGGGGTCCTCAAACAGCCGCGAGGTGCGCGCCGGAGCGGGCACCGGGCCAAGAGCACCCCCGCCCCGCCACCCGCCGCCGCGCAGGGCAAGGGCGCACCGCCCCAGGCCGGTGCCGCCGGTACCCCCGGCGCTGGCGGAGCCTCCATCTTGTCTCGCGCCAGCGGCGCCCCCGCGGCTCGAACCCCGCAACGGCGACAGAAGGGCGCCGGCGCCGCCGCGCACTGACCGGCTCCCAGCGGCCCCCGGTGCCGCCACTGTCGCCGCCACCACCCCCCTCCCTCAGCCCCGCAACCACAGCGGTACTGACGCCTCCCTCACCGGCCGAACCACCTGCCGCCAACGGCCGCCCGCTTCACCCCGCTCCGTGCCGCGGGAGCCGGCGGGGACCTCCCTTCCGCTCCGGCCCCGCCGTCCCTTCCGCATTGCGCCTCCCGCCACCGGAAGTCGGTAGAGGGCGTGAGGGGGCGGTGGCGGCGACCGTGGTGGGGGGAGGGGGGCGGGGCGTGAGGGCGACCGTTAGAGGGGTTGCCGGCGCTTTGGGAACGCGCCCTCGGTCGGCGGGGACGGGTGTGCGGGGCAGGGAGGTGCGGGCTGGGCGGAGGCTTTGCCGGACCCGGGTTCCCATGAGCGGCATCCCCCGGTGTCGGCCCCGTCAGAGGGCAAGTTGAACCGGACCGCTGAGGACTGGGCAAAGCGCCGCTGCCAGGTTGGAGTCCAGCCAGAAGAAAAGCGGCCCTTGAGGGGAAAAGTAAGAAGAGAGCCCTCAGAAGAAGCTCTCCTTTCGCGTTGTCTTGGGGCAATGCTGGCTTGCAGGCTTCAAAGGCGAAAAAGTGCGCTCTGAGTGCACGGTGAGGCCGTGCTAAAAGCAGAGTCAGCCCCAGGCCCTGCTGTGTGTGTATTGCAGGTGCGGCAGGGTGAATAGGCTTAGGGCTAGGCTCACGAGTAGCTGGGCAAACCCAAAAATCTCCCTGTGCAAAACGTGCGACGGGCATGGAAACCGTGCCTCGGGTTGTGCGGGAGCGCTGAATCATGGCTGAAGCCTGGCTCTTCCCCACAGGGTTCAAAAGTTTTGGGGACAAACTGTAAGCGCCGATTTGGAAACTTCCATCCAGGCTGTAAGTGGAGGAGGAGTGCCGCTTCACAGGAGCTTTGCTGCATTGTCTTGGTGATACGTTGAAAGCTCCCGAGGAGACTAGAGAAGGCAGATTTGAGAGCTACGTGCTAAAATCAAGAGGGAAGTGGGCTTTGCTGCACTTCAGAGAATGCTGGGGCCGGGATGGCACTTTGAGTGGAGAGGTGAAAAAAAACCAAAATCTGAAAAATTAGAGAAACTCTCTTTGCTGATATAATTTGAACTGAAGAATATGCATGAGGGCAAGTGTGAGAAGTATAGCTACCACCCGAGGCAAGAGCTGATGCATCTTTGATTTTAAATTGTAGCATTTCTTTCTACTAACTTCTCGCCCAAAATCAATTCCCATTGCAAATTGTAAAAATTAAAAATGGTAAGACCTTATTTGTTTCTTATAAACATTATATTGAAACAGAAAAGATTATGTTTGATACATATTCCTTGAGTAGCTTTGATCATAAAATAGCTTGAGTTGGAAGGGGCCTTAAAGATCATTTAGTTCCAAGCCCCTGCCATGGGCAAGGACACCTCCCACTAGACCGGGTTGTTCAAAGCCCCATCCAGCCTGGCCTTGGAGACTTCTTACATCTAATATAGATATACCCTCTCTCACTTTAAGGTCATTACCCATTGTCCCTACTCACCCTTATAAAAAGTCCCTCCCCATCTTTCCTGTAGGCGCCTTCAGGTACTGGAAGGCTGCTTTAAGGTCTCCCTGGAGCCTTCTCCAGGCTGAAGAACCCCAACTCTCTCAGCCTGTCCTCATAGGGGCAGTGCTCCAGCCCTTCCAAATGGGAGGCATCCGTGTTTGTGTCTCTCCTCTGGACAACTCCAACAGGCCGATGTCTTTCTTGTGCTGGAGACCCCGAAGCTGGACACAGCACTACAAGTTGGGTATCACACACAGAATCACAGAATGTTCAGGGTTGGAAGGGACCTCAGAAGATCATCTTGTCTCAACCCCACTGCTAGAGCAGGATTGCCTGGAGTAGGTCACACAGGAACACGTCCAGGCGTGTTTTGAATGTCTCCACAGAAGGAGACTCCACAACCTCTCTGAGAAGGCTGTTCCAGTGGAGCAGAGCATCCATCATGGAGCAGAGCAAAAGAATCAGCTCCCTCCACTTGCTGTCCTCCCTTCTCATTATATGGCCCTGGATGTGGCTGGATTTCTGGGCTGTAAGAACACATTGCCAGCTCATGTCCCATTTTTCACCCACCAGTATCAGTTTACATCAACTGAGGATGTAAAAAATGTGCTGCTATCCAGTAGTGGGAGCTTTGATAAAGCTATTTTTAACTTCCGAAAATGCTGTTGTTTATAAATTAATGGAAAATGAAAATGAATATTTGATTCTAACTAGTTGCCAATGTAATACTGCATGATATAGCAAAGCATATTACAAACAAAGTTTTATTCTTCAATTTTGTGTTACAAAAGGTTTTGGTAGTTTTTCCCCACCTGCCAACTGAATTTCAGACTCTAGCCAACTTTAAATATCTGGAAATGTTGAGATGTACCTCTGTAACTGGAGCTCAGGGAGCAGGGAGGAGGTAGAGGAGTCAGGAATGAAGAAGTGAAGTTGAGCCTAGGATAAAGGGAAGTGGGGGAAGGTGGTGTGATAATTGTCTTTGTTTCTTGGTAACCAAATCTATTTTAAATTACAATAAATTAAATTAATTCCCCGAGTCAAGCCTATTTTCCATTATGGTAGTTGTTAAGTGATCTCCTCATCTTTATCTTGACTCATGAGCTTTTTCATCCTATTTTCTCCCACTGTCCTATTGAGGAGGGGAGTGAGAGAACATCTGGGTGGGCGTGTGGCTGCAGTCCAGGGTCAACGCACCACGACTTCACTGGGCTTTGGAGCAGAGCTAATTTAATCTCCTTTGCTCTCTGAAAGCAGAGTTGGCTCAAGGCTTCTCAGCAACCTAGGCAGCGTTTACCTTTCATATTGAAAAGGTGAGGAAGCCCAGGGCCCTTCTGTGTCTGTCTGAAAGGCAAAGGGGAAGAGGAAGGTTCCTGGGGCTGTAGATCCTGCTGCAAAATGGGGAGGATGAGTGCGAGAAACAGTGATGGCAGGAAGCGGGGAGAGAGCAAGCCTTGGCCTCAACTGTATCGGCAGCTTCTCCCACCTCGCTTCTCCCCTTGGCAGCAGCAGCCCAGAGCTGCCAGGCTCTGGTACCTGCATGGCTGGCAGCGAGGCCGCTGGCTATTTTACTCATTCCACTTAAGTGTCCAAACCAGCAGTGGCTCAGGGACATCTGTGGAGCTGTACATCACTAAACTGGCCCATCAACAGCAAGCAAATGAAAGCTTTGAGATTATATTTAGTTTGCATATCCTTCCTAGCACTTATCACTGGCCTTACTCCTGCAGACTCCTACTGCTCATTAAATCTTTAAAGCTCAATTTGCTCTATCCATCACTTGTTTGCAGATGCAGGTTCTCTGAACTGCGAGCTCCTTGAGGCAGTGACCATGTGTGCACATTATAATTTTAGTATCTTTAACTCAAGGAATGACTTATTCTGATTGGGACTTTGGAGTAAAATGGCAATATGCAATTCAGGCGCAGTGCAATGATTTAAAGACACATGTCCCCAAGGTGTGTGAGGCCTGTCGTAACACAACCTACATCCCACAATGTTTTCTGTTAGCTGGGTGTCACCAAAGCCTTGCAACAGTAAACAGATGTGCTGGTTTTGACTGCAATAGAGTTAATTTTTTTCATAGTAGCTGGTATGGTGCCATGTTTGGGTTTGTGCTGACAACAGCGTTGGTAACACAGGGATGTTTTAGCCATCGCTGAGAAGTGCTTACAGAGTCAAAACCTGTTTTGCTCCTCACCTCACCAGCGAAGGGGCTGGGGGTGGGCAGGAAATTGTGAGGGGACACAGCTGGGACAGCTGACCCCAACTGACCCAAGGGATGTCCCAGACCGTTTGGTGTCACGCTCAGAATGTAAACCTGGGGGAAGAAGGAGGACAGGAGGACATTTGCAGTGACAGAGTTTGTCTTCCCAAGTCACTGTCATGTGTGATGGAGCCCTGCTCTCCTGGAGGTGGCTGAACTTATCTGCCTGTGGGAAGTGGTGGGTGAATTCCTTGTTTTTCTTGTGTACCTGGCTTTTCCTTTACCTATTGAACTGTTTTTGTCTCAACACAAGAGTTTTCTCACTCTTACCCTTCCAATTCTCTTGTCATCACACCAGGGGGAGGTGAGTGAGTGGCTTATGAGGGGCTTAGTTGCCGGCTGGGGTTAAACCACAAGAACGGACAATACTCAAGAACTTGTATGAAATTTAGACTATGAACATTTGGGCTTAAGCATCTAAGAAAAAAATGCTCTATGAAAACACTTAACTATGCATACAACAGTAATGTAAATGGAGTCAAAAGGACAGTTCACATATTTCAACAAACCCATATCTTCATTCATATGTTCATTCAAGTCATTGTTTGGACCAGAGCCTTAAATTGAAGGTCCTTGTGTTATTTATTTTGTCTCCATACACATGCAATTATTTTACCCACATTCATTGCTGCATATTTAGGGCAAGAGTTTTAGTTACATACAGAAATTAAATACTCATGGACAAAAAATCCTACGTTGTATCATGGTGCAGACAGGCTAATTCAACTAACAATTGTACAGCTACCCAAGTTTTATGTCTGAAGTACCACACGCAGGGCAAACCCACTCAACTCTGATCCATCCTGTTGGTTGCACACAAGTTTCTCAAAAAACCACACCATCCTTCCTCCTCGCAACAACCATTTTTGAAGCCTCCTCTGAGTTCTCTTTTCTGTTCATGTCACTACTAACTCTTGCAGGAATAGTTTGCTTGTGACCTCATGGGAAAGCCTAGTGATCGGATCACAAGTATTGTTATTTCCTTTTAGAGCACTGATCACTGGACATTCAATTTTCATTGGACAACCAATAAACCTAAAGTGACAGGGATACCACCACACAAAAGAGGGAAGTTCAGCCTGTTAAAAGAAAGTTCTACCAAAGCTGTCCACAACATCAAAACTCCCTCCCCTGGTATATATATTTAGGGTTCTTTCTAAAAAAATGCCTTTTGTGCATAGAAACTTAAGGAGAACTGAAAGCAGAGCTACCAGTTAGCAGATGTTTGCAGAAAATGAGGTGCATCTGAAAGGAGGAGAGAGAGGAATCACATGTCTCTGTCTGCACAATTTTTCCTCAGACTTCTCCATTTCACACTTCAGATTTCATTTTGGTTTTCTTTGTAGTAAAGGACAAGGTTTTCCCTTTGCTATTGGTGACCTTTAGGGGTAAAGGTAGTTCTGTAATAACTGTACTAATACATAGCTATAATAATTATAATAATTAACTATAATAGATAACCCTGTTCATAAAAATGTCAATGGCTGACAGTTTTACATGCAATTTTTTCTTACGTGTTCTACGTCTTTCCTTTTGCTAAACAGTGCTAACTACTTAAAGAGGTTATTACACTTTCTCAAGAGTCCCTATAGAGTGCTGAGCAGGAATAAGATTGCCATGCCACTTTATGTGTCAGTACCTTCTCACATGGGATTTCATCATCATCTAGGACATCAGTCTGTTAACATCTTATAATTATTTGTTCTTTTCAATAGTGAACAATGAGATCCACATGATAAACTCCAGGAGAATAATGTTAAAGGTGTCATCCTTGGATTATATCTCAACCAAGCAGCAGCTGTGTACCATTGTTTAAAGATCACTACATAAAGTATGACCACTTTGCTACGAGAATTTAATTTGCATCAATAAATGAGATACAGATAAAAGGGTAGGAGTGAAAGTGTTTATTTTGTTTATGCATAAAATGGGGTGATGTTATTTACATGTAGTCTTTAAGTGCCTATAGATTTCTAACCATTTATACACAGGAAAGGCACTGCATTGCCTGAAATGAAAAGTTATATTACTTGTCATCTGTAAGTACACTTTGCTGCAATTTTCTTCACGTTATTGTGATGTTGTGTGGGGATAAGGAGGAGAAATTCCACGAGTGTGCAAGGGCTTTGACACCACAGTCACATGGTGTCATTGTAAAGGGAGGGTGAGCTAGGTGTAATATGAATCGCTGGTCTTCTGCAGCAGTTAATTAGGAAAATGACTACAGGCTATCTTGAAAAAAAGATTCTCTGTAGCTATAGTTTATAACGAGGTTACAAGGAAGATAGTCTCTTCATTCCCTCCCAGTCACAATCCAAATTGGAGCAAAACGTCTATAATAATAAATGCCTTGAGCTTTGCTGTTCTGCTAGTCTGGAGCTCCATTAGTAGTGTGCACACGTACTGAAACTGCAGTTACAAACCTGCATTTAAATTTAGTAGTTATATGTGTGTATATATCTACAACACTGCTGGAAGAAAAGCAAAGCTTGAGATGACAGCCAGTGGCTTGAAGCTATAGCTTTCCTTCTCCCTGAACGACAGCCAGGGCGAGACTGAGGGAATGACTCACGTATTCTTCCCAGAGAGGCAGTAGAGAGCATGAATAAACATGATTTCCAAACCAAAGCCAGTTACTGTTGTTTTATTAGCCCAGCACTGGTACGAGCACCACAGGGAGACCTGATGGGCAGCAGAGCAAGGCTGAAGAAGGCTTTCAGAGCAGGCTGACAACTGTTGCCCACCTTTTGTGAATGGGCCACCTTTTTCGATGGAGGTCCCTGGCCTCTTACGTTTGACTCCAACCCTTTTCCTGCACTCTTGATAGCTTTATTATCCCCGGTGTTTGAAAAAAATTGTAATTGAAAATCCAAACTCTGAGATTTCCTGGCCAAGTACTTTATTTCCCAGCGTTGAAATCTTTTGACTCTGCCACCTTGTGGCTTCAGTATTAAGTGGCAGTCACCATTCTGAGTGTTGAAAAAACAGTGAAAAGCTCCGGCATTGGAGGTTGTTCAGCAGGGATTCTGAGTGTATTTGGCGGTACATAACGTGCACCTACGGTAATATATTCAGGGAGAGCAGGTTTCTAAATTTTTGCAGCTGTTTTGGTAATTTCAGTTGAAGGAACCTCATTGTCTAAAATACCCAAAGAGAAATGGGGGGTTGGACTAGATGGTCTTTCAAGGTCCCTTCCAACTTCTAACATTCTGTGATTCTGTGAAATAAAGTGCATTTCCACCCCTGCAGTAGCAGCTGTTTATATTCATTTGCAAATAGTAACACACCAACTATTCAGTTGAGACAAAGCAACTTAGCAGCACAGGTCTTCGAACTGCTTGAGTGTATTTTATTCTGTCCACAGAATATATTTGGTGTCCTCCCCAGATTATTATCAAGGATAGCAGATATTCCGAGTACCAGCAGTAATTTTATTGTACCATAGAAGCCTGTATTAAAGACTTTATGCTAAAGTGAGGAAATTAACCTTTACTGAGCTTTATACTGCAGTAGCTTGACCAGAAACCGTGGCCAAAGGAGACTGTGCACAAAGTGTCTGAACTGCACATCCTCATGCCCAAGGATCCAGTCGCTACAAGGCAAGTATGTATTAAGATGCAGAAAAGTCTCTGTACAGTGTTGTTCCTCCTTGTAAAAAAATCAAATCAAATCCCATCTTCTCATTTTGCCTACTTTTGATTACCTTTTCCCCTCCCCCAACCAAACCTTCTACAACATTGAATCTCTCATGAGTAAGCCATTCGAGTATATGTACTATTTTAGAAACATTGGTAGCATGGATCGCATTCTCCTGTTCAACAAAATACTAAAATCAGTGACATTTTAAGCACAGAAAAGGTCAAATTTGTCCCTATTATATCATGTAACTACCACCATAATATTCTGAAATATCTTAACTACTCTTTATGTAGGTATATGAATTCCAGTGTTTATCCTACTGCTTTTTCAAAGTAAAGACACTTACTCTCTCCAAAAATCAGTACGGAAATTTTTTTTTCTGATGTACTGAAGTAGAGTCAGCCAACATCCGTAACATTTCCTTTACGTCCTTCCTAAAGGAATAAAGCTTATCAAGTTGCACTGCAACAGCTCCTTAATAGACAAGTTTATTGAAACAAATTTTAAGAGCAGATATTTCCGAATGTACTCCTTCAATCCCAACAGTTCAGAAAAAACAATGGTTCGTTGTCCAAATGAAGTGTGCATGTTACAAATTGTACATTTTTAATATCCTCATTTATACCACATGAAATGAGCATAAAATACAATGATTTCTTACGTTACTCCATATGCCAATTTATTGCTAATTTCCAAAAAACGTAGGGCTCACCTAGAAATATGTCTCAACTCAAAGCTATTACAGCTATTCCCATGCCTTGAAGCCCAAGATCAAGTCACTAGTGTTCCGACGTAAATCACCAGATTTGTAAAGGGTTTGCTTTTGAACCTACATTTAAATTAAATGCTTTTCTTTTTTGCAAGACTATTCTTAGTTGGTATTTAGTGGGAAGTGTACCATTCAAATATTTACTACAAAAAAAAATACTTCGAACCACAGGATATAAAATTTTCTTCATGTTCATTTTGCTTGACATCTTTAGCCATCAGAAAACAGATCTCATGTATTAAGTTAGCAAAAAAAAAAAAAGCCAAAAAAAAAAAAGACACTGATTGAATTTAATCAACTTGGACAAGGAACGAGGGTCCAGAGTTCCCTCAAAACTGAAGGTGTTTGGGGCTTAGGAAGTGGTGTCATGTACACCTGCACAAGAATCACAATTTTTCATTGTACGCCTATATTAAAAGGTAAAATAAAATCAAGCACTGATTTGGGTTTTCGTTTCTGGTTTGTTTCTAAGAACAGTCTTACGGGTTCCATATTCTGAATGCAATTCCAAGCTATTCCAACGAATGCAGCACAGCTGCTTTTTCAAGTTCGGGTTCCATTTGAAAGTGTCTCTACTCTTTAGCTCAAAAGATTTTCACATATCTGAATGTTCTGCCAGCCCTTTTGACCAATATTATGATCATTTCATTGTCAAAACAAGTACTTTTTTTTTTTTAGCAAATGAAAAGCTTATTCCAACAGTACAAGATCTCGATATCCAGTGTGAAAGCAACATGGTGGTATAAATATATGCATACATCGTATTACACATAATATATTATACACATTCCAGTTAACCATGGAACAATTAACAGGAGTAGATGGGTACAAAGTATTTTTGTAAACAAGATTTTGAGAAACTTTAAGGAAAATCTGATTTCTGGAAAGATGACAATCTTGGGATTCCATTTTTGCTTTCAAAGTTTTTTTTTTTTTCCAAGGATGCTGTATATAAGAATGCACTTTGTATTAAAACGAAGATCAATACTTTACAGTTTAAGAAACTTTACATATGTACATAAATTACATATCGGGAATGGTTTTAAAGCTCAAGATGAGTTGTCAGAAAAGTCTATTTTCCTTCTATTAAAATCTTTAACTCTTTTACATTGTGATCATTCGCAACTGTCACAGCATGATCCAGTGCTCGGATACTTGCTAGAAGCTTTATGATCTGCTTTATGTGCTCCCTAAAAAAAGAGAAAGAAGTAGTCAATACAGGAATGAAACAATCAGGTACAAGTATTAATGTTTCAATGGAAGACTACATTATGTATCCATACAGCAAATGAGTTTCAGATAATTTCACATCATCATCTCCTCCGCTTGCCTAGTGTGACAAAATAAATTGGTTATCAGCTTTGTACTGAAATTAGAGAAATTAAAACATTTATTTTGGGAGAAGGAATTAATCACACAATATGGTTTAATACTAGACTAAGTATGATCTCAAGAAAAAGTCTTGCATTACTTAATGTACATTGCAATGAGTCACAGCTCTCTTGGTAACTAATGTTTAAGACAAAAAAAATCTATTAAAAAAAAAAAAATCAAGGCAGTAAGAATGATTTAAAGCATGCCTTAAAAAGGTATGGAGCTTCCCACCAACGAACTGCATTAAATTGAGGTCAACCTGGGAAGCTTAGAGTGAACAAACTGTTAGGAGGTCTGTACACTACTTTGGCTGTCAAGAACAATTTTGGTATCTTGCTGGGAGGATGGACATGAAATTTAGACCAGTCTCAAAAAAAAATTAGAAGTTCAGTGGCAACAGATTTGTTAAATGTTGGGAAAAAGCACAAGAGACAGAAATTAAATTAGAATTCACTACGAAATAAAAGATTAATTGAATGTTTCTCTTCCAATAGAAAATTTTACCAAACTACCATTTCAGCTAGTAAAGGAAGTTTTTTCAAATTCAGAAACAGGCTACTAAAAGAAAGAAAGTTTAATCTCTATCGGATTCTCTCACAATTCCTTTGTTTCAATTCTAGAATCATGCCGGGCTAGGCATTTTGATTTTAGAAAGGAAGGAGTAACAAGCCTATTTTGAATATGAATCATTGGGAAATTTAAACTGGTGTGACACTACCGTTACGTTTTGGACACAAAGTTCTGAGGCATAACCTAAGAGTAGATAATTTTTATGAGCACAATCCAGTGTGGTGCAGTGCTCAGTGTTCTCTGAAAATGAGATGATTCATAGGTCACAGCCAAAAGTGACTCTAAAGACAGGAAAGTGTCTAATAAGCTACTGGAAAAAAAATGATACCAGAAAAAACCCCAAAACAAACCACCTGTGGTTTAAGGGAAATTTCTGTCTCTCTCTCAGTCCTACGTAAAAGATGAAGAAGGGAGAAGGACCTAATCCCCCAGAAAGCCTCAATAATTGAACAGTAACTCAACAATGGCTCAAAGGAAATGAAACTATCAGGAATGACTAACGCAGGTAGCGAGGGGGTTCATCTTTCCAAGTTTCAGGTTTGCCGGAACAATAGAACTGCTGACCTCGAAACCTCTCCTTGTGCAACAGCACAGGAACAAGCAGTCTTCCAGTCTTGTTATATTCTTGCATATCAGCCCAACAACATGTTTTTTAAGTTTATCATTGCTTAAAAGGATACACCCACAGATAGCATTTCAGGTTACTTGGCCAGCAGTAACATTTACGCATCTAACCATAACTTTTAATTATGCTGGCTGTGGAGAGAGAAGTAAAATGACTCTTTGATCTAGGGGAACACACTTCATCCAGTTGGCTGTGTAAACTGCCAGAACTTTTGTACCGTACATGAAAGCACAGTTTGTAATTGAAAAGCCCTTATGCAGAAATTGGCAACAGATCACAAGGTGGAACAGTCCAAACCCAAAATCAGGCAGAATCGGTGATGCTAAGCAGTACTGCCAAAATATATGATGAATGTCCAAAGATTTCCAGCAGTTGCTGTTCTCAGACACCTTAAAAATCTCCCCACCTACCACACTGTAACATTTTTTTAAGTTTGAACTCCAAGAAGTTTCAAAAGACACACAGCAGCATGGAGGTATTTATCCACACCTGCATGCATCAGCAAAATCACACAAAGCACAAGAACTGCAATGGCATTAACTAAAAATAAGTTACCTCGCATTTCTTTTCTCTACGTCAGAGCAACCAATGCTGTTTCTATAAATTGTATCAGCCAGATGAACAAGGTATCTACAGAAGTTTTCTAGCTGAGAAATAGTCTTGTCTCCTTTCAGATTAGCAAACCACTGTTTAGGAAAGCAAGCAATTACCTAGACATAACAGGAAAAAGAAAGTTAAGCACAATGTAACAGAATTTTAAAAGCTAGCTAATATTATTCATGTAGTCTGCCAGTTAAGACTGGGGTGGTAAGGCCCAACTGAAGTCAAACAGGGAGAAACCTAGCAAAATTAAAAAAAATTAGAAACCCAAAATTCAAGCAGTAAACCACCAAAATCTACACTATACCTAAACTATCTACAGCTATGACGCAAAGAAGTTTGTTTTTTTTTAATTTGCACATTAAAAAAAAAAAATGTATTTTTCGCTTTGAGATATCAAAGCCCAGTTTTTATAGGTAACCTCAACTTTCAACTACATTTTTCCCTCATCTCAAATTTGTAAGTGACAAGTAATTTTAAATATTGTTTGATTTTACTTACACTTTGAGCTTTCTTAATGCTGTCCTCTCCATATTCAGAGTTTTGAAAAGCCATAAGAATGTATCTATTTAGCAGACCATCTATTGACAGCTCCTGGAGAGTTTTGTTTGAAAGGATTCCATACCACTGGAGAAAGTTTCCTAATAACTGAAAAATACAACACAGGGGAAATAAGTGTTTAAAAAGGTACTGAAAGCAGGAACTTGATCACACACTCTAAAGCCTCTTCAAACACAACAAACAGCATGGCCAAGGCAAGCAAGTGGAAATATGCCTCCTTCAAAACTATTCACCATCCATGAAGTACCAACCTAGTGTTACCAATTCTCACACAAAACCACCACTAGCTCAACTTTGCTCATGTATTGCACCAGAAAAAAAAATAAATTCAAAAAACGTGAAAGTTTTAAGCCATCTTCTTCTCAACATTTGATGTCAACGCCAAGCCAAGTGACGCCCAGAGTAAGCCACACGGGGGCAAATTCACAGCCCCCTCATCCACGAAAGCCCCAGCTACGCTGGCACCATACCCTTATTGCCAAGGCACGATGACACAAGAGACGCAGAAAGTGGCACGGGGGAGCGCTGGCTGAGCCAGCCGTACAGCTGTTAGTCCCGCCTGGCACGCGGCCTGCGGGGAAACGCTGCCAGCCTCGCACAAACGAGCCGAGCCAGCAGTTTACTCTCAAGGCAGATCATCAGGAAACAGTAAATGAGCGCTTGCCTCCCAGCTTCTATTTCTGCCCATCTGTGATGCTGTAACCAGCTTGCTAGTGCAAGAGAGCTGTATTTTTAATGCTTCTCCAAAACAAAACAGAAGTGACAGCACGCATACTTCTAAACTGCCCAGGCTCCAACAGATCACACCAGAAGGAGGCGATTTCACTCTTCAAAGAGACACAAGTCCTCAACAAGTGATCTGTTTCACTTTTAACAACAGCATTTTAATAAATAAGCTTAGTGCTTCTTTTCACTCCAGACAGCATTTAAGAAGTTGACTTTTATTTCAAAGTGAAAGAATTCCATGCTAAATATTTTAAGTAAATGAAATGATTTCAAATCTATTTAGAATACAGTCTCCCTCGTTGCAGCAATTTAAATGGAAAATTCCAGGTAAAAGTTCTGTTTGCGTGATCATGGAGATCAGCAGTTCAATGGACATGGGTCTCACACTTCCTTGTTTAGTAGGAGTTAATTTTCTTCACAGCCTTTTATTGGAAAGAAACTTCAACAGTCATATCTTCTTACAGACCTGTGCAAACTCTGTATTGCACATTCCACAGAGACTTTTTCTTTCACACTCTATCATTTCAACTAACCCAAGATTAAAAATGCTCTTATACTTTACAAATAGCAGTGAGCTTCCCAAAAGGCATGAATTTATTTTCATGAAGTTTCTCACAACATATGTAAAAAAATCCACCACCAACAAAAAAACCAAATCAAGATCTCTCATTCCCACGTAAGTGAAATACAAGCAGCATATTTTATTCTGACAAGCACAATGACATTAAAAAAAAAAAAAAGAGTTGAGTATGCTAAGTAAACCCAGAACATACAAGTTAAAATGATGGTGCTTTCACTTGGCAATCTTTTGAAGAGGGCACAGTGCAAAATTTTAATTGAGAGTTCTTTCAAATAAAGTTAAAGCGTTTGCCATCTACACTTCTCTAGAAATTTGAAGAGGATTTTTTTGCTATACCATCTAGACCAAAGATTTACTGGATGTATTTACTGACTTACCTTAACAGAGGACCAAAACTGACGTTGGAAAAACAAATATGGGCCAGAATTCTTGTTTTCTAAGATGCTGGAAAGTAAGAGATTTCTTTAATGAGCAACCAAGACCACTTCTGTCTGGAGTTTGCTGTCCTCCTCCTTCCCACACACAGTTCATTTCTATAAATATTCCCTTCCAACCTGCTTGCCCTTGCTATATCATCACAGCATAACAACAGATCTCCTGTATCCAGCCAGTGAACCATACTGGGGAAAAAAACCCTGTTAACTACAGACAGAAGACACTGACCTGCTAATAAAGGTTTAACATCATAGTTGAAAGCAAACTTACTTTTTCGGATATAAGGGCATGAATACATCATCATCTAGTGTTCTCCTCATCCTTAGCAACAATGCCTTTAAAAGCATCTGAAACAGATAATTTTTTTAAGTGTCCAAAGCACTGTTTAGTAGTTAACTACTCAGAAACTGATTTTCAAAGCAACAAAGAACATTTGCATCCCTAACAGTAAAAGGCATACATACTCAGGCACACATATAAATCAAATCTTGGAGAAGCCTATAACAATTAACAGTGCTGAAACATGATAATTCCAAAAAAAATCTGAAGGGAATGGAATTACTTTAGGGTTAAGCGTGGCTACACAATCAGCTTCTGAGAAGTCAGGGCTTCTGTCATTTTTAATCTTCCACCAACTTCCACACACACGTGTGCCTTGGCCTACCTCCGATTCTTCTAAAGGTAACGCATATGTTGCATTAGCTACAGCACCTGAATTCGACATCAGTTCTTATATTCAGAGGAGAGAAATGAAACAACCAAATTTCAAGGCACACATTTGAAAAGGTTACAAAGGTCTTAAAAAATAAAACCCTATTTGCAGCTGACCCTTACAGCAAAGCTGCAGACCAACAAGTCTGAGTATAGTTGTTATCTCTTTAGCTCTAGCATCTATTTTGTGAAGATTTCATGGAGTTCCTCCTCCTAAACTATCACTGTACTTGATAACAAGGCTGCAGAGCATCAATTAATTGCAAAATTGTCTTTCTTCATAGTGAATCATAGAATGGCCTGGGCTGGAAGGGACCTTAGAGATCATTTTAATCCAACCTCCCTGTTGTGGGCAGGGACGCCACCTCTCGACTAGGTCAGGCAACATGTGAGAACCGAACGGGAATTGAACCCGCGACCTTTGGTGTTTCTCCTCACCAAGCGTGCTCTGTTCTCCAATACAGTGTATTGCAAATATATTCAAATTCCTTAACTTATGCAAGAATAAACAACTTACCTGTGTATTTTTGTTTTCTGCATTCACCACTGTGGGATATCCATCTACTAGTTTCTGTACAATTGCTACCATTCTAGATGTTTGTGTGGTAGAAAAAGGATCCCATATATTTTCAGAAATGACTGTAAGAGATTAAAGAATTATTCCACTTCGCAAATACTCAAATATGGGTACTAAGGCAGTCAGGCAATGTTTTACAAAAGAGTAAAAACTGAAAGCACAGGCAAGCATCGGCTTCCACCCCCATCTCCCCTCTTTCCCTCCATTTTCCTTCTAAGATTATACCTGTTAATTTAGGAAGAACAACTCTCTCTACAATGGTTGGCAATAGTGAAATATCAGCATCATCTTTCACTTGCTCCTGTTCTTCACAGCCATAAAACAGCAAGGATTCAAACCACAACATAGTCTCAAAATCTCGACACTTGCCCTAATAAAAAAATAAGACTTGAGGTTAACATTCCTAAACAGAGATTTGAACTCAACACATGAAAAAAATACATTTAAAAAGTATTAGACATACAAGCATGATGCACTCCCAGAACAGAATAAAACTATGTTAAAGCAGTCTGCCCAGTGTGCTAAGCAGGCAGGGTAAGCAGCAACTGAGCATACTGACAAGTCAAAAAATTGAGTCCTGTTTGTCTACATGTCAGGTACTGATCTGTACTGGAAATAATTGAGAGGAAAAAAATAAGAAAGAAGAGATACAGTGCCTCAAGATCAAATAGTCTCTGATCTGGCACAAGCATGGGCAAATTATGTCATCAAATTACTTCACTCAGACCTTTGGCTTCCCTACTTCTGAAGCAGCGATACTACTTCCTTCAGAAATGCAGGCAAGCCTGATCCCTGAGAAGTGAAGAAAATGTTCCGTCTCTTTGCCTGGCCACTGCTAACCATGACACCACGGGTCAGGCTAATGTGTACGGACAACCCAACCCAGCCAAAACCTCAGAGAGGAGGGGAGCAAGGTGAATTTTCCATAAATCAGCCAAATGAACCAATTCACTCTACAACCACACAATCACTAGATCCAATGAAAGTCAAAATGGTGGAAGATTGCTTTTTGTGGCAGCTGTTGCCCTACAGATTTTAACTTCTAATTACACCTGAGCCAAATAAAAGCCTGAGAACTTGCACAAAAATAGCATGGAGGAAAGGAGAATGTGCAAAAAAAAGTTTTAAATTTAACGAGGACACCTTTCATAGATTTTCCCTTGTTCATTCAAACTAAATACTCTGAATGCTCTCTGAAGGAGACTTCCTTTCCTCTGCAATCAGAGCAGAGGTGACAGAAAATCCCTTTCTACAAATATTCTCTTAGTTCACAAAAAAAACAAACCACTTGTGAAAAAAGGAGAGATTCAGTCGTTTGTGAGACAGGCTGACACACCTGCAGATGGTGCTGTAGATGAGCTAGGTTTTCTAAGACAACAATTTGCCTCCTTAGCCTAATTTCCTGAAAAAATCCCACCCCAATCTTAGGCAACTACATTCACTCTGCACCTTGACCCCACCCTCATTCCCCACTCAAAGTCAACATGGCAGAAAAAAGGAAGTTCCTACCAGTACTTGGAAAATAAGCACCTGACTGCAGCAGAATTACCTTACAAGAGCTTTCACTGGGAGGAAGAACAGAGCGGGAGTCAGAAGCTACCTGAACCGCGTGTCCTGACGGCTACTTGTGTCAGCACACGTACGCAGCCTGGACAACGAACGTGTGCCAGGGGTACCAGGCTGCAGCAATGCTGTCCTGATTTTCCCCATGTTCCTGACCTAATAACTGGGCAATGAGTACTCGGAGAAGACGTGAAAACTGCTAGCCAGAGTTCTACAGGCTATAAAGGTGTGGGTGCAAGAAAGATGTGCAACGTAAAGGCACAGGTTGTAAGGCAACATAAAAACAGTCTTCTTAGTTCCACTTCTGAAGAAATAGCTGTAGAATCACAATTTTCTCTTAAGCATTTGAAAATCTAAATGTATTATTTAAGAAGCTGTTTGGCTTTTTGTTCTACCTCACTCACTGAGAAGGTACTGGTATGTGCTGAATTGAACTCTGGTTTTCTGGGATCACAGAGGACAGCAGTCCAGAAACTCCCCAGAAAAGCTTCACCCCAAAAAGAGATGCCCATTTTAAACTTCATGCCTAGAACATAATTTTGCAAGAGACACACATAAAAGACGCAATTTACTTTGCTCTGCAGAAGTGCGAAAGAACCGTTACAGCTTACAAAAAGTTGCTTGCAGAGGACCTTACCTCCAAAGGAGTCCAGATAAGCAGCTGAAGTCTGATTAAAGGGTTAAACAGCTTTGGTAAACAGAGGCCAATATAAGCATCCTTATAAGAAGCAAAGTACTTTGAGCGCCAAGCTTCAAACTGTGACTTAATACAATCAATTGAAGAAAAGCTTTCCAAAACATCTTCGAAAACCTTGCTGGATTCTTTCAATATGCGATCTGGTGGGGGAGAAAATGAGCAGCAAGTTAATCACCTATTCCCTGTAACACTTTCAAGACACACTTGGATGCTAGCTGGCACAAACTAATTCCTACAAACAAAATCAAAAAACCCATCACCTATAAAAGTTCTGTTCCTTCTACCTCCACCATACAAAGCAACAAAAACTTGAGCACGAGTATTCTCTGATACACTGTTTTATTGTAGATCTTCCTATAAACATTTCATAGAATGACTTTCAGTTACCAGGCACTGGACTGGTGATATACTGGACTGTATTCAGCATGGATCTAACCTCAAAGCTGGCTTCATTCTGCATGGGAGTTTGGAACAGCTGAGCTCCAGGTCCAACCCAAATTATTCTACAAGCTTGATCATCCAAGTGCAAATACAGGAGGGCATCTCAGTTAGGCCAACTCAAGGGGCACTTCAGACAGAGCAGGTCCTGTCAGACACCGTGCTGAACTGCTGAGCAGAACACAGCTGGCTGTTGGCACTGGGCAGCCATTACAAGTCCCTTAGCACCCTCTTTCCATTTTTTTTTTTAGTATTGACAGTACCACTATTCTATGTAGTCCAAAACTTTTTTCTCTACATATTATTTTCTCTTCGTCTTTTCTACTTGCCAGAGTTAGTTTCATTTTAATTGGTGATTTTTGCTGCAGCCAGAGTTTTAAATGTTCAATTACTGCAGTAACCTGTAGGCAACTAACATAACTAGTACACACAGCAGGTAGAGACAGGGCTGAAGGAACACGAGACTGTCATATGAACATGCTTTGCACACAGGATTCAAGACAAGATGGTACAAATAAAGTTAGCAGGACCAAGGTGCATCCCTTTGTTCCATATAG
The DNA here is from genome assembly GCA_020746105.1 of Trogon surrucura. Taxonomy (NCBI): domain Eukaryota; kingdom Metazoa; phylum Chordata; class Aves; order Trogoniformes; family Trogonidae; genus Trogon; species Trogon surrucura. Next base: position 104,134,022 of record CM036617.1, on the reverse strand, counting down.
CTCACTGCTGATTCTAGACTGACCTGAAAGCTGTGAATGTTACCAAAAAAAAAAAAAAGCTTCAGAAACACTGCGTTTACTCAGAAACTGATGAAACTCCATTTGTATACATAAAGCTACAAACAGCAAATCAGCGACATCAGCTTTTTAGTCTAGATCATTTAACTTTGCAAAGTTCATTATAGCACCTAACAACCCTAAACAGTTGCTCCGTTTATCCGAGTGCTCTCCCTGCATCCAAAATTTTGGTAAATCAGTCAGCAACTAAAGGTGTGGAAAGTCCACATTTCTGAACGAACCAACTGCTAGACAGTTTATCTGATTTTTTATCTGTTCATACTTTGGGTTTCCACAACCACCTGTAGCAAAGACTTTGGCATTTTGATCACATTTTCTGTGGGAAGTGACTTGTTTACTTAAAATCTATCCTATCGCTTCACTTCATGCCCCCCAGCTCTCACACTGTGAAAAGCCAACATCGTTCTCCCAGCTGAAGAGTCTAAAACTGTATAATCTCTCCTCACACATGACACAAGCAATTCCATGTATGTGATCCTTGCTGGCTCCTCTTCTCCACATTTCTTCTGATCTGATTAAATACTCTTTCATCAGAGAGAATGATAATTGTACTCATGGTCAAAATGAGAAGGTAACAGGATTACTACAGTGATGTTGGTCTACTTTCTTCACTACTGGTTTCACAGTAACGACTGGAATTGTTTGCCTTTTAACTGCTGCTGCACAAGACGACTGTTCCATCAAACTATCCATATGCACCCAAATCACAGACTTTCTGCAGTTCTCCCAGTGCTTTAGAGGCTTAACTTACAACCTCATTTATTGAATAGTTATGCATAAAGTGCATAATAATGGTTGAGCAAACTACCACAAAAAAAATTCAGTACAGGTGAATTTCAAATCAAATCAGTACCACGAGGTCTTTCTGCAAAGTTTGCATTCAACATCGTTTTCTGTCATCTGCAGTTTGCGAGGCTGTAAGAAGAGTCTACAAAACTTCTGCCATTGCTTTTCTAGATACTTAAAGCAAAAGTCCAGAAATACTTGCTATTTTGCAAAAAAAGGTTTATAAGGCACTGAAGTTTTCAGAATTTCACATGTAAAACAAACAGGTTTGAAGAATGTTAAACCACGTTGCAAATCAGAAGGAAGACTCAGCATCCACTGAAGGTACAAAAGCTTTCTGCTTGCCACCAAAAGAATGTTTGAATTAAATGAAAAGAAACTCAGTAAGGATGGCATATTTAGTTGGCTGCAAGCTGCACAAGTTGGTGAAGAAGACTGGTTTGGTCACACTGATGATCCAGCAAGGAACAGTTCCAAAACTTTCTGCAAAATATGGTGAAATATGCAGACAGGCCTCCTATTTAATTTTTTTCTTCCTGCCAAATTGTTTGTATTTTTTTAAAGATAAAGCTTCGGTAGCTTTCCTAACCTCGCTCCAGGTTGAAGTTGGTAATATCTGTTGAAGTTTCCTCATCATCACTGGAAAGGCCTTCGAGGTGATCTGCCATCTTCCCAGTTTGCTCTCTTGCTTGTCTACGACGAGCTCTGAAAAGAATCCAAAGTATAAACCAGCTGTGACCTTCCACCCCTCACCACACAACGAACACACCCACGTATACTCGTCGTAACTTTTACTGCAAAGAAATCCAGATTGAAATAAACTTTCACTGCGTCACCAGCTCAAACATTCTAGTAAGCTGCTACCTCAAACAACGGAAGAGAAACCAGCAGAGACCATGTAAACACAAAGTGGGTTTACAGTGCTTTATTTCAGTCATTTTTAAATTGCTATCATGTCACGGAACCTGTTTTCTAGTCTTGCACGGTAAATTGGCGAGTACCACAATACCACAGCCCAGCTTAAGTGTTTTCTTCCCTTTGCAGGAAAGGAGCAAACATGCTACAGAGATGAATACATCACACAGGCCAATTGTATTTTGCAAGGAGGCCAAGACTCCTAAAGGACAAGAAAACTCTGTACTCTACCTTCTAGCCTCTCTTTCTGCCGTCCGACGCTTTACTTGTTCTTGATAGATCACTCTGTCTCGTCCAAAAGAGTCAAGATTTGGTGCCATCAGCGCTTTATCTGTAAAATTGCATGGATGAAAATTAAAATGCTTACCTACGATTATACAAATGTGTTGTAGGCAGTTTCATAAGAGCCTTTGACCTACTTTAAGTGTAATTTGAAGTAGAAAGTCAAAGTTTTCAAAAAGATGCACCCAGAAGCCTGAATTTGCGAGTGCAGAGGTTAAAAGAGGAAGTAGTGGAGCTTGGAAAAATCTCCACTTAAATAGTTTTCACCATACTTCACTCTTGCCCCTCTCACAACAGTGCCTAACTATATAAAAGTCAATAGCTTTAACAGAAATTGAATGTTCCAAGACAAAAAGTGCCCCTTACATAAACATGTTCACCATGTATCTTTTGAAAAGAAAACAAACAAAAAGAAAGGCAGAGAAGAATGACTGGAGCAGGAATATATGATATTTCAGAGTTCTAAGTCACAGTATTTTCTACATTTATGTGCTTTATATTGCCTGAAGGTTAAAACACATCAAAATCTAAAAGAAAAAAAAAATCTTCCTTCTTTTTAAGCTATGATTCATTCGAGATATTCCTGATTATTGAAAACAACACAGCTAACCAGTGAAGATGATCAGCAACCAGCAGGCAGACCCTAGAGTGTTTCCAGTTCACCCTTTCCAAGTAAATATTTTTAAGTGGATTGAATGTTACCCAGTGCTCAAGTACACCCACTGAAATATAAACTTCAAAACTTAAACAAAAGCCTACCTAAATTTTCAAAGTAAGTTTGCACGTTCTAGCTAAATCTATTTAAAAATATTAATGATGATCTATTCTATTCCAATTCTATACTAAACTATGAAAAGCCATAACATAGAGACAAAGCCATCGTTTGTCCATTTTAAAAAAATGTTATTCAAAGCTGAGTTACGTGTCTTTACGCAGAAGTTACAGTTGGCAGAAAAACTTAAATTCACTTCAGTGTTCTGACACTGTATGAAGAAAGCAGATTGTCTAAGTCCACAACACACATCAAAGGCTGGCACCAATTCTTAGCTTCTGTGATAATTTGAGGGACAGAACTGAGCTATTTCTAGACACAGTGAAACTCACTCTCACGATTCCCAGATACTAAATAAGATCCCTCTCTAAAACTCAGGCTTGACAATGACAACTATTCCCATCCCATCATTAAATTCCAGTCTAAAATAATCCATTCTAAGCTTCCTTTAGAAAAGACATTTCTAGTACATTAAGTTTCTAATTCTCACAACAGCATTTTCATGGCAAAATTGCAAGGCCTACATGTGATGCCTAGGGCTCCAAATAAAGTCCTAAAGGGAATATGTACGCTAACCGCTCTTTGAAGGGATGACCACCTCATGCCCTAACACTTTTCCATGTTCAGTAAGTTCTATCTAATGGTATTAACAAAATTTCAATTCTGGACACTGTGATAGAATAGGAAATGGCTTTTACTACAGGATTTTAGGTCAGCAACAGGATAGAGAAGAAAGCCTTTTCCAAAAAATCGGAATCTCTCCAAAGCATAAAGACAACCACTATTATTACATTTTACCCATTGTAAACCCTCCTCCAAGTAATGTGTATTTCCATCCAAGTTAACATTTATACTTTTGTAGAGTTTTACATACCGAGGAGTAATCACAACAAGAAAACTCAGTGAGAATCCCCCATCCACACACTCACAGTAAGCAGGTACTTTAATTGGCTAATTTTAAGCTGTGTTTCATATAAGGGCACTTTGTATTTGTCTGATTTTTAACAACAGAACCAGACTCTTCCAGTTCTTTGGTGTCATCAGTTAAGTGTATGAAATTAAATACTTATGCTACCCACAAAATAGAGCATTTGATAAGTAGTCACCTCTAGCCCAGTGCTTCAGGTTTTGTAGAGTTAACCGCAAATGTCATAGGAAATTTATAGACTGAAGGTTAAAAAAATAAAAAACCCCGAAAAAATAAAAAATAAGCCTGACATAAGAGGAAAATTGGGAGCCAAATGCTACCACTACTACCACCACGCATACACTTGCAGTGCTAGGAAAGAGAAAATATAGTTAAGAGCAACAGAAAGTAGAGATGAAGTCAGAGTTAGAGTGGCTTTGAGTTTAAAACAAAATAGATTAGAGAACTGTTATCCAACCTTCCTTCGACCTATCTCAAGAGTAAGGATAAACTTTAAGACAGTCATACTTGAAACATTTACATTTAAATTAAGCCATACTAAGTAAACAAGGTTGTTTAATGAATAATAAAAACCTTCAAGATGGACTGACTTGAATGGCTTGAAAACTCCGAAGATTCATCTTTAATATCATCTTGTCGTCTTTGGACAAGGCGGGAAGCTCGCTGTTTGTACAGCTGGTGCATTGCAGATTCAAGTTCGTTAATCAGAGGCACCTGTAAAAATACAACACACTACGTAATACCAAATTCTTCAGGTGCTTAGTTTCTGGGGTACCGTACTATTCCGAAGCATAACGCTGTCTCTGCACTTCTAGCACCACCAACTGTCTCCTTTTACCCACTTGTATCGTTTGGACCAGTAAATACTCGAACGTGAGGAAACCGCATGCATTTAACAACACTGCCAGCTTTCAACCACAGCAACAGCATTCTGGAAGTGGCTTCTGTTGACTGAATGAGTCTACGCAGCAAGACAAGCGTTTTGGAGGGTGTGAAATGTTATTTCAAGGACTCCTGCTGTCTCTACAAGCGCAGTATGTACTGTGTTACAGTGCTTACGATACTCAGGCCTCGTTGTTGCCTCTCTGTATTTAAACAAGACTGTAGTAGCATTCTAAACACTTTCATGTGAAAATAACCTGACCATATACAGTGAATAAACAAAGTATGAATCTAACCTCCTGAAGCCAGCAGGTATTATTTTACTATCACTTTTATTAATGTATGTTGAAATATTATTACTGAAATCCACTAAAACACTGCAAACGCATGTTAGGCCAACAGGTAATTCAAATCAGTAAAATGTTACTCTAGCCTATCATTAAAATTGTACCAATTTGTGCCAGTTATGCAGTAAGTATAACATTCGAACAATACAGACTTAAGTTGGATCAGGCCTGCAGCTTTTGTTTTTTTACTAAAGTGGACTAAATTTCAGTAGCATCTATAACAAAAATAGACAATGTTATAACAACTAGAAATATCCCGATATGCAAAATAGAAATTTTCACAGTCTCTGAATTTGGAAAGGCAAGTCTTCTTGGTATGAACACTTAAGCCATATCCTCCTTACCTCTGAGACATATGCTTAGTCCACAGTCTTCCAGAATTTTAGCTCAAATATTTAATTGCTGACTACCACTTAGGATTAAGTTTTTTTCAAAACAAAACATAAGAATCTGAAATTGTTTCCTGACGTAATTTAGAACATGACTCAGCAGCTATTAAAGAACTTCCTCCAGTAAAATATAAGATTATGAAATTATCACTAAAGAGCCATTTCAGCTATCTGAGAATGCCATACACAGCACAGGAGATATTAAAGGGAAAGAAGTATGAGCTCTTTGGGTATAAACTGGGAATTAAAGTAAAGGTAACTCCATACTAACTCATAATATGTACAACATTTTTTTTTTTTTTTGAGAAAACAAAGTAGAGAGAAATAGGAGGAGAAAATATCCCAGCATTGAAAGTGTATATTGGGAATCTGAAACACTTCTGAAAATAAATTTTAAAAAATCTACCACTTTTACTGCAGTTTACCACAGAAAATACAGATTCTTCTCTTCAGTACATAAAGAGAATTCTAAAATTGCCAAGTTAAACGAAAAATTTTCAAAGCATTCCTAGAGGTTCTTTCTAGAACTGCATCAGGATCAGAAAAAAACCCAACAGCTATGTATTCAGACATATGAAGCCACTCAAAGTACTTCCCACTTAAAACACAAGAGACTTAGAAGCCATTATTCTTCTCCTATCAATATTGTGGTTGATGAGCGTTGGACAATTTCACTGACTACTATAAAGTTACAGCCCTCATGCATTGTATTTTGTTTAGTCAATACCTTAGATTCAGTGTTTTGGGTTGGTTTTTTTTTTTTTTTTTCCTTCACTTTACTGTAAACAGTGTAAGAGGAAAAGTGGAAAGTTCTCTGAACATTTAGATGACGAAGATAATTCTAAACTATAGGCCCCTGTCTGGCACACAGTGTGTGTTTTGATAATTTGCTTTTGCAGGTAAAGTAACAGTTCATCTAAATGTGCTGTCAAAGATACGCTCAGAACAATTTAATCTTTCTGTATCCCTTGCATATTCCTACATTCAAAATGTAAAGACACTATTACCACTTTCTAGCCTTCTCAGAAAGCATAATTTTGACAGTAATTACTTGTGAAGGAAGTCATGCAACCATCTTCCGCTCCACTGGTTTTATCATTTATAGCGGGGGGGGAGAAAAATCACAGAGGATTTGACACTTCTATTGCTTGTTTCTAAAAACTGCATAATAGCTGCCTCATTATACTCTTCACTGCACCTTACTGAAGTGCAAAGCATTTCTAACATTCAGAATCTCTTCAAAACAATATAAACAACATGGTTTTGCTTGGCTGGGTGATCACGAATGGTCAAGCATGCTGAAAAGGTGCAGAAATAAGACGGTGGGAGAAGACAGGCTAATTTACAATGATGGTTTTTGTTCTCCAAAACTAAATCAATAAACATACAAGAAAACTCTAGGGGAATGGACTCTTCTGAAGTGAACAAGTACACTGTGAACTCACTAGCGCTTCTTCAGCAAAACACTTTCTCATTCAGATCAGTACCCATGTGAATTTGACTAATAACCATGACTAGTCCTAATAAAATAAAATAAAGAGAAAGCATCAAAGCAACATGTTTGAAAGGACAGGGAGGGACCTAGCTTTATACATATTTAGGATACGTGTTCATTATATGTATGTGTATATATATATACACACACATATATACACACACAATATTGTTATTACACATGGATACACATTTTATATGCTTATGTATATCATAATAACAATTACATACATTATATATTGTAAACAAACACACACTTTAAAAGCTAAGTAGTCAGGCTCCACAGGCTCTACAAAAAAGCTGAAGGCAATTTATCCCTACACTCAGAAGATAAGAATTTACTGTCCTGCTGCATTTCATTATTTCATTTAAATAAAAACTGATACTGATCATATTCCCACTGCCTCCTTCATAGAAAACCTCATGGTGTTCTGAGGGCTACTGTTTTCTCATCTGATAGTAATTTTGTCAGGCTGAAAGCACTGAATTTCAGGTTATCTTGCCAAAGAACTGAGGAATATATAGGACATCACAAAAAATTAAATGCTCCCATTAAAATGACCATGTCAACATTAATTTTTCAAATCATTGTACATACAGGTATTGCAGCAGCCTCCAACCAACAACAGCAAAACTCTGAAAATGCTCCTAAAAAGTGCGAGATAAAAATCACACCTTAAAATTTCACTGGACTGGCATGGCAGGTGGAGGAGTATGGAGAGGATGGGAAGGAAGAGGAACGTGTTCAGGTACAGAATCCTTAAAAGACCAACTACCAGGAAAACAAAGATATGTGGTAAGAAAGCGGCTTTAACAAGCCTGTTTGTTGTTATCAGCAGCTAATGTGCTGTATAGCAGCTAGAATTCATTTATTTCCTAGTATATCTAGATAGGTCAATAACCTTCCTACACACTGAACTGAAATTGTTACTTAACAGTAAGTTTTCCTGGTTTATACAAAATCTGAGAGACTAAAAAGCTTGATTTGTACTCAGAATGGTGCACTCTAAATCAATTTGTTTAAAGAAAATAGTCAAATAAACAGCATGGGCTATCATAGAGAACCTCCAGACAGCTTCCAGTTATCACAAAAGAAATTTAACAAGATGTCTTTAGAAAGCAAATGCTGATCAGAGATATGGGTATTAATCTTGTTGTCCGAAATACAAATTCATCTCAGAGAAAGACTATGAGAAGTTATCCTAAAGAAGGAATTTAGCCACCTGAGCAACCAGCACTGACAGAGCTGCAAAGGAAAGCACCTTTACTACCTCTCAACAGCTAACGCCAATACAGGAATACCGCTTCTTCAGTGAACAGGATCTGTTGTACACATTGAGCCAGCTGAGTGAATAAACCAGACCACACTTCCCGAGTCTGTTCACAACATTCTTCAACTTACAGAACTGAAGATAGGACTCTCCCAATAACATTAATGATGGACAATAACATCTAACCGACATGCTTTTATATTCCTCTCCCACACCTAACAAGCTAGGAAAGCAGTAGCTTCAACTACCAAGTAACACTGACAGCTAACATATTAAGATACTGTACTACCATATTCAAGTCAGAATACAATGAAGAAATACCCTACGTACTTCCTATGTAGTACATGCCTATGCAGAAATAGCCTATGTACTGCTAACTACATTTCACTGCTCCTATGTGTAATACATATACATATATATATATATATATATTAGTTAGGGTTCAGAGATCCATAAAGCCTGGAGCTGCAGAGACACTTGGGCTGGACATGGGGAGCATGACACTGCACCAACAGTGCAGTTGGAGCTCCTTTTATATCGGTAACTAAATAATTAAAGCATAATGAATAACATAAGAAAGACTAAGATTTCAAGTTAGACATACACAAAAGTACACTACACAGCAGAAGTATATTTTAAAGTTTGGGTGTCTCAAGAAAGCTACACCAGTTTTCAAACTCCTCTCCTTCAGACAACAGAGCAATACCAAGTATGCAAAACTGTCTGGCAGGAGGAAGTTTATAGTAACACGTGAAATACAAGTCTTTGTTACTGTGTTCATAAAGCATTCCAGAAACTAGCAATGTTGTAATTCAGCCCTTATTTCTGTTAACCTGATATCCAACACAACTAAAAAGCAGCATCTGAGTAAAGTCAAAACACCAGAACATCTACCAAAATCCTAAAGACATATAATCTAAGTGTTCTCACGCAATCTAAAGTCAGTGATCTCTCACACTGTGCAAGAAAGGTTTCTGATAACCAACTCAGCATGATGAAAAGTTATCTTCTCAACCTCCAAACAAGCAACCTGTAGAAGAATATGTTCTCAGGGGACTTTTTTTGAAAACAAAGGGAGATGTGGTGTTTGGCAGGTACTAAGAGTCCCTATTTTTTTTTTTTTTTGAAAAAACATGAATGTTTGTGCATCCTTACCTTTTCACTGAAACACTCAAGCAAGTCTTGGACATACCCTCGCATTTCTTGCAAAAACTTATACTGTTCACCAATACCCCCAGAAGACCCTTCTAATCTTTCAATTGCCTTGGTAGAGTCCTCTCGGCTTTGCTGATGTTTTTCATATTCCTGCCGATTAGCTTTGTGCAATTCTTTCATAGAGTCCAACCTGAAGGGCAATGGATAAATAGCAAATTTACATCCAAAAGTCTGTATATTTCATACTCTGGAGATATTAAACAGACAGTTTTTATATGGGAAATACTGCAAAGACATATTCTCTAGCTTCCACTTGTCACTTTCTCCCTTCTCTACAAACACAGCAAGGCTAACAGTTCAAATTAACTTGCTAGATTATGTTGAGTGTGCTGCACTGTCTACTCCTATAAATTTCACAGAAGTTGGTAGCACTTAGAATAGCGCAAGGCTGGCCGTAAAGTAAAACTGGGAGGCAAGACTGATTGAGGGGAAAAAGGGGAGAACTATAGCTTATACAAAGCGGTCTTACTCCTCTACTAACCCAATTTGCTGTCAAAGGCTGCAACACTACAAGGGGCATACCAACCAATTCTGAAGACACGTAAAGTTGTTAATTACTAATGCTTTCTCAATGCAACTGGGTTGTTCATTCAGGAGGGCCTTTTGCACACTTCACAAGCTGTGTTTAAACAGAAAAAAACCTCCATACACTAAAACTTAAATTATCTACTGAAGGGGAAAGAATCCGATTTGCAGTTTAAAAGAATGCAACTTGACAAGCTGAACACCTCACTGGCCTTTCATTTCTTGACTACAAGACTGCAGTGTCCAGAAGATGCAACTCAGACCTGTCTTCAACAAGATCAATGGCCTCATACTTAAAAGCTTCGCTTCCAGAGAAGCAATCCAAGGAGATTTTCGAACAAAATGTCAATGTCATCTTCATTTTGAGCTTTTTTTTTGATTGCCTTTTTATTTTATTTTTTTAATGGATGCACCAGTCAGTACTTTTCCAGCGATGAAACTCTGTGTTTGCTCACCGAGACTAAAAGACGCCTGAGGAACAGAAAGCTAGGGGACAGGTCTTTAAGTCTAAAAAGATGGTCTGTCCTACCTGTCTTTAAGCTGTTTCTTTACCAAATCAATAGTAACAGGAGTCATCTCATTACTGGGAGTTTTGAAAGGAACTGTGTTATCTGTTTTTTGAGACTTGGTTTCCGATGATCCATACGCAGCGTAAGTGTATGGAATGCCATACGATGAACCGTAAGAGAGTGTCTGGTAAGTGTTCTGGTAGTACAGATTATTCACTTCAGCAGGCTGACTTGGCTGCACCTAATGGAAGAGGAAATGCAGTGGTACTACATTAGATGTGAAAGAAAGGAGACACTTCTTTCACATCACAAATATTATAAAGTGAAAAAGGTAAGTAGGCACATTTAGAAAGTGTAGTTATCAACTGGACTTAGTGTAGGACTTCCAATGTCTAAGGTGGAAGAAACAAATTCCCTCAGAAGCATCTTTTTAAATGGACAAACTCTTATTATCATTATCCTTTTAAATATTTAAAATAAGTTACTTAATAACAATTTTAACCAGCCTGTAACTCCTACATTGATGAAGTGTTTGGGACTATATAAATTGTGCTAAGACTACTTAATAGAATCACATAGGTTCTTAGAGTCAAATGTGTTCGGTTTGATTTTGCTGAAATGCTTTTCGAAAAACCAAACTATCCTCTTCAACTGAGAAGGAATTTCCCTGTGAACACACAGACAACATATGGTACAACCTGCTACAAATTCCAGCTCTGTGCTGCAACACAAGATACAGAAACAACAAACACACTGCTTACACAGACTCTACAAACCCAATGATAAGCAAGAACAGAGGTCTCTTGAAAATCACATTATTCTAGCTCTGTTTTAGGTTGCAAATAAATGCTGGTTAACAGCACCACAATCAGTACCTAGCCAGAAGAGACATTAATGAAATAGATACCACTGAATACTTAAAATCCAACCTCTCATTTCTCTTTAAAGAATATCTGAGTTACACACTGAACTTCCCAGATGAAACAGCCTTCTGTAAACTACTTAAGCTTCTAATGGATTTAGCCAATATACACTGAAACAAATCAAAAAAGATTTCACAACTAAACACATGCCTGAGGGATGTTGATTCCTTTCCGTATCTGTTCTTGCTCCCATCTACTGAGTTCTTCATCTTGCTCCCCTGCCACCAGTGCTTCATCATCGCTGCCCTCAATACCTTCATACAAGTAGAACAGATGGGTGACAAAAAGAAGATAATGTATTTGCAGTAAGAGCCATGAGTTCTAAAATCTGAGAGATCACGTTTTGCTGGAAACACCTCAGTGCACCCTCCTCCTTTCCTCTTCATCATGAATGAAGGATACTACCCTGTGAATTACTATCACAGAGCTTCCACTTAATCCAATGGGTAAATTTGTAATTAATTGCAGGTAAAAATCCTCTAATGTTAAAATCCTATATATCTTAGTAATTCTCCTTTTCCAAAACATTATTTTACCTGCTTGTCACCAGGCATGCTACACCTAATAACTAGTGTTTTTCTTTTCACAACTGTACACTTTCTAAAAAACAAAGTACAGAACAATACTAATTGAACCTTAGCATAAGTTTCTACCAGACTCAGTAGAGCTGTGTGCTTCTGAGCACAGGAACATAGTTCGCGCTCAAAATTTTATACGCAGATTCCATTACGCAGTACTTTTCCTTAGAAATGGAACACAACTCCAGATTCATGCCTGTTTGAAAAACACGTTGTTTAAAAAATGTTCAATGGGAGTACTTGCAGTGAAAACAGTGTGAATGTTTATCAGCTGTCCTTCTAAAAAGGTTTTACCTATTTCCTCAGCAATCTTTTGCCTTTGGGATTTTTCCTTCACTGTAAAAACTATCCTCCTCTTCTCGTCATCATCTTCATCATCACTGGCATCATTTTCATCTTCTCGAACAAGGCGGCCTTTACCTGGTTCACTGTCAACGGGGGTAAAGTCTCCAAGCTCACGAGCCATTTGACGCTTTTTCCTAGCGGCATGAATAAAAGCTGCATCTGGAATTTCTCCTAGAGATAGATGTTTGCACCGTTAAACCACTGCAACAACACAGGTATAATGACTTCTCACTAATTATCTCCGTCACCCTACCAAATCATCCTTGCAAACACAAAAAGACGTGAGAGGAAAAAAAAATCCATACTTGCGGAAACATTAGCAAGCAACTTACAGGCTGTGCATGCAAACTTTAACCCTCAAAGCTGGGATATTTCCCCAAAAGTCTGGCTCTGCTGCCAGAAGCCCACGTGCCATACGAGCAGGAGCCTGATGCTCCTAGGGGAAAATTTTCAGACTCTCTTTGTACTTAATATAAGATACTCTATTCAAGGCAGCAGTGCAATAATGTACATATGGCACCACTTCGCAATTACCCCTGAAAGGGAAAAAAAAATATTTGGGAATCAAACTAGCAAATTCTTTTCCCTTCAAATATGGCCAAGTCTGTGGACCCAGGATATTCACCTTTTGCCTAGGGAACAGGCTACCACGTGTTAACTAACAGTTAGTAAACTTGTTTCAAAAATATTTTCTCAGATTGATTTCTTTGGCCTCAGGGCCTGACTAGATAAAATGAGACAGGGAAACATTTGAGATACCTTGCGGACCTATACCGAGACATTCAAACTAAAGACAAAATTTTAATTGAAAGCAGTTAAAATTTATGTTACATCACCTATTCCAAACCTACATTTTCTTACAGTTTGTCATGACTTTGAGAGACAAATAACTGCTTTTGGCATACAGATGAAGCATTCTGTAGTCGAAGATTTTTTTCTCATAAGGCTTGTAAAATTGAATAGCTTTGGAAAATTGCAGTTTCCTGAACTCTCCAATGCTGGATATATTGCTGGAAAATATTTCCTAATCTCTCAAATACATCAGTCTGCTGTAAATGCTGGCTAAAGCACTTGTTAACATATCAGATATATTACAATTACCAACCTGGACGGAGAACATTCAGTGAGGAGAGAGCACTTGAAAAAGCCCCACCAGCTTTTGTTTTTTCTTCTTCCTTCTCACTTTCAACTTCCATTTCTTCTTCACCATGTTCACTGTTTGCAGTCCCATCTTCTTGACCTATATCCTTAATCTGTCCTGTCTTTTCTAGTGGTGGTTCGACTAGTAAGACAACAAAGCCCATGTTTGACTCTTTATAAAGATCACATGAAAGTATTTTTTAAGCAAAAACAAAAATCAAATTCAAATGTTAAATAATTTCATTGCTTGAGATCTAGTAAAGTATGCCTTCTTAAATGTGATTAAGTCACTGGCATGTTCTCAAAATTTGACAAAGCAGACACCTCAACAACCACTCAACATTCTACATATTGCCAAGCATTACAAAACTGAGAGAATTCAATAATTAAGAACATGCACGCAACTTTCACACAGCCCCTTACGTATGCAACTAGAAAACACTGCCTGTGTTACACCAAATCTTTCCACAAGAACATTCATTTCAAAAGAACACTGTCATTTTCCTCTTGGGCTGGATGCAACATTACCCTACATGAGGTAGGTAACATACAGATAAGGGCAGCAGGTAAAAATATTATATTAAAAAAAGCGCATCTTAAATCCAGCTATCAAATCCAAGCTGTGACTTTAGTATCTGCTCAGAGAATCCAGACTACTGAGTAGCGGACATGAGGTCTTTGTACTATAATCAAACGAACTAGAGAGACTGCAGAACAGACAGAAAATAAGCACATAGAAGCCATGTGCAAAATGTGATTTTTCAAGGGTCTTTGTGACAGAAGCAGGAATTAAGATTCAAGTTTCCACAGATCACCTGAACATTAGCCACAGAAATGGTAACTTCTAGTTTTGCTCATGCCCTATAACAGTGCAAAGGCAACTTAAAATACTAAGAAGAAAAAAAATCTAGTGGTTTTTTTTTTCTAAATGTAGACAAAACTTTCTTAAAATCTAAGATTTTTTTTAAAAACTATTTAATTAACTTTGAAAAGGGTAATTTTCTGCACGGAACCATGTTCAACTCTCATACGCTTCAGCTATACCATTGCAATCTTTAGATCATAAGCCTATCAGCTTGGACTCACAGCTCTGTAGGTTATTACTCTAGACAAAAAACTATCCAGAAAAAGACTCATCACACTTTACCAACAACTATCCCAAAAACCAGTAGCAGAAGTACAATGAAATTGAAATCCCAGGCTCTACTCCAAGTTCTGGAGGACTGTACATTGTTAAAAGATCCTTCTGCTCCAACACTTTCATCCTATCATCTTCATCAAGTCTACTGTAAGGTCCAAGTCCTGAACCAGGCTGCTGTTGAATAATTTACTTACCAGCAATGAACACCACTGTGATCAAACAAAAAATCTTCCTTTTTGAGAAGATGCATCAAAGGGATGCATCCTGTCAGCTAAGCACCACACACAGTTCTAAACTAACTTAATTCCTTCCTAATCCAAGAGGAAGAAACTCATCTGACACAGAGCTGAAACACAGAAACTACTGAAATCTACTGACAAGTATAGGCAACAGAGAAATTTCATCCTTCTATGTGCATTTCCATGAGAGAGAGAGTCAAAGAACTCTCCATCACCTTCAGACCAGCATTTGTAAGGTTCAAATTTAATTCATTTAATGCATGTTGTACTTCAGTTCTAAACGCTAAATACTCTAAAAGTACCAAAAATTCACCTTGACAACAAATAAAATTTGTATTTACAACATTTAATCTTTCATTATAAAAAAACATTGTCAGTTTTGAAGTTACCATCTGTTGGAGAATTGACCTCTGTTCTAACTTTTGATTTTTCAAGATCTTCTTTGTATTCTTTCTTCAATTGCTTTACGATCTTTTTGCTGTAACTTGATTTCTTCACTTTAAAAACTTCTTCAGTTTCTTGAAAAGAGAAGTTGGAAAACATTACATTAGACCTGCAAAGAAGTATACTTACTTATTAAATCTCTTAATTTTGTACCTGGAACTTAATAAATGCTACTAACAACATAATTTAATGTGACATTTGCACTGTTGCAACAAAGCCAGTCCCTTTCTTGTGGACTCATGTCCACCTCATCTTTTTGTGGTCATTTCCAAATGTATTCATCCCACTCACGGGCTGGGTCAAAAAAAGCAAGGCAAAAGTTAGACAAAAGTGTACACACATAACCTCTGTTTATCTGACTGTAGTAATATTGATGTTAAAAAAACAAACAAATAAACACCAGCTGATCCTCTGCGGTGACCACGAATTTGGAAGAAAATGACATGAAGCCCCAACATTCTGCGTCATTTTTTCACAGCCACACATATACACAACTAATGAGAAAAAGAATGGCAGGTTTTGGTTGTGCTACCAGTTCAAATGCCTGCTACGCTACAACCCACCAAAAGGTATGCAATAAGTTAAAGAACTAAGTAGCATAGAAAACCCCCACAGTTTTATGTAGGAAATCTACAAGTGTTTGGGGTTTTTAATAAGTCTACAGTGTAATTTCATGTTTCCAGTATTTCTGTCAAGATCTGAAATCACTAGTCTTAGAATCCAAGTTCCAGCGATTACGAGCCTTTCAAAATGCACAGTAAGTCTTCTCCTGACAAAAGGTATCACAAAAACAAGTTTCTCACTTTATTCACCCAGAATTTGTGGGATGCAACAATCTCTGGAGTTTGAGGAGTGTTTTTGATCACTTTATAATAATTTTTAATACATAATAACTATTATCCCTAATCAGATGATCTAAATGCAAATGGACCAATTCATGAGCACAGTACCTGCTGGAATCCAGCAGAATTATTAGCTGAAGCACCATACAAACACAACTATGCTCTTTTTCCAAAAGCTGAGGCCCAGAAACTGCTTCACCACTTTTTCCACTATTTGTGAAGGTTAACCTAATAAGCTTTGTGCACGGCTTGATGAACTAACTACAACAAAACACCAGCGGCTTCACATGGAGTTTGCTAGAACAGGCGATTCGGAAACACCGGCCACATCAGGCGAAAACAAGCTCCACTCAAAGCCTTAAGGAAAAATGCCCCTCAACCACCACTGCTGGTTCTGGGGGGAGACGGGGGGGGCTGCACAAGCGCTGGGCCTAGTCCCCGCTACCCCACAAACCCAGGTCAGGCTGAAGCCTGCGCCCTGCCCAGCATGCCACCCAGCTGCGGGGAGCACAACAGCGGTGCAACAGTCAGACACCAGCAATACGGAAGCTATTTACACCCCTAAACCAGACTTAAACCCGTGGGGCATCACCCCGCTCCTCCCCGGTTCTGGGAGCTCGCTGGCCTCGCAGGAGCCGGATCGGGAAGGGAGGGAGGCCGAAGGGGCTCTCCCCTTCTTCCACCACCCCATGTCACCTCCCCCGTCACACGAGGTAACCCGGTTGTCTTCGAAAAATGAAGCAAGCGAGGGTCCCGGTCCTCGGGGGGGGAGGGGGGGGGCGGAGGCCGCCCAGCCGCGGGTCCCTTTCACCGCGCAGGCAGCGAGCCAAGAGCCCCGCAGCCCCCGGCCTCACCCTCCTCCTCGTCCTGGAAGCTGAGCAGGCTGGCCCGCGGCACCTCTTTGTTCTCCCGCGGCCGCTTCTTCTCCTTGGGGCGCCCGGCCCCCAGCAGCCCATTGCCCTGCTGCTGCTGCTGCTGCGGCGGCTGCGGTGGCGGGGGGGGCGGCAGGAGCGCGGACGCCGGCAGAGCTCCCAGGCCCGCGCGGTCGCCTCCGACCAAGCCCAGCCCCAAGCCGAGAGCCGCGCCGTAGCCCGCGGCGCAGGCGAAAGCCGCGGGGCTGCCGGGCAGGGCGAGGGGCACGCAGCCGGCGGGCAGCGGCAGGAGCCCGGGCCCCGCCGCCGCCAGCGCCACGGAGGCCTCGCCGGGCCCTTCCCCCCCCCGCCCCGGCCGCCGCCGGCGCCGGCTCCTGAGGCGGCTCCTCGTCGCGCTCCTCTTCCTCCTCCTCCGAGTCGTTCCGTTTCCGCACGTTCACCCTCCGCGCCTTGCGGAACATGCCGCCGGCCGCCAACCCTCCGCGTCCCGCCGCTCCGGCACCGCCCGCTCCCGCCACCCCTCGCCGCGGCCCAGGCCCGGCTCCCCAAGCATGATAGCCGCCGCGCCGCTGCCCACAGCGCCCCCTGCCGCCCGCCGCCCGCTGCCACCCGCCCGGCAACGGCTGGCGGCCGCGCAACCATAGAGAGGCGGCGCAACGGAGGATAGAGCGTGCGCGGCGAGGAGCATAGAGAAACCAGAGCTAGAGCGGCCCCGCCTCGCCTCACGGCCGCTTCCCGCCTTCTCCCGCTTCCCTTACCGCCGCTGCCACCATCTTGGGCCGAGAAAGCGGCGTGAGCGGGGGGTGAGGTGGGGGAGGAGAAGGAGGTGGCACGCGCGGCCTCCGTGGGAAGCGTGACCGTTGCGGGGTGTCATGGCCGGTGTCCCCTCGGCCTCCCCGTCCCCGCCCCTCGGGGCTTGTTTTCCACGACCAGCGGCGTGGCCGGTGGAGAGCGTGGAAACAGCCTCGCAGCGCCCAGGGCCTGTCGTCTCCTCGGCAGCCGCGCTGCTCCCCTCAGCTGGGTCTCGGCCCCCTGGCTCTGCACGGGCGCAGCTGGAGAGCCCCTGCCTTCCCTGAGGGAATCCCGGCATCTGGCTTGGAGCAGGGGACTGCTCTCCTGGTCTGCTTCGCTAGCGCTGAATAGTAGCGTTTTTCATGTGCGAGGCCCTGTGGGGTTCGGTTTCAGCTAGGCCAGGGGCACCTTGAGAAGTCAGTCGAGCCAGCTGTGGTGGCCACTGTGCTGACGTAAAAAGAAAGTGTGGCAGCAGATGCCAAAAAGATGGCTGGCCTTTTTAAAGATGGTCTCACCAGGGACAAGTGCTGGGGACTGGAGGGGCCGCTTTTCAGCTTTCCTGCTGTACCAGGAAGTCCACGCTCCCCTGGTGCCCGCCTTTGCCAGCCACTTGGGAGTCTGGCCAGGAGGAGATGCAGAGGCCAGGCCAGCTGGCTGCCTGCAGCCTCTTGCTGTGGCTGTGCAGCAGGATCTCCTGTAGAAGGCATCACGTTAGTCTTGTGCTGTCCTCAAACTGTTTCAAGTCATGCCAGAATTATTAGTAGGAAAGAAAATTGAACTTAAATTTCCTGTCTCCATTTTTTTCTGGTACAAAAAAGAATGGCCTGAGTTTCTGTTGATGGGCCTATCCAATAATAATCCGTCAAGGTTAAAGACTGGCAAATACGTACAGGCTGAGCCTGATACATGGGAGAATGGAACCCATTGTGTATGTAAATATTAATTGCTATAAATATATGATGAAATGCCATAGGGTGTTAAGTGTGGTTAAATGTGAGTATCACATTGGGATTTAAAAGAGATTCGCAAAATCACATAGTTCTGCAGAGTGCTGCTTAATGTACCGCTGTGTGTTTATATGCAGATGAAGGAAACCTCTACGAACAGAACTAATAAAAACAACATGTGTGGTATATGTTATGTATGCCTTGCTCTGAAGAAATTCTGCAAGCTTCTAATGAAGTACTTTCAAAGAGCAAAGGCATATAAAATTGAAATTGGAAGAATTAGGTGCTTGGTATCTGCTGCAGAGGAACAGGAGATTTGAAAAGATGACCGCAATATTGGTGCTATGGATTTCTGTTGCACATATAGCTGAGAGGAGGATTTTTTCCTGATTCAGGAAAATCTCTGTACCACTTACTCAGGCACAGGAATAGAAAGTCTTTAAACGTCAGCCTTATTCAGAACACTACAGGGGCAAAAGTAACTGAAACTGCAATTTCTAGTGTTAAAAAGCCAATGGATTTGTTAATCCCATGTTTTCTTCCCAACAAGACCAGAGTACATACATTTTCAGTTGCACGTGTGAGTTCTGAACAGCAGCGAACCACTGCTATCATGGCAGTGGGGAATTCTGTGTTTTTCAACACGTCTTACTAGAGGGCAGCAAAGCCTCAGTTAATGTGTTCCCTGAAGCTTATTCAGGTTTGATTTTCCCAGGTTTAAAGAGACGATTGGTAACATTTAGAAATCAATATATTTGTGTGTGCCTGCTCTATTTTACTTGTTTTTTTACACCACCACCCTTTGCAGGGTTAGTGCATAGCCAGTGTGTGAAGACAAGGTTAGTACTCTTTTACAGACGGTTGGAGCATGGGATTCCTGTGCAGACAATATGAATTATTTGCCTCTCTCTGTAATACATTCCAGGCATGTAGCGTGCTCAGAGCATACACTCCCCTCCCACTGCCAGTCTCTGTCAGCCCAGCTCCATTTGTAACCTGTGACACAATCACAAGAGGTATCACTAGAAATATTTGTGATTTGGGGAGGCAGCTTGTGGTTTGTTGCCGAGGTGCTGACAAAGGAAACGATGTCTTTACAACAGCTGATATAATAGTTCTCTGGCTGAGTTAAATCAAGTTCAGTGTCCAGCCTTTGAACACCCATATGCTTAAATCTGTTAATTTGCAATTGCAAATAGACTCCTTTAATTCAATAGTTACTGCATTGTTAATTACAGTGGGAAAGCTCACAGTAACGGAAGGTGCACATGTATTTAAGTATTCTGGGAAATTTTTGCTTCCTAGCAAACTTGCTCCATTGATTACAGTTATAGAAAATGCCTTTCTGTAAAGTCGTTGAAGCAAATTTCATTGGTTCCTCAGACTCTTGATAGCCATTCCCCTCAGTACACATATTTTATCCCAATCTCATGTAATACATTGCTGGCAATGCAAGACTGTTAAGACTTGCTGCTCCAAAGCCTTTATTGTATTATATGAATGGATCCTGGCCTTAATCGTACCTCATAGAAGTCAAATCCTGCAGACGTGGGCAATGAGCAGACTTTGGGCTGTATAAATAGTCTCAGCGTATGTTTTTCATGGGATGTCAATCCTTCTCTTGCAACGTGTCAGAAAATTGTTTGCTATGTGTCTGCCAGAAGCCTTGCCTCCCTTATCAGACAGAAGTCTCTGGATGGGGTCTGTCTCAAGAGGGAGAACGTGAGCAGAGCTTCCCGTTGTCACAAAAGATGAAGCCAAGTTTTCGACATTTGGGGAAGTTGCAGGCGTCAGCACACCCAAGGAGCAAGAGATGGGTCTTTCCGTGGCGAAAACGCCTTTGTGAGCGCGGTGTCTCACCTGCCAGGTGGCCCCTTGCCCAATTCTTTCCTGTGCTGTGTGCCATGGCTTGGCAGAGAGCACAGCTTCCTGGTCATCCCCCAAACACATCCTCGGTTGTGCGCTGAGGTTGAGGGCTGCCAGCACAGCCTGTCCCTTCTCTTGTAAGAGGCTACGTCACCCAACTCGAGCAGAGGGTTTCCGGTTCTGACCGAGTACCAGAGAGCAAGGAACACTCCTGGTCTGAATAACATGTAACCACCTCGCACCCCTTGAACCTGGCAGCAGGTCAACGAGGGCACAACCAGTAGATGGAGGGAAGGGAGTATTCCAGTTGACCCGGCACTTACTAGACTGCATGTGGAGTACTGCGTGCATTTTTGCACCCCTGCCCCGTGCAAGAAGTTTATGGGTCAACTGGAGTGGTCCAGTGGAGAGCCACCAAGATGGCCAGGGACTGCTGCATGTGTCTGTAAGAAAAGTGTGAGGGAACTGGGCTTGCTGAGCCTGGAGAAAGGAAGGCTGGGGTTCATACATGGAAAAAGTTTCCCCATGAGGACAGGCAGGCAGTGGAGCAGGTTTTGCCGGATGAGGTTGTGCAGGCTCTGTCTTTGGGGGTTTTCTGAACTGCAGAAAACCCTGAGCTACCTGGTCTGATCCCAGAGGTCATCCTTCCTGGGGCAGGCGCTTGGACTGGAGACCTCCCGAGCTGCCATTTAACCCTAGTGATTCTTCAGGAGACTCAGGTTCTTCTGTAACTGGAGGTACATGTTTATGTCTTTTCCTGTCTAAGGCACAACATTAAAGTAAATTTATCTGGAGATTTCAATTATTAGTTTACAATCTATAAAAAGAAATTGTGTTGGTGCTTTCTAAAACAGTCATTTCACATTTTCTTTGTTCTTTAGAAAACCATTTACTGAATTACTGAATTACTCTGATAAGTCTCTCTTTAAACACCTCCTTGTAGAGTTCTATCACAATCAGAGCTGTCCTTCTCATAACAGCTCCGCCTGGCCAAACCAAACAGACTTAAAGAAGTCCTTTGCCATGCCTCTGACTACTGAATATGTTAAATAACTCAGTAAATGAATGTTACAACATAGCTCTTGTTACTTGGGGTTGAGGAGACACCAGAGTACAGCAGGCTGGGAAAGTGTTTTGTGATACTAGAGATGTTTTCCACACTGTATGACTTCAGCAAAGAATATCCATTGAAAAGTGAGGTATCCAGAAAAGAAATATATACGAGCATTTGCCTGTCTTTGTTGTGCACTGCAAGCAAGTCTTCTTTTTCATTGTTGTTGCCGCTGTAGATGGTTACACTCTGCTCTGGAAATCGTCCTTTGACCTTTTTTACCCGGAGCTTTCGAAGTCCCCAGACGGCCAAGTATTCTGTTGGGAGAGGGGCGGTGCCACAGAAGGACAGCTTCAAATCCCATACCTTTGTGAAGTTGAGGAGAGTCTCCAGCAGAGAGGTGTCTGTGAACCAAATGGTCAGGTGACCGTTGTAGGTAGTTTTTACCATGGTAGAAGGCAGCACTGTTTTGCAATTGCACATCAGGTTTGCCAAGCAGTAATCACAATCGCGAATATCCACCGAGCAGCTGCAGTTGCGGATTGTGTTTTCCTTGGTGAAGATTAGCGTATGGTTCTTCTGGCTCCTCACAAAACCTCCAGTGATGTGTATGCCAAGGAAGGCAGCCAAAATGAGAGCCAGCCAACAGGAGAAAGCAGAGAAGGCTATTGGCTTCATTAGTGCTCGTGCCAAGGTGCCAAGTGTCTCCTCCTTTTACTCAGTGAATTATATCACTTGGCTTTACCTACTGACGAAAAACAATTTCTTTGTTATACTAAAAACCACTCAATGGTTAATATTACTTTGCTTTCCCCACTCATTATCTGCCTTATCTGTTTGGAGCCATATTGCAGTTTCACAGATTTTCCTACATTAGAGGGGAAGCACAGCTATGCTGATTCAGAAAAACGAACTGTGACTCAACTTTGGGATTCTTCCTCCTCTTTTGCTCTAAATGGTTTAATCTGCTCATGGGACAGTTTGGATACCATCTTTTCTATGCAAGCAACTCCTCAGCCTGCCCAGTGTGCTTCCTGCTCGTTTCTCCTTTCTGCTTTCTCTTTGGTCACTTCCCAACAGGAATGGAAAATGATTCTGTTCTCCAATTCACCCAGTGAGGGAGTCTGAGAAGGGCTAAAGGCAAGCATTTTCTTCTACACCTGAATTGCTAAGTAAGGGTTGTGATAACCTTCCCTTTAAACTGTGTGTGGGATGTGCTGGACAAAGAGAAAGAAAGAAAAGGTGGAAGCACTACTGGATGCAACACATACCTTTCTGAGCTATGTGATATGTTGGTAAACCCTGCTTTTGATCCATATGAAGCTACGTCTGCTCAAGCTTTAGCCTGTGAGTTTTGGGAACTGAGGGCCGTCTCGAACTGTCTCTGCACAGCAACCGGCACAGGATAGATCCTGGCTATGTTGCTCTGCCCTGCTGGCAAAGCAAAGTAGCACCTCTGCACGTGGTTACGGCAATAGGAGCATGCTAAAATTCTCTTAGTCATTAGCACTATCATATGCATGGCAGTTTACCAGGTATGTGGTTTAATTCTAAATGTTTTAAGATAAATTCCTGCTGAAAATGCAAGTGAGAACATTCTTGACTATATACTAAATTTTGAAAAACACAGAAAACTGCATCTTAATGGGAATACTTCATGTCCTACTTTCCACATTTCTCACTTATAGAGGATATAGTCCTCTAGTCCACCTTATACCTTTGAAATTTGGTCTCCTGTTGGCAAAGCTGTAGAAACTGTGTAGAAGCAGGCAGGACTGGATAAGTTATCGTGTTCACAGGCACCACATCTGGCTACAGAGGGCCCTGTGCTGAAAATAGCTGGAGGCAAAGAAAGTCATAGCAGTAAGCATCACATGTTCTTGTCCTGTTTAAAATCTCTCCCATGCACCTTTTCACACACACTAACTCCAACGTGATTTAATTCTGTATGTACTCCCTGAATCTAGTATGTTGTTTTTGTAAATGAAGGATACAGACATTTTAGTGTTTAAATCAAATATTTAATCAATGTTGTGGAACATACCAGAAATACCAGTCCAACTGTTAGCTAATGTTTAACTTCAAAGGTCAGACTTGTCCAGGCTGTAGCTGTTCTGATATCATTACTGCTGGATTAATTTGGTCTCCAGTACCTAAGCATCTAATCATGCATCACAATGAAAATCCGATTACTAAACCTCCATGCTATGCTTCTTTTCTCAGCTCTTAACTGTGGCTAACAGTTGTGATAAATCAGAAATCTGTAATATCACCACTGTTTAATAATGCAATCAAATGTTTTGGATTTATCTGCTTTGGAGGTAATATTTGCAAGAAGAATTCCTAGACCATGTTACCAATATGAGTGTGAACTAAATAAAAGAGGTTTTAGTTGAACAGTCAGGACTTCTACATTTCAAACTCCCACCTGCATCGAAAGGAGTGATAACTGCTTTTTCCACATAATACGTGAGAACTTAATTGCCATAAAACATTAGAATAAAATACTTTGATATAGCCTCATCAGTTTTAACACTTGATTTCTTTTCATAATTATTTTCAGTACTTGAAAAGTAAAGAATCTGTAGTTTTCTACTGTCTTGAAGCCAATCAAAGAAAATCATCTTCCAAGTTTAGCTTAGCTGATAGCATTTGGGCTCCATGCGTCAAAATCCAAACAAAGTGGTAGATCTTGGCATTCTGAAAACTTTATCTCTAGAAATACTTGCTATCCTCTTCTGCTCACTGCAGTGCAGAAACATGCTTGTAGTTTCAATTCCTGGTATTTAGTTTCTGTGTGGCTTTGGCAGTGAAACATATGTTGCAGGTTGTGCATCTGTGACGTGTTGAAGTCACCTGCAATGCACCTTTATTTTATCTACCAATTATCTACAGAAAAAAAAAAGTGCATTATATGGTTCTTAATTAAATTACTATGCTGTCTGCACTCGTTAAGGCTTGGAAAAATGTTGGCTTTAATTTTTAGGGCTGTGGGGAGCTGCCTTGCAAGGAAGAAGTGAGTTAAAGCACAGATAAAACTTAACTGCACTAGCTCAATGACTCTGAATTGTATCTTTTAGAATTATTACTGCTGTCAAGGCACTGTTGGGAGAGAGGGAGGGGAGTCATAACTTAGCAAGAGTTTCTTTTCATTAAAATGAGGAGAAGCCTTTAACTTGTCTGGTCTAGTAGTGGCTCAGAAGGGACTGCGTTTTGGTAAGGAAAATAAAGAACGTGAAGCAGAAGTTGCAGGTACAACAGCTGAGGGACGGGACTTTGCAAGGGTAGAACACCTGAGAAAAAGAGAGAGGATCAAAGAAGGGCATGGGTCTGAAAAACATGTCCAGGGCCTGAATGTATGCACCTGCAGGATGATGCTTTGTTATTGTGAAGCAAAATGGTTGAGGTGACCTGCGCCAAATCACTGAAAGAACTGAAACACAAAATTATTAATGTGTGTGAGTTTGGGGTTTTTTGATGTCATGGCAAGCTACACAACGAATAAACCCTTTGTCTCTCAGGAATTACTTCTGAAGTTGCAAAATCTGAGAGTTATTTTCAAAAATCTTCCTCCTTTGCAGAGATTCCTTATGTTTTGGATTACTTGTAATGCAAAGATGCCATCAATAGGGCTCTTGGAGATACACAAAAGCCATTTGTTGTAATATTACTGTTAAGCTAAAAGAAAATATGGGGTAATTCTCATGTCTGTTATGCATCTGTGTTCTCCATCATTTCTAAATATACAAAGAATGATGGAGTATCCTCAGAAAACTGGAGAATTTGGGTGGTGGGATATATCTTTCCACCGTGCTCTCTCTCTGAGCATTACCCACTTCCCATAACAGGGTTAATTTATCCATTGAGCTCACTATCCAATTTCTAGATATAACCTATAGAAACCCAAACAACACATTGGAATGTGCTAAATGTCAAGAATTTCCATGCAATTTTCTAGGGGAAATTGGTAGGTATGCCTTCTTCTCTTACCTAATTTTCAAATCAAGCTTAGCTAGACTTCCAGTATAATCAGTCCATATTCAGACCAGCCTGAATTTGTACTGAGCAATAGTCTGAACAAGAGTCTCATCATGTGGGTTTAACATGCCTATGTTCAACTAGTTCTGCAGCCTTCATCCTTGATGATGGTTAGGAAACAGCATTTTAGTGATAAAACAACCCAACAGACTCAGTCTATGTCTTACTCTTCTACTGTGCTACCAACCTTGACAAAAGGAGGCTATTATATAGTGTCGCGAGTTAGGGCTGGGCCAGCCACTAATGCGGACAGACGCTCTCTAACCCCCTCTGCCCACCCCAAACGGGAAGGAAAAGGAAATGAGGCAGAGAGACTTACAGGTTAGAGAAGAAAAACTAGAACAGCTTTAATGAAAATAGTGGAAATAATGGTGAAAAGATAAAAGTAAAGAACTATATACAACTATAGATAGTAGCCCGATATCAAACCCATCTCCCTCCCCCCGATATCAATCCCCATTGGTGCTGCAGAGCAGGAGGCACTGGGGAAACCCCAGGCTCAGTGGCGGTGGGAGCTGGATACAGGGAGCTGGATTCGGGAACTCAGGATCCGGATCAAAAGCAGGAGATGCGACAGAGTCCTCCCTGGACACCGGCCATTGCAGAAAAGGGCAAAACTTTCGTGATCACTCAATTTATACTAAATATGATGTATGTGGAATGGAATACTCCTGTTGGTCATGTGTCCTGTCTATTACCTCCTGGAGGTGCAACATTTTACTTCCTTGTGACCCCTCTTACTACCCGGCACCCCCAGCGTGGCACACAAGAGCCAGCAGTGGCCTTGGTCACTGTAGGAATAAGTATCAGCAAGAGCCTTTCTGCACCCCAGTCCCAGGCAGTAACTGTAAACCTCAGGTGTTATCACTGCCAGTAGCACACACTGTCTGCAAAAACATGCTGCTAACTTCAGAAAGTGCAGCCTCTTAGAAGACACTAAACTGGAAAGTAAAAATCACTAAACAGGACTGGGTTTTTAGCTAAACCCAGGACATATAGGTACAAAGAAAACACCTGTAGGTATTGTTCTGCTTAAAACTATAGTTATTTAAAGACTCCTGCACCTCACACAATGGATTTTACAACTTGATTCCATAAGCTATTTGACATTTCCTTGTGTAATAGCAGAACAGGTATATCAGTCCTCTGAAAATCATGTAAGCATTTTTCAGCTTTCCATTTTATGCTGGAAGATTGCTGAACTCAGTAAATGAGAATGGTATTTCAAATATGAACTTGGAAAGTTATCTGAATGCTCTTCCCTTACAGATGATTAACCAAAACATACTTGGTTTTATGTATCTGTTCTGGGGCAAAGAATAACTCCTTTGTCTACAGAAGCTCAAGCTAAGAAGGAGCTGGTCTGCATTTTATTGCCATATAATTGTTCCATTCAGCTGTTTTAGTCATTATTGTCCAACCTTATGCTCATTATTCATCAGTCCTAGAAAGTGACTGGTGTAATAAAAATGGTTACACGTTGTCATACCAGAGGTGATTGAACTTGTTCATTAACCAGTTGCAGTGAGCTGATTGATAAAATACATTTTGATTACAATACAGAATAGCTCTGTAGCCTAAACATGATACACACCATAGGAGTCTTGTGCTATTGCTGGACGTATGTTTTAAACTTTCA
Organism: Trogon surrucura; assembly: GCA_020746105.1. Lineage (NCBI taxonomy): Eukaryota > Metazoa > Chordata > Aves > Trogoniformes > Trogonidae > Trogon > Trogon surrucura. The sequence goes on along the minus strand of CM036617.1, from coordinate 104,106,772 downwards.
GATACAAGAGTCTGGAACTCTACCAGGCTGGAAGATGACCTCCAACAGAAGTAATACCGCCTTGGGTTCATCTCTCTGTCCAATGCAGCAAATAAATAATTTGACCAAGCAGATGGTGTTTTACTCTAACAGCATGGTTTCTTCAAGGTGGTATTATTTCTAACAACATCCCAAAGAACCACATTTCAAGTGAGGCATAGGTGGAATGTAATAACATGCCCTTCACCCAAGCACACTGATACATTCTCCAGGTTGGTCTCATACAGTCAGCTAATAATTATATGGTGGTTTGAAATCCTGCACTGTGATTGCAGAGTTTCCTTTTATCAGTTACTGGTCGGTTTTTGTTACAGCTGCAACCTTCAACAAAGCCACCCCTTGCACAGGTAAATCAGAGGTAAAGACTACTTTCTTCCCTTTCCATCTTTACATAGTCTGGTTTTGGAAATGCAATTAGAAGTGGAAAAAAGAACAGGCGAGTAACACTAGTAGATAAATAGCTGCTGAGTCATCCCCTCTCCTAGCCTTGCTGTCCAAAATCACAGTGTGGTAAGAATTTACTGTCTGAGAATGAAGTGAAAAATTAAATCAGTGAATGAGAAGAACTCAGTGCATGGAATAGTAATTAGACTGTACTGCCCCAGAGGTCTTTGCTTATAACTGCTTTTTCTTATGCCTGGGTAAGCAGTCACCCGGCTTCACTGAATAGTATTAGAGTACCACCACCCCACAGGAATTGCTGATAATTGATACAGTTCTCCTCCAGATTGCTGACAGTGTTTCTTCAGTGGTTACTTGCCAATTACAGCATTAAAACACCTCAGAAAGGTTTTGAAGTGTAGATTTTGGTTTCTGTGAATTGAAGAGATACCTCAGTTCAGGTATCAGAAGGCAGAGATTCGGTAATTACAAAAAGAGTACTGATAGAAATTCTGCAAGGGCTTTCTAGGAAATGAGGAAGTGGAAAAGATTCTTAATTGGCCTGAAAATATTTATCATCAAGAAGGCCTTGGTCACTGGTATTTATCTTCCATCCACTTTTCCTCCTAGGCTCCTTCAGAAAAGTCTTCATTGACATTGACAAGGGGAAATGGATTTAAGTCAAAAGAAAACAGATTTAGATTGGATCTCGGGAAAAAATTCCTCAGTACGAGAGTGGCAAGACTCTGGAATAAATTGTCTCTCCCCTGAGGTGTTCAAGGCCAAGTTGAATGAGGCCTCGACTAACCTGGTCTAGTGGAGAGGTGTCCCTGCTAATGGTAGGGAGGTTGGATTAGATGATCTCTAAGGTATCTTCCAACTTAGGCCATTCTATAATTCTATGATTCTATGGTTCTATGACTGAGGGAAAGCTCTTGCATAACCCCAAATTGGAGGACTTTTTGTTATAACCAGATCTGTTCAGCTGAATACTTGGAGAACAGGGAAGAAAGGCTGGCCCTAAGCACCAAGAGTTATTCTGTAACAACGAAATTAGTCCATAGTGAAGCACATCTAGGAGTACCTGGACACAGCATCTAAACCCCAGAGCACAGCCTCAGCAGATGCAGGTGGATGAAGAGGAAACCACAGCAGCCTGTGGTGGAACAAGGAGGTAGCTGTGGGCAAAGGAGGCAGCTGTAGAGAGGAGAAGGGGAAAGATGACCATAAGGGTCTGGTTGGGTGAGAGGCAACTGCAGCCCAGAGATGGGATGGAGGGATGAAGGAGAAGAAAGGAGTAGGAAGCCTTTCTGAGGAAATCAGGAAGCTCTTTACTAGAGCGGAACACACAGAAAGAGTGCAATACTGAGGTCCTGGGGCAGGTTTTTTGCTAACTTCACAAGCATATCCTGATGGAAAGTTAAAAAAAGGAGTAACATTTCTCTAGAAGAGCCTCCCATTCTGCTTCTGCTTTGGTTCCTGATTTGTGCAGTTTATATCCAATACAATATTTGTCATTCAGTAGCGAGTTGTTCCTTCCATGTAAAAAACTTGAGAAAAACTAGATCCCAGGAGCTGCCTTGGTGTCCCTCCAGCCTGCAGTGCTGGCCTGGGGAGAGGGGAGGCAGTCACCTCTTTGAGGCTGGGAACTCTGCAATAGGGAGGGAAGCTACATTCTCTGATTAGCAGCAAACAAAACTCCAAATGATTGTAGAGAAGTTTTACTTGCTTCCGGTAAAAAAAAGCTTGCTTCTGAAAAAAAAAAATTGTGTGATCTAAATCTAGCAAATAATTTGTTCATTTTTTGTCCTGAGTCACGGGCCTTTCAAGTGAAAATTGGACTAGACAGATACAAGCAGAAAATTATTCCAGTTTGATTGCTTCTGCCATGCATGTTTTCAGATGTGTATTCTCTTTCCAGCATTGAAACATCTGTTTTATTACATGTTATCCTAAAAGTTTTCTAGCACAAGATTCCGTGCCCACCCCTTTTACTTCGCAGGTTTTGATAGATAAAGGAGATTTTCGATGCTTATTTAGTAATAGTGTCATTTCAGGCTTCTGAATTTGCTTTAATCATTCTACTAACTTTGGGGTTTTTTTTTGTTTTTTTTTTTTTCCTAATTGCAGATCTGTGTATTAAGAAAACTGCAAAAAAAAAAGCGATAAAAAGCTTCTGGCTGTTGTGTGAGAATGCTACTGTCTCAAGGAAAGTTAATCCTATTCAATGAAAGTTCCAAGCCTATACAATTAATTTCTTCACAGGGTGCTTTCTTCTATTCTCTATTCAGAAAAAAAAAACCTAATTAAAACCTCTCATTGATCACTTGTGTTAACATGTGCCTATGTGAAAGTGCTGTGTTAAGCAAAGAGGAGCTTAAATCCATATAATCTTGTGCAGCTTGAGTAATGTACAGAGGATGAATACCAAACCCACCCAATTTAGATCAAAATAGCATGAAAGGCTGGACAATGCCAAAGACATTTAGAAAAACTACGAAGGCTGCCTCTTGCTTTTCCTGTTTGCATGCAGGTATGGGAGAGGTGTGTAAAAAATCACATTGCATTTCAGAGCGAAGGCAGCAGCAAGGAGGTACGTACAACAGCTTAACAAGGCTGATCTCACAGGGACCGACCCGTTACTCGCCTGCTGTGCAGAAACCCCAAAAGGGAGGCAGGGGGAAGAGCAGCACAGGCGAGCTCCTCTTACTCTAAGGAGTAAAGCGCACTCAAGACCTGTCTTCATCTCCGTGCTCTTTCAGTTATATTTAATACCAGTCTAAACCTGTAAAATGTTCGTTGGAAAAGGGGTCTTTAAAGACTGTGGCAGGGTTACCCTTGGGTGGTTGTGCTGCATTTGCATCGTGACTAACTGGAGGTTTTTGAAGTGCAATTTCTTTGGCATTTGAAAGAGTAAATTGAACTATTTCTTCCCCTCCCCTCCCCCCTTCTTGAAGATAATTTGTCTGAAAGCCTATCCGATCTTCTGGAAAAAAAACCTTTTACTGCTAAACCATAACTGAAAAAAATAACTTTGTGGTTGTCAAAGAGGTATGCACATGAGAGTGAAGTTAGCTTTTAACATCTAGAGTAGGTGCCTTATCTGACCAGGATCCCTAGGGAGGCTCAGGCCTTGAGGTAAACAGAATGCTGGATTTGACCTTTTTACTCTGTGGGAGTTTCAGGAGTTTTCTAAGCAGGCTTATGGCAGAGAGAGGTGTATTTCATTTTCCATCTCTTTGTTTAAACAATTACCATATTTATTTAGTTATTCCAGAGATAAATGTATGAGAATAAGTTTGTGATAAAAGCTGGCACTCTCCAGACTTCCAGGCTGCAGCACAATTCACGCTTGTTGTCAATAACTTGAAAATTGTATTTGCATTTGCTTGTGCAGCAAAAGCCTGGGCTGCTGTCATTAGACTGAGCTGCCAGCGCTGTAGCAGTGGTGCTGTCAAGTGCAGTGGAACAAATTCCCTTCCAGTAATGACAAAAATGCAAGACAAAATAGGCAATTTTGTTGCATTGAACTTGAACAACATATAGACCCTTGAAAACATGCCCGTATGGGTATTTTGGTATTCAGGTGTACACAGACTTCGGGACAGACAATTTATCTAAAAACACCTCTGCAAAATTGCCAAGCCTGTTCATTGCAAGCGAAGCTTTTGTCCATACTGGCGGCAAATGTTACAGAGGTGAAGGTTATGACATGTAACTGCAGGGAGGCACATTAATGGGAGAAAACTCAGGGGAAAGGAGGAAATGTTGTCCTCTGAAAGAATTGGGAGTGGTGATACCTCCCTTTTTCCCGCTGGATGAAGGTCACCCTCGGCAGGTCACAGTCTCATTATTCCCAGCCCTGAGAGAGTAGAAAGGATGAGTGTGCAAGGCCTTCATTTTCATGCCCCACTTCACACATGCAGTCTTCACTTAATAAAGAGCGGGGGACCAAGATGAGTGGCAGGACTTGTTTTGCCAGAAGAGACCTGGAGCTATTCCAACTTGGAGGTGTGCATAGTACATGCTGTTCGGGAAGGCTGACACACACTGATCTGGGTATTCACCTTTGAATTGCACCAGGATAAGCATTTACATAAATGAAAAATGAGAAGAAAGTGGTATAAAGCTCTACCAACTCAGGAGGAGAGCACTGTTCTGCACAGCTTTACAAAGCAGCAGATCAAACATAGCGTAACCCCTCAAGTACCGCAGGCAGGATTTGTCATTACATCTGTGTAAGTGAATTGAAGTCTGTGTTTTTAACTTTCTTTTGTCCTGACTGTACCACTGCCTTGATTTGTAAATTAAATGGCAGAATAAAGCACAGGTCTAAACCCCAGGTAAATTAAATCACAGAATGCCCCACAGGTCCTAGCTGCTTCTTCCCCAACTCTCCTCTTCCAATGCTATTCTCAAGGCAGTTTTAACTGAATAAAATGGCTTGACTGCTGTTAGCTGAAATAATTCCCACCAACACTTCTGTTACCTTTAAAGATTTGCCAGAGAAGTATTTGCAAAATGGAGCAGATTCATTTCACTGTTCTTTTTGGTTATTATTCATAGAGCTATTAATTATTACCTAAGACACACAGTTAGAGCATATAAAGAATTGCAACACATGAAAGACAAACTTTGCAGAATCAGTTGTTTCACCATGATTACAAAACAATAAATGTGAAGAAAAAAAATATACGTGCCAGGAACAGAGTTGCTAGCAAAGAAATAATTATGCTGGAAAAGAAATGGCATCACTCATAAAAAAGCAAGCTATTAAATGTTTTTCTGTTACTTACCCCCTGCTTCTAGAGCCGAAACAAAGCCAGCGACTTGTTCTTTCTCTGGATGCCGGCGGATGGGCTCGTCACCACCCGGCTCCCCGCTTGGCCGAGCTTGCTGAGGCAGGGATGCTCGGCTGTGGTTGGGTGAGGGGTCAGCCTGCGGGGCAGGCGGCAGTGCCTCCTCTCCCACTCACGGCTGCTCTTTTATGTTTTCGAGGGGCTGGCAACCTGTGCCGTTCCCCTGACAACCGGGAGAGCTGCCCAAGGTCTACCCCTATCATTAACACCACCGCAACAGGATCCCCACCTGTCTTTATTTATTACCTCTGCTCCCATGCCATCGTGTGTGCCGCCGTACGCGAAGGGCTTGCGTGGAAATGCTTCAGCTGATGGCGTCCCTGCTTGCTCTAGGAGGGGAGCTGGGGTGTAGCTGAGCAGTGGGAGCTGGTGACCTGTATTCACAGGGGGTGATCAGCCTGCTGTACAGGGAGAGACATGGGACCTCTGGCGTGTGGTGCTCCCCTCCCAGCACTGCGCTGCTCCTTCACTTGGGGAGCCCCATGACCGTCCCAGTGGGACATATTCTGCTCTGCCCACTTTCAGGGGGCTTTGTGTGTAGGTTGAAAACAGAAAAAAAACCCCAAACAGGTGCAATTTGAAAGCCTGCTTACCCAACTGGAAGGAGTAACTGGAAATTTTCAGTCACAACTTAGTAGAGGCACAACATTGTGCCTTGCTTGCATCACACATAAGGTAGTGGCAAATTTGACTCTGTATACACTTAGCAGAAAGTCTTGTATTTCAGGGTAAACTCCACTTTAAACCCAGTTTTCCCTTCTTGAATGCATCTAATAGGGGAAGACCTTCATTCCCTCTGTGCTCCAAACCATCTTTATGGTTTCCTTTAGGGTTAACACACAGTATCTTTATTTCCAGTAATTTCAGTCTTCCTTTGGGTCCATTGGGAGTTGTCAAGTAATTTCACAAAGGGTCTGTCTGGCAGCAATCTCAATAGCCCAACTGTGAAAACTGAGTGAACCTGGGTTTGACACCTATATGCACCTCCACACCAAGGACTGGTTACCAACAGGTCCAGAGTAACTCTAAATGAATGTCCTCAAAAGAGAGTATTATTTGCCCTTGTCATTTAACAGCACAAAACATTAGAAAATAATAAACCAATAAAGACTTTTGCTTTAACCAGATTGTAATATTTTCTTGCAAAATATCATCTGGCACAATTAATATAGAAGAAACTGATAGGTAGTTAAAGCTGGCTCCTTCCTTTGTGCAGGACTGAGCTGTCTCTGGGGCTAATGGAGAGAGAACTTGAAGCCGAGTTACTCCCAGCTTCTTTTTTTTTTCACCTTGACACACTGCATTGCTTGCTTATGTTGCTCCTGGCATGTTGTGGCACAAGGAAAGAAACGTTCTTCCATTGATGTGCCTCACTGTGAAAATACAAGATCCTGTCAATTGTAAAACCAGAGTTTATTATATTTACACAGTTTATTAGATTTTCCTCATGCTTGTTTGTTGCTTTCATATGCACAACAAAATGTGCATGCCATTCATGCTAACTGTGAAATAGTTATTTTTTTTTGTGCTCTAGTAATTTCTAGATGTTTTGTATTGCAATGCCCAAGAGTTTGATGTTCAAGAAAAACAAAATGAGGTCCACAGTTTTGCTGCTGAGAACTTGTGGACAATGTGTTTGTTAGACAGCACTTGCACAGAGGCTGGTGTTGCAAATTCACATTATAGGTGGGAGCAATGGGAAGCTCCGATCAGGACTCATTTGTCTCTCACACACGAATTTTTGCATTTTGAAAAAGCTTGCTCATCTTCTTCACACACAGCTGTGCAAGTGATGAGGTACAGAGCCAGCTTTTGCATTCCCAGCCCTTCAGCCATTACCACTCAGGAGAATACTGTCAGGCAGGCAGCTTCACGGAATCCCAGTCATTTAGTTGGACAGGCCCTAAGGAGACTGCTGGTCCAACCTCTTGCCCAGAGCAGGGTCTGCACTGGAATCAGACCAGACTTCTCAGGGCCTTCTCCCATTAGGTCTTGAACACCTCCAAGGACGGAGCCTGTTCCAGTGTTTGAGAATTTTTTTCCCTTATACCATGTTGGATCCTCCTGTATTTTCCATGTTCCCTTGTTCTCCCATTGTGCACCTCAGTAACAAGCCTATGTCTTTTTGATGATGTCCTAATAAATATGTCACTCCAGTCTTCAAAAAGGGCAAGAAGGAGGACCCAGGTAACTACAGGTTGGTCAGCCTCCCCTCCATCCCTGGAAAGGTGATGGAACAACTTATCCTCAGCGCTGTCTCTGGGCATATCAAGGAAAAGAAGGTCATTACAGAATCACAGAATCACAGAATGTTAGAGGTTGGAAGGGATCTCAAAGATCATCTAGTCCAACCCTCCTGCCAGAGCAGGATCACCTACAGCAGAGCGCACAGGAACTCGTCCAGGCGGGTTTTGAATGTCTCCAAAGAAGGAGACTCCACAACCTCCCTGGGCAGCCTGTGCCAGTGCTCTGTCACTCTCACTGTGAAAAAGTTTTTTCTCATATTTTTATGGAACCTCCTATGTTCCAGCTTGCACCCATTGCCCCTTGTCCTGTCATTGGATGCCGCTGAGAAGAGCCTGGCTCCGTCCTCCTGACACTCCCCCTTGACATATTTATAAACATTAATGAGGTCACCCCTCAGCCTCCTCTTCTCCAAGCTAAAGAGACCCAACTCCTTCAACCTTTCCTCATAAGGGAGATGTTCCTCTCCCTTCATCATCTTTGTGGCTCTGCGCTGGACTCTCTCAAGCAGCTCCCTGTCCCTCTTGAACTGAGGGGCCCAGAACTGGACACAATATTCCAGATGGGGTCTCACCAGGGCAGAGTAGAGGGGCAGGAGAACCTCTCTCGACCTACTTGCTACTTCCCTTCTAATACACCCCAGGATGCCATTGGCCTTCCTGGCCACGAGGGCACACTGCTGGCTCATGGTCATCCTGCTGCCCACCAGGACCCTCAGGTCCCTTTCCCCTGCGCTGGTCTCCAGCAGGGCAGGCCCCAACCTATACTGGCACATGGGGTTATTCTTTCCCAGGTGCAAAACTCTACACTTGGTGAAGGAACGAGGGGTGGATTGTCTGTAGATTGTTTAGTCTTGTTTGGCGTTGTGATGATTCTTTTTCTGATTTTGGTGTTGGGAGTCTGGTTTTTCTGTTTCGATGTTAATGTTGTGTGATGAATGTAAATTTTAATAATTCTTAGGAGCAGTCAACATAGTTTTTCCAAGAGGAAGTCATGTTTGACCAACCTGATAGCCTTTTATGAGGTGGATAGATGATGGCAGTGCAGTGGACATGGTTTATCTGGATTTCAGTAAAGTGTTTGACATGATCTCCCACAGCATCCTTGTAGCTAAACTGAGGAAGTGTGGTCTGGATGATGAGGTAGTGAGGTGGGTTGTGGACTGAAGGAAAGAAGTCAGAGAGTTGTGGCCAGTGGGACAGAGTCTAGTTGGAGGCCTTTGTCTAGTGGAGTCCCTCGGGGGTTGGTACTTGGACCAACACTATTCAATATATTCATCAATGACCTGGATGAGGGAACAGTGCACCATCAGCAAGTTTGCTGATGACACAGAACTGGGAGCAGTGCCTGACACACCAGAGGCTGTGCTGCCATTCAGAGAGACCTAGACAGGCTGGAGGGTTGGGCAGGGAGAAATTTTATGAAATACAAGGGCAAGTGTAGAGTTTTGCACCTGGGAAAGAACAACTGCAAGTACCAGTATAGGTTGGGGACTGACCTGTTGGAGAGCAGCATAGGGGAAAGGGACCTGGGAGTTCTGGTGGACAGCAGGATGACCCCGTGGCCTCGTGACCAAGAAGACCAATGGCATCTTGGGGTGTATTACTCCGTATGCAGTCTAACAAGTGCTGAGCAAATGGAGAAAATCCCTTCTTTCACCTGCTGGCTATGTTCCTGTTCCAACAGCCCAGGGTGCTGACGGTCTTCTCTGCTGCTGGGGCAGGCTGCTCGCCCATGCTCAGCTCGCTGCCAGCCCAGACCCCCAGGGTCTTTTCTGCAGAGTTGTGCCCAACCAGTCAGTCCCCAGCCCTTCAGAGGGCTAGTCCTTCCCAGGTGCAGGATTTGGTCATTGTCCTTCTTGAATTTTTTGAGGTTCCTGTTAGCCCTTCCTGCAGCATGATGAGGTCTCGCTGAGGGACAGCCTTGCTCTTGAGCATATCGACTCATCTCCCCAGGTTGTTTTGTTTGGTGTTGAACTATTCACCGCACTCTTCGAGCTCAGCACAGTGTTTTTTTACCTCAGGTTGCTATATAGCTTCAGCTTTGAAAGTGTTAATTGTCAAGCATTTGGATGACACCTTGAAACAAACTGCTGTTAGCTTCAGATCTATGCTAAAACTGCTGCGAATTTCTATGAAGTGAGATTTCAGTACCTAACTGAAGCTACACAGGGGAGGCAGCTTGCAAAGTCTGTGGTTTTCCTGAAGAGACACTTTTTATGAGCTGCTTGTTCTACCAGGGGGAGAGGGAGGTGGAGATGGTGTCTGCAGCTCAGCGCAAGGTGCACGGCTGCCATCCTGTGGCACACAGCCTGCCTGCGGGCTACTGCAGGGCACAAGCCAGGTCTCCAACATCATTTAGCAGCAGTTATTAATGTCTGAATTGGGTTAACATCTTCTGAGCCCAGCTGACATCATAGTGCTATTTATACAAGCTGCTGTACAAACCAAGAGGAGGCCCCTGCCCTGAAGGGTCCTGAAAGACACAGGGACCCAGGAGCAGAGCTCCTGAAGTTATGTGGTGGAGGGGAAACTGGGGGGGCTCTGTCATTTACGTGACAGCACCTTTTCCTTTGTGTCTGGCCAGAGGATAATTTTTGTCATCAAGCCTTTCCTGCCCCCACAGGAGAAAGATCTCACTATTCCGGCCAAGTCTCTGAACTATGTAAAAAGTAAAAAAACTCCAACAACTGGTCAAGAGTTCATTGTTTCAGTTGTACCATCCTGCTCCATGGATACTGCCTGCATTGCTGTGCTCTAGCTGTAGATGGGTTAGCTGAGTCTCTTGGACACATTAAAACTAATCACATAAACCTAGAAAGGCAGAGCTTGAAAAGGTCTGAAAACCTTGTATACTCCATTCTTTAGGCTTTAAAGCAACTTCAGATCATCTTTTTAAAATCTCCAGTTAAAGAGATTCCAATGCCTTCCTGTTTAACTTGTTTCAATATTTAATCAAACTTAGCATTAGAAAGTTTTCCTAGGTGTATAACATATAAATAAAGTAAATTGTTTTTTCCCCTCACTCTCAGTAGACCACATATTTTAGAAATACAATCTAAAATGGTCATTTTGAGTTTAACCTTTTCTAGAACAAACGTCTCTGTCACCTTGTGCTCCTAAGCTGAGTTTCTAGACTTGACTTTGCCAAATGATGGCTGAAACCCAGCCCAACCTTAAGCCTTCCTTAAACTTTTTCCCTTTTACTCTCTGCATGTAGCAGGGTCACTGCAGGTAGGAGTGTGTCCTCCTCTCTACATGTGGGTAGCTCTTGGATCAGCCAAGGGGCTACCACAAGAAACCACCAATCCCTGTAGCACCGTAGTCCATTAGATGGAAATTTCTTCTTCTCTTAATTGATAAATTACTTCCCTGAGGACCAGTTTCTGCAGTGTGCCAGGCACTCCCCTCCCTGTCATTTCAGCTCTCACAACACTGCAGGATCACACTCTAGACCTCTAACGGGTTCCGAGACAGGCTGAGGGATGAATATCAGCCTTGCCTGGGTTCACCTCTGTTTTGTGGACTTGTAACTGAGCCAAGTGGCTTTTGTCCAGCAGCCCTGCTTGTGTCTGACATCTCTCGGTGTGTCATCACAGGGAATGGTAGCATGCTCCCATCGGTGTTCAAAGTGGGCTGCTGCAAAATCACTTGCATATGATGACTGATATCTTCTTCCATTTGTCTTTGAAGGAAAAGAAATACACCTGTTAGCTGTTCTGTGTATGTGCATATGTGTGCATATATATAGCTTCTTGAATCAGGAAATTAATCTGAGTTTCAGCGTTCCTCCAGGGAGAATGTGTAACCTTGATATTGGGGTGCTTTTCCCCCTTGTCCTCTGCATTCTTCTCCGGTGAATGTGAAGAGAAATGTTATAATCCATGAGAAATGTCACAGCCTTAGGTGAATGCAAGATGCTAAGTAGCAAAGAGGTTTTATGGAATAGAGCATATATCCCACAATATGGAATAATATCCCACATGCTGACATGGAGTAATAATAAACACATATGCTATGTATATACATATTACAGTGGTATTAAAAACATGTGAACTGAATGACAAATGATAAATAAATGCTTGCTTCTGAGTAGACTAGGTTAACCTTCAGGGTTGGTGGTCACTGTTCAGTATCATCTATAAGGTGAACTGTGTGATTTATCCTGTTGTTAAGGGATGGACATTTCTAAACAAACACCAAATCCCCACTTCCAAACTTGGCACTAACCAGTGCTCATCTGAACCCACAGGCCAAGGACTGTGTACGTGTAAGCAAGATCATCTCTCCAGTGAAGGCTTGAGAAACCTGATGAAAAACAAGGGAAGAAGCAGATTATTTCAGTGCTTTTGTTTCTTTACAGAAGGAAGCCAAAATAATGTGCCTAGCTCAAAATGTTGAGCCCATCTGACATCATGTTCTTTTTCGAGCATAGCCGTGCTTGCTCCTACTGCTCTACATACACTACAAGCAACTTTACAGTACAGAAAGGTCTCAACCAAAATAAGTCTATTCCTGTTAAAAAACACTTGCTTTGAAGTCCTTTTACTGGCTTCATCCAATCTAACAGGTGATGTTGTGAAATAGAATTTTGTTTGGAAAAGCAGAGCAGCATAGGCCTCACCCATGACAAACAGTCATTACTCTTGCGGCACCAATAGCGGCTATCTAGGTCTGGGCTTATGTTGCAAAAAATGACTGCAATATTGTTTTAGTAGCTACATGTCATGGGTTTCTAGATGACTTCAAGTTGGTCATGTCCAACAATCCCCAGAGGAATTGTGCTGTCAGTTATGGATGTAGTTTTTGTCGTGGAGACAGTCATCTGCCAACAGCTGGACTAAACCCTCTGGATGTTTTCAGGTATGGCACCATTCAGGTGCTTGGTGGCTATGCCTAGATTTTGGCTGATGTGTGGCTCTGCTGACCTCAAATTTGTGAACAGCTGGGTACAGGTTCCTGATAAGGCTCGGCTCTCCCCATCTTCCACTGAGTGCAGCAGCTTGGAGATCGTTAAGAAAATTGGACTGTTGGTGTTCAGAGATGTACCAGGCCAACTGTGCCATTTCTCCATGTCCTTTGACAGCAAGAAGCTCTCATCTGCCATCTGGAGTCATTGATCTCTGAGGGGAGGAGAGAGACTGGGCCCCTCTGTTTCACAGAGAAATGCAACCTGTAGCAGGTCAGTGAAACTGAGCCAGCGTGCAGCTGAGGCACAGGCTGAATTTGCCATCTCACTCCATCAAGGAAACTTTTTATTCCGCGTCTTCTAGTTCACCGACTACCCCCTCAGGCAGTTGCTGATTCAATTCCTCAACGATAAATACAACTAATAACAAACCATGCCTAGTCATCAACAAGCTGTTTGATCTTTAGGGAAGTAGATCACCAGCTTTTCTTGACGGTTCAGAAGCACAGGTAGAAGCTGATGCGTTGCAGGCACGTATCTGTGGTTCTTGGGCAACAGAGGTTGCCCTACTGCCGTTCCAATCTGTATTTGGGGGGGGGGGCATGACGCGGAAGGGAGAAGGACAGAGGACAGAAAGCATACTGCCAGATTTTGATCTGTGGCTGGGTTTTCTCTACCTGCCTCAGGCTGAGGGCAGCGGGAGCTTGTAGCTGCCTGTGAAACACTGCACAGACGTACCCGTGGCTTGAAAAACCTGCTAAATCGATGCAGCAGGCATTGCAAAGATCTAAATTAAGGAATTAGCATCAGTAGAGGTATTTCCAGTACTGTAGGAGGGATTTATTTTTTAGATAAACAACATACAGATGCAAGACCAAAGCTGAAGGGGGTGAGAAGCGATCAAAAATTGCGGTTTACCGAAAGCCCCAAGCCAGGCTGCTGTTTTCAAAGTTGATTTACGCTGCTGCTTGCCTGGGTAACTCCAGGATTACAAGCAACAGCAGCTGAAAACGCTCCCGCCTGAGTTCATCAGCCTAAGGTGGTCGCCGAAACACAGCCTACACAGGCCAGAGTGTGTGTGTGTAGGTGTGTGGGGCCAGGGGGTGAGTGGAGGGGTGGGGGGTGAAACGGCGACCGGCAGCCGCCGGGGGGGTAGTGTTGTCTCTTGGGCCGGCGGCGGCCCCGGGCCGGGGGGGGCCTCGCAGCGCCCTCCGCGCCGCCAGGCGGCGCTCGCAGCTTTGGCAGCTTTGGCAGCCGCCGCGGAGGCGGGCGGGGGAGGCGCGCTCCCTCCATGGTGCTGCGCTCCCCGCGGAAGGCGAGCGCCCCCTGGCGGCCGGGAGGGCCGGGAGCGGAGTCCTCAGCGCTCCTGCCCGGGCGCTGCAGAGGGAGTGGGACCGAGGAAGCGTCCCGATAACGACCTGCACACCCTTCCCCGGCCCTTTACTGCCACGCACACACACCCGCCGCAGCGTTTTCTGTATCAAAACCGGCGCTCTTGGCCCAAAGGGAAAGTCAGTTCCCTGACTGGTGATGATCGGGTTATGTTATCACAGAGCCACAGAATGTTCAAGTTTGGAAGGGACTTCGAAAGATCATCTTAGTTCAACACCCCTGCCACAGCAGGATCACCTAGAGTAGGTCACACAGGAATGTGTCCCAGCGGGTTTTGAAAGTCCTCAGAGTCAAAGACTCCACAATTCTCTGGGCAACCTGTTCCCTTGCTCTGTTACCCTCACAGTAAAGAAGCTTTTCCCTATGTTTAAGTTGAACCTCCAATTTGTGACTATAATTCTTCTGTCACTGGCCACCACCGAGAAGAGTCCAGCCCCGTTTTCCTGGCATTTGCCCTTTAGATATTTGTAAGCATTGGTGAGATCCCTCCTCAGCCTTCTCTTCTCCAGGTTAAACAGCCTTTCCTCATATGGTAGATGCTCCAGCCCCCTAATCACCTTAGTGGCTCTGCACCAGGCTCTCTCCGGTAGTTTCTTGTCCTTCTTGAACTGGGGAGCCCAGAATTGAACACAGTACTGCAGATGAGATATCACCAGGGCAGAATAGAGGGGGAGCATGTTACGTCTCCAACTTAATGAGCAATCTGAGACAGTGCATCTTGGGCAGCAGCATTGCTGGATGCAGAATCTTCTTCTTTTGCTCACACTGCAGGCTGTGGAGGACACGAATTGGTGACACACCTGCTCCTTGCCAGAAGCCACGCTGGCTACAGCAGCTCCCAGGCAGGAGGAAGATCCCACAGAGCAAGCACAGCTGCTTTCCTCCAGCTCACCCTTGCTGGCCAGGAAGGGATACAGAGGGCTGGGGAGAAACTAGAGATGGCTTGAGTTTTCCTTGTCCGGCTGTGCTTGAGATTTCCTTTCACCCCTCACTGCTGTCCCCAAGTGGCTCTGGTTCTCTGCCACAGACAGATCTGGGGCACAGCTCTTTGTCATCTCATACTGGAGGCACCAGAGTGGCCTGTGTCAGTCAGATGCTTGGGGAGCCCAGGGCGACTGCTGGCCTCCCTCTGGCCAGATCCTCCTCAGAGCTGACCTGGGCATGGAGGGTGTGGGACATGGGCGTAGGGGAGAAGAGGGCAGGGGCACCAGGGGTAACCACTGCTGATGGATTCCCTGGGAGCTTTGGGCCCAGACTACTGAGCCACTGGTGTCTGTGGCTGTCCTAGCTCTGGCAGGGGTGCCTTGCGTGGGATTAGATGTGCCTCTTTTGAGCTAAATGCTGCAAGGCGTTCCTGGGCAATTCCCCTCTCCAGGTACCCAGCTGCCATTCCTGCAGCCGAGGGCAAAGCGGGTGATGGGACCTTGGCACTCGGAGTGATGCTGTTTTAAACCTCCCAGGTTGTAGATCATGTTGGCTGTCAGGTTACAGTGCTGATTGTGTCTTTTCCTTCCCTCCTCTCTCCTTTTTTTTGGAACAGGAAGGCTTGTGAAGCCGGGGAGGATTGACATATTAGGTCTCAGCAAGAGTAATTTTTAGGGGTGGGGGCAATGGAGGAAAGGAATCATGTTATCTGTCTCCTTGCCTGAGCCTTTGGAATTGTTCTCCTAAGAGTCTGATTCAAGGAAGATGCTTTCTTGGTTTTTATGCTTGAAAGTAACAGCAAATTAAAATAAAAGCAGAATTTATATTAGAGATGCAATGGAAGATTGTTACGTCTTGGTCAGGAAAACAATGCAGAAGCTGCTTAAGACTCAGTGGTTTCAGTGGGAGTTAAGAAGTCAGATTAAGCAAGAGCAAGATATTCCTGACTGCATTTTGACCATTCATGGCCCCTCAGAGGCAGTGATGCTAGCAGAAAGAAAATAGTTTTCATTGCCATTAAAATCATCAGTAAAGATACGATTGTTTCCAGTGTTCCACTTCAAACACAGAAATGTACTAAAAGGAAACTCAGATCATCAGTAATGAGATTTATTATGCTAGAGGTGAACTTGGGGCACTTTAGGAAAACTGAGAAAGGATGAGCAGAGATGGCCTCAAAAAACTGGCAGAGAAGTATGTGTAGAAGTGACACAGCTTTGGTCTTTGATCAGATTTTTTTTCACGGGATTTTAATGGCAATTTTTAAAATGTTGATGCAGTACACTTGCACAAAGTATCATGCAGGTTTTCTATAAAGTGTCCTTCCCTTTGTGACACACCTTTATCTCATTGCTCAAGGTAGGAATGGTATTTAGATAGACCGCATTTATTTCTTGCTGAAAAGTGCCTCTTGTTTACTATGTAAAATAACCCTACTTAGGATCTTCCAGATTAATTGCTTTTCCCATGTTCACTGACCATCACACAACAAGTCACCATCCAATGAAAAGGATGACTCCTTACACAAAATGAAGGAAAGAAGTCTTACAGCAGACCTTTTAATATCCCAGTCCTACTAAACAATTTGTTCAGATATCATTCAGGGCTCTGTACCGGATGAGGCAAGTGTGGCTGAGTGAACTCGGTACCAGCAATCTTCCACTTAATCCTCATTCTTTAACAGAAGGCAAAAGGGCTTTCGTTAACCTTGTGTAATTAGGCTTTGTAAGAGCAGGCAGAGGAAAGAGGTGCAAAACACTCAGTAAACCAAAGCCTCACAAGCTTCATCTCCTCTGATCTCTGCCTGCTCCTACAACATATCCAGCAGCAAACACTGGAAGCAAAGGCTTGAAGCTTGTTCTTAGTTTAAGTGTCGTTTTTTCTGTGGGTGACCATTTTTACACACTTTGGATAATAGACTTAGGTCTATTGCTGTTGATTGGATCTCAAATGTGCTTCCAGCACTGATACCTGACTAAGTAACAAATCCGATCAGCAGGCTAGCTTTCCCCTCAGCACTCCCAATAACCCTCCTGGGTACCAGCCTTCTGGTACAAATCCACATGGGAAAAAAATTGAGGTGCTCAAATACGGACTGAGGATGCGAAAACTAACATATTTCATGGAGCAAGTGGATCTTAGAGAGCAGGAAACTTTGAAACTAAAAGGACCTCACTTTTGTGCTTTATTCTTGGAAGTCAGAGGGCAACAGCAGTTCTGGAAAACAGCTGATTTTACAGAATTAAGAAACTATGGTAAATGAATGCAAACATTTTACAAACATGGGGTTTTATTCATGAATTCTGTCAAGAATAAAATCACTAAAAAGCCCCAAAGAAAATCTCAAGACTAAACATGATACTGACTTTATTACAATTACTGGAGTCAAGGGTGAAGACACACATGACTTGTAATGCTGTTGCTACTCTAATATCATTAATTCTTTAAACTTCATACAGCCTTCATCAGCTCAGTTATTAATATGAAAGCAACTTTTTCATTTTATTCTTTCGGATTAAATTCATGTTTTTTTTAAGACTTCTTTCCTTTCTAGGATGAACTATCTTATTTTCCCTATTTACTTGGCAGGGATAGATCCAAACACAGTAGTAGAGATTGTCTGAGAAACACTGAATTTTGAGGATCTGGGAAGAAATGTGAGAAATTTTAGTTAGGATGGTGTTCAAATTTGTTAATTGTTTCAAATTATTTCTGAGGAAGTGTATAAACAAATGTATTAATATAAATATTTCAGGTTGATTTATATTATCTTAGATTGTCATCTTTCAGGAGGCAACAGCCCCTTACACTTTCACTTGGCAAGTTGTCTTTAAAGATGACTCCTTTAGCTGAAGTTTACTATCCTGATAGTTACTTTGCTATGAGATGATATACTGACCCTAAGCACAACTGAAGTTATTTCTCTGAAATCATGAGAAATCTGTTAACTTCATACTGAGATGTCTGCAGACTTTTGGGATCCTTATGGTTTGAGATCATCATTGACTATGCATTTTATTGTCTTATTCTTTCCTGTTGAATCTTCCTGGGTGTCTGCCACGGCTGATCTTCCCTGGGGAGCTCTGCACTTTGATTTCCCCTGACCAGCAGTTCTGGCCTCTCCAGCAAAATGATACCTGGGCAATGGCTCACCAATGGGGAGGTTTCACAGGAATGTCAGGGCCGAGGGAAGAGCTTAGGCAATGGGATCCATCATCACAAGAAAAACAGCTACTTCACTCTTAGGATGAAGTAAATATTGTGGTTTAGTCTTGAGGCTAGTGAGGCGTCCTAGGCATTGCAGGAGCTCAAGGACAGCAAAGGAAAAAGAGAAACGGGAGACAAATAAGTATATGAGGTGTCTGCAGGCAATATTTAACCCTCTGCAGACAGCAGGTGCAAACGACCATGAAGCGAGCCCCTTCTTTGGTGACAAGGGCACTGTCTGCCTGGCAGTGGCTGGGTCCTGGGTCAGTCAGGTCAGGAGTTGAAGGAGTCAATGTAGCCAACTTACCACAACACTGAGCATTGACAACACTGAGGGAAAAAGAACAGGAATAGTGCGGTCCAAGGCTTATGCAACACAATCAGGTTGGCCAACATGCAAGTGCCAGGCCAGCCTGTTTTGGCATGATGCAAATTCATATGGGATTGCTCAAGTCTTGGAATCGCAGAGTCATAGAACGGTTTGAGTTGGAAGGGACCTCAAAGATCATCTAGTTCTGACACCCCACCCCCCCCACCCCGCCGTGGACAGGGACACCTCTCACTAGAGTAGGTTTCTCAAAGCCCCATCCAGCCTGACCTTGGACACTTCCAGGGAGCGGACATCCACAGCATCTTTGGACAACCAGTTCCAGTGTCTCACCCCTCTCACAGTAAAGAACTTCTTCCTAATGCATAATCTAAATCTACCCTGTTCTACTTTAAAACTATTGCTCCTCATCCTATTGCTACATGCCCTTGTAAACAATCCCTCCCCAGCTTTCCTGTAGACCTGCTTTAAGTACTGGAAGGATGCAATAAGATCTCCCTGAAGCCTTCTCTTCTCCAGGCTGAACAACTCCAGTACTCTCAGCCTGTCCTCATAGGACAGTTGCTTCCTTGCCCTGATCATCTTCATCAAGTGCATGAAGCCTGTGTTTCAGACACGTGGCTCCAGCACACGTGACTGGCTGACTTGGACAGACTGACTGTGTTGGATCGCACCCCTTCCCCAACCCAAACGTCTTTCAGCATGTAGGAAGCTTGGTGCCTAGCTGAGCAGTGGGGATTTTATGTCAGGACCCAGGCATCTAAGGGTCAGGTGTTGAATTAATGGATGTCGTAGCCCTTAGGGATTTGGCCTCTGACACCTAAATGCGTGACACTTCTGCATTTGCTTGTGCTGGAAATAGTTACTAGAATAAACACTGCTTAGCTTGCAAACTGAGACAACAAGCCGTACTCATGTGGCTTTAAGTACATACCATATGATATTTCTAAACAGTGTTGGAATATGGCTTAATAACTCTTGATGATGTATGCCAATTAATGTGACTTTTAATAATTCCACTTTCAAGATAACTTGTTTTACCACTGGATATTCTTACAAGTGATAAAGTCACGGGATGAAATCCTACTTTGGTTGAGTTGGTGAGGACTAAGACCACAAAGAGATTTAAAGCCAGTCCAGTAATAGACCATAAGATATATCAAGACACAGAAAAGTGTGCTAGTGCTTCCAATGCGTCATATAATTGATAGTTACCATGAACCTCAACGATTATCTAAAATGCTACCCTGAAAAAGGAACGTTTGGAAAGGTGCCAGATTGTGAACTCCAATGTTTGTGATCAGACAACGCAGGCGATGCCTTCTTTTAGAAAGTGGGTACAATGAGAAACAAATGACAAAAGCATTTGATTTTACGTGTGTGGTCTTCATCAAACTAGCAAAAAATCCTCAGAGAGCAGGATGAGAGTTTGCAGGCATCATTAAAGAAATTTATTTTTAAAGATACCTTGAGAGAAGGCTGTATGAATAACTGGGGGGAAAAAAAGTCTGATTAGGTGATACACAGACAAATTACAGGCGTTACTACCAATTTTTGTTTTCTTCCTTGGCCCTAAGACATTGTGATTTCCTGGAAAGACTTGTTAGTGTGAAAACAAGATCTGTTTGAGAAAGTCCTGTGTGCAGCATCCAGAGCAGAGTCCCCACACGTTGCTGTTTACACATGGAAATTTGTGCCAGCACTAGGCCAGTACCTTTATAGTGTAGGGTGTGTTTTTTTTCCTTTATGTGGAAAGTAGATCAGATTATTATATGCTATAATTCAAACTTCTCTTCTTCTTCTGAGGTAGGAATAATCTGACATTGAGGCTGGTCTATGCTTGTTTTTCTGTTACTCTTTAAAGTTTTTTTCTCATAAGTGAAGAAGATAAATACTGACAGACAAGTTAAAAAAAGATGCTAACAGGTGTCCTCTGTACAATGTACTGCTCAGTGTTTTACACTTAGCCAACTACACACTTGCTAGGCCTTCTCTTTGTCGGGACTAAACCTAATTAGTCTACTTATTCTACATGCAGCAGGCATTTGAAGAAATATCTAATGAACATGTGATCAACTCTGGTGCTGTAAATACAAATGAAAGGTCACAGGCAGAACAGCTTCTGCTTGTGAAGTCTCCTGATTTAAGGTGTGGCTACCAGACTGATGATCAAACTCATCTTAGACAGCAAATGCCTGCCCAAAAGAGCAGCAGCCAGTCAGATTTAGCCACTGTTCAGGTGAAGTGTCTCTGTCTCACCACTCAAAATAAAAAATGGAATTAAAAAATTTTCCCTCTTCTACTGTCTCCAGCCAAAGACTCTTTTGAAGAAACACAGCTCTCCAGAAAAAAAAAAAAAAAAAGATGACAGAGGAGAGGATAATTTTTACAGTATATTTCAAAGCATATGGAAAATTGCAGTGTTATACCCTTTTGTCATCTAATTATGAGAAATAAAGACTTCCCCCTTTTCCAGTTTTACATTTGCATTTATAATAGCATGTTGCCATGGCAAAATCTTATAATCCTTGACTTCTTTGATGGAAACACATCTTATAGGAATATAAGTGGGGGGGTCAAAAGAACCCGAAAACAACCCGAACTGTCGGCATCCAAGTTTTTTCGCTCTGCTGCCCAGATCCCTCCCTGCCAGTGGGCAGCTCTGCGGACACCGATGGTGCTGGCAACGCGGACTTGGAGGGAGAGGCTGTTCCGCGGGGCTGTTTCATCTCGGTGACACTCAGGGAGGGTGTCCCGTGCGGAGCACGAGGAGGTGGCGTGTCCTCGCCGGTGCGGACAAAAGAAGGCTCGATATGTCAAACGGAATCAAGCCACAAAAAGCTGGAGAAGCTGCCTATTGTCCCCAGCTCGTGCTATTAAATGTGGGATTAAGGAGGAAACAGCCCCCCGGCTCATTGGGCCCATTCAAGAGGAGCTTGTTCCAAAATTTTTTGACAGGGGCGGCTTCTATTCAGAGCCCCAGCTGATATCACCAGCCGCACAAAGGGGCTTTAGGGGGTTAATTAAAACCAGGTAATGGAAAGAATCGAGTACTGACACTTCACAAATGCCACTGTGGATCCAAAGCAAGAGAAAAGACATATGGTAGGAAGAGCAACCTCCCTGCTGCCGCCAGCTCTCTTATATTCAGCTGGTGATTGACATTTGATTATTTTTCGGGACAAACTGAACATTAGCAGTTAGTTCCCATTCTTCTGCTGTGAAACATGAGCAGGATTGGTTCACAGCCAGGGATCATCAGCCCCTACTAGCTTTTGCAGGACCCCAGATGGTTCCCCCAAATACTCGTGTGCAGATCTCACTGCACCTCCCTCACACTCGTCTTCAGGTTATGAAATGCTACAGTCAGTGTTTCTCCCCCTGTCACTCCAGCATGGAAGATGGCATGAAACTAACGACATGCCAGTTTCTGACCGCTGTGATTGAAGCACGCCTGGGACCCCCAAGCATGCTGGGGTAGAGCAACCATTCTGCAAGGTGCTTGTGGGAACTGCTTGTCGGGGTACATAAATGCAACAATTAACTCTCTTACTCTAGAACTTCCCAAAACAAAGTGAATGAGAGGAGAAAAACGGATCATCCACCAAATGTCGTAAGCTTATGCCAGGCTTACACAGTTGTGAACTCTCTGGGAAAATCAGCCAGAAGTGCTTATCGTTTATAATGGGAGATTGCAGATGTGTATTAATTAGGCATTTCTTTTATTAAATTTACTTCTGTTCTATTTTTCTAAAACCATAACAAAACACTTCTATCTAGACCAAAGCAAAAGTTTTGGCCTGAGGTCTGGTTTCTTTTTTTCTACTATTTAAAAAAAAATAAATTATTTTTGTGGCAATCCCCTTTTCTAATCCTCTACAGGGAACTGAGCTCTAGCTAGCACTAAATCAGCAGCCGCAAACTTTTCTGATAATGCCACTATTTACAGAGAGAGCACTTTTTGTGATTCAACTGCCGAACGACATTGTATTTCAAGTGTGGTCTCAGCTCCTAAATTCAGAAGTGCTGCACTAACTAGACATGAATATTACAGCCTGGAGAGAGGGGTCTATTCTAGAGATATTGACAGATGGACAATTTGCTGTAAATCAACCTGAGCCACTAGCATGCAGTACAACAGCTACTTCATGGCAATTTGTTTGCAAGTGGGCTATTACTCAGCAGTAAATGTGAAACAAATGTCTCCGCTCTGAGGGAGCAGAAAGCTTCCTTCCTTCCCCCATGGGTTATCAGGGTAAGAGCATGGCTGCAAGCACTTAATGCAAAAATGCATTAAATAAACTGCCTTACCTCCACAGACCCCAGTCCACAGGGGGTGCAGTGGTACCACTGGTGAGATGAAGTTGACTTTGGTAGATTGGGGGTACACAAAGCATACCTCACATGTTGAGGATGCTGCGTGGTAAATCTAACCCTTGCACATGTCGTCGCTCTCTTCTCTGCCATTCAGAAATCTTTTGCCAGCATTTCTGTTTCACAGGTACACTGTACAGATAAATCATGTCATGCCTGGAAACCATTCGAATATTAGAGCTGTGGGGGATGCTGGAGAAGAGGAGCCAACTGAGGCATATTATTCCCAAAGAAAGATAACCTTCTTTCCACAAAAACCCCACAATACTTTATGTGCTTTATTTCTTAAATTTTGAGAAAAATTATATGACTCTTAAATGTAAAGCATAACAAACATTGACCTGTCATTTGCAAAATTGTAGGGAGCAAATGTTGCACGATCCTGAAGGCAGAAACTTGTCCTGAAAGTCTGACCACAAACACCAGGCAGAAACTGAAGAGCCTTGGCAGTCTGGGCAGCAAAGTGCTCTCGGCTTCAGGTGGAGGCTTCCTTTCTTCCCTAGAGGAATACCCCAGTTCATCCCTGGGGGTTTTCCCTACCTTAGATTCCTCCTTCCAGTCACTCTCATTTCTCTTTTAGAAGAGGCTGTACTGCAGAGGCCCAAATACTATGAGTGTCCCATTTGTCTCCTCTCCCATCTTTTTAGAAAAACAGAAGTAAAAGAACTGCTTCAAGTCCAAATAAGGGTGAAGATGAGTCAAGTGGAGATCTTGGTTAGGTCTCATACTGTCCCCAAAACTACCCATCCCTAGGAGCAAGTGAATTTGCAATGAATCTTTGCATAAGAAGACAAAATATTCTGATTATTCTCATCAGTTATGGTTTAGTGCATGCCTTCACAACATCAAGTGTTTTGAGTAGAGGCTGGTTTTCACCCCACATCAGACTGTCAGGTAACAGCTGATGTGGGATTACTTGCCTCTCACAGGAATTTTTATTCTTAGGTGTGTAAACCTGGCACATCCGGCAAGGCATGTTTGTCAGAGGTGCTGCAAAACAAGGCGTATACTGTGGGTGTACAGCTCTGGAGCCATCACCGTGAGATTTTTATGGTAAAGGAGTAATTAATTCCTGACCTCTTATTAGTACTCTGGCCTTCACGTAATATTAATAAAAAGAAAGCTAGCTGGCTGGCAAACTAAGCATAGAGCTTTAATGCCATTTTAGAGCTACTGCCAGATTCTGCCTGATGTGCATTGCTGTTTATTATATAAACTGGATATGGGACAACTGAAAGGACTGCCAGGAGACATTCATCCCTGTAAATAATGCTGTGTAGTAGTAACAACAGTATCAAAGTCTTAAAGGAAAAAAATATCTTTTTTCTGTTGTAGGCTTTCTTATTTTTCTTACCTGTTGAACAGTTATGTAAGAAGGTGTTACTAGGCACTGCTTGGGGCTGGAGTTTCACTGGGGGAAGATAAATTTTCCTGGGGGAGAAGACTATGTGCTGCTCTAGTTCTGTGTATTTTTCTGGTCTAAGGAGAGGCTGTATCACAGCGAGGTTTGTAGTGAACGTTATTGCCAGGCTGAAAGAACTAGAGGTTGAACATCACACTGAAAAGCAGAGACACAAAACCAGCGTTGCTTTGGTCTAACACATATAACTGCATCCTACAAAAGCTGAGCGTGATTGCATATGGGAAATCCTAATCCTTAATTTCTACAAAATTAACCTCTAAACAGATACCTCTGTATCACAGAATTCAGTCCCAGCGGAGTGACGTTTTCCAGTCTCTCAATACAAAGGAACTGGCATGCGGCGCTTCTACGGGATGCGCACACATTGCTGCACATCCCCTCCCAAAATGAACGCAGTGGAGGCTGCTGACATGGGAGAGAAAAGTCTGCAGGGTTTGACCTGATGCTTTTGCCCTCCCACCTACCTGCCAGCCTTCCCCTGCTCCCTTCCAGATCAGAGAGAGAGAGGTCAGCTTCCATAACTCGGACCTGGTCAGCCTGGGCATCTGCCTGCTGGGGAGCAGCATCCTGTGGCTCATGGAGGGGGAAACACGAGGGCTGACCCAAAACACCAGATCAGACGCTTGCCGATAACACCTTTTCTTGCAGCTTTTGCCAGGAGGTAACTGGAGGCAAAGAGGCAGCTGCTATATGTTTGCAAGGGGTATCTAATCAAAGACTTTGAAGTTGTTCCTCTAAAGAGGATTAGTCGCGGTCCAGCAGAGACAGGGTAAAGACTAACTAAATGAAACACAGTTCATACCTTTCATGGGTCTGTTAACAGAAACATTGCCTTCTGCTAAACTGGGCATTTTGTGCACTGTTTCTCTCTCCATCAGTGCTTTTCAGCCCTTGGACTATTGTCTGCAAGAAAGATATTTCCTTATTACCCTGGGAGCACCTCCATGGTAGGTGCTGCCCCAATGGGAAAAAGGACGTGTCTCTTCCAAAAATCCCCTGTTACAGATGGGGCTTGAGTGGATGAGCAGGCGTATAGGGGCAGTGAGAGAGGCTGATGCTTGATCTGCTTGGGCACGGAAGCTGCCCTTGAGAGGGAGAAAGGGAGGTGACAAGACAAATTGGGTCGGTGACCTTGAAAAGTGGGATTTGCTAAGTGAAAAAGCTGGGGGATATGGTGAGAAGCTTAAGGACTGGTGCTCGCTTAGGGAAAAAAAATGGGACTGTATAAATGACCATGTACTTATATCTAAAGGAAATGTCCATTTCCATACTGATTGTGTTTTTTCATGTTGATATTACTCATATTAGTTTTGTGTCATTTTCATGGCTTGGCAACAGTAATGTCTAGTGTAACTTATGTCCATTCATAATACAATGAGGCCTGAGATCATTGCATGGCCTGATACAACTGGCAAAGTACTTTTCTTTTAATTTAAAATATTCAAGTGCAGTTTGTCCTAACATTCAAAATTGCACCAGCTTGAGGAGACATGTGCTTTGAACATAAAAAAAAAGATGAGATGTTCTAAGGAATATGGTACAAGTGGTTCAAATCAGTACCCAAATTAGCAAAATAGCTTCACACAGAGCAAGTTCTGGACCAAAAGGACTTATTAGTCAAAACTCCTCAGCAGCCCTGATGCCACCAGCGCTGACTGTGGGATGTTAATTCAGGTGTCTCTTCATGGTGCTCCCCTCTTTGCCTGGCTGCAGGAATACAGTGCCAATATCCAAGTTGTCTGGAAAGCAGTAATCCCCGTTGGACCCTGACTAACTCAGCATTAGCACTACCTTCGCTGTCTCTGCATTGGTGGTATGGTTTATCCCCAAAGCAGGGGTAAATCCATTATTACATTAAACGCATTTTGTATCATCACTCAAAATATTTCAAAAAGTGTGTTTCATCACCTGACATAATTTTCCAAACTACTGTCATTTGATTTTAAAAGTAGTCAAGCCAACAGCCTTGAGCCTTGCAAGTACTATCAGCAGGCTCAGCATTTTACCAAAAGCTTTAATTTTCCATATAAGCTCTGGAGTGATTGTTGTCATAGGTGAATAGCCTTGATTTTTGATGTTGTAAAACTTTCATTTGAGTGTAACTAGAGTTACCTTCAAAGTTTGTTATGAATTCAATGAACATGGTAGTTGTTCAATTAACTAATTCTACACACAAAAAATAATTACCTCATTGGAAAACAAATTTCAGGAGCTGACATATATATCCCAAGTTGTGACATATTTCTTTTAGTTTCACAAATACTAAATATCAGCGTATTTTGTGCTGAATCTTTTGACAAGGAAGCGTACAAGGTCTTGTATGTCCCAAGCAGATCTACTCAGGAGCAGGAGGAATAAATTGGAATTGAGTGTTGGCCTCTTCTCCCTAGTGAATAGCATTAGAACAAGAGGGAATGGGTTCAGGTTGCACCAGGGGAAATTCAGACTGGATATTAGGAAAACTTCTTCACCAAAAGGGTGGTGAAGCATTGGAACGGGTTGCGGAGGGAGGTGGTGGAGTCACCATCCCTGGACGTGTTTAAAAAATGGCTGCATGTGGCACTTCCGGAGATGGCTTAGTGTTAGGGTGGTGTAGGGCTGTAGGTGGGACTAGATCTTAAGGTCCTTTTCAACCTTGATGTTTCTATGATTCTATGCCTTTAAAGCCTATGCCTGACCCCTCAGCAGCTGTCCCCATGCTTTCAACAGCTGGTCTGTATTGACAGGATGACTGCGCACATTTCTCACCACAGTTTCCAACAGCCCTGGCAACTCTGACTTTTGAAGCAATGTCTCCCAACCTTCTTCTAATACATAGTATAATTTTTGTAACATCGGCTGGTGCAGTGGATCAGTCTCATTCATACTCCCAAAGGGAAGGCTGAATATGCCTATCCGACAAAGACCACAGATACTTCTGATGTGGCCTAACATTTTGCTCTCTTCTGGTGTTGACATGCTCTTCCCATCTCTCACAGGTCTCCAGGCTGACTAGTGGCTTGGATGACGTGTTTCCCCCACCGTGGTGGCTCCTAACACCCTTGCTTTCATGGACCCACAACACCTCATGGGCTGTTTTGGATTCAGGTATTTCATAAGAAAACATTTCCATCACTAGTTAAAAGAAGATTCTGCAAAAAGTCTAGTCTTGGGAACTGTCATACAAAGTGTGATTTTAAACTGTAGCACAACACAGTGCTAAAGAATGTTAGAGATTAAATAACAAGCTTTTTTAGTTCATTTCTGCTGTTGGAGGATGACTGTCTATTTCAGATGCCATCAGAATATCTATTTCTCCTCTCATCCCAAACAAATAACCAAAAAACGGAGAGTGAGACAGGTTGCTCCCTGGAGAGTCTTTCTATTTGTTTCAGGCACCAGTACAGACTGGAGGTTGTGGAGCGAAGCCTGAAGAAGTCAATCCTGTATTTTTATTATCCAGTTGCTGGTAGGAAACACAGTAATAACTGATGATCTAGGTTCCCATCTGATCCCCCTTTCCTGTTGAGTAGCTTTTCAGAGAAATTCCTTCGTGCTAAAGCTTCCTGTTTGATCTCAGCTGGAAGAGGCCATTTTGGAAAACCTTAAAGAAAGGCTGCTCAAGACTTCTTAGAGTCACGCAAACAAGGGGAGAGTTTTGCTTTACATTTGGATGGCAAAGCTTCATGTAGAATCATGGTTATGATCAGCCCATCTTATTTTTATTTCCTTTACTTGTGAAGCAGTACAAGATTGAGGAAAAAGAAATATTTTGTACTCACAAAGCTCCAGATTGTTTAAACCAGACTGGAGAAATATGCGCTGTTTGCAGTGGTGTGTGTGCAGATAGCTTAAAAATTCCCGTAACGGTTTAATGATATAAAGGCTGAAAGGTATACCAAAGAAAGACATGCTATACAAGCAGTTTGGCATCTTTTCCTCCCCAGCCTTTCTCCTATTTCTCTTCATCAATAAAGTGAAAACAAGAGAATGAGCTAATATCACCGTTATTAGTGGCAAGGTTTCAAAATCAAACTGTAAAAGTGGGGAAATTCAAATGACCAGGTATCCTCATATTGGAGCAAGTTGGTCACGTTATATTTAAAACTTGTATTGTTGCTGTCCTGAACTTGTATATATTTTGATGCTGTCCTAAACTTACCATTTTCTTCCTTCCTTTAAGATCTTTTGTCTTCTCAACTGGAGCACTGAATGAAAAAACAAACTCTCACACTCTTTAGTTTGGAGAAGAGGAGACTGAGGGGTGACCTCATTAATGTTTACAAATATATCAAGGGTGAGTGTCACGAGGATGGAGCCAGGCTCTTCTCGGTGACAACCAATGATAGGACAAGGGGTAATGGGCTGAAACTGGAACATAAGAGGTTCCGCTTAAACTCGAGAAGAAACTTCTTCTCAGTGAGGGTGACGGAACACTGGAACAGGCTGCCCAGGGAGGTTGTGGAGTCTCCTTCTCTGGAGACATTCAAGACCCGCCTGGACACATTCCTATGTAGCATTATCCAGGCGTTCCTGCTCTGGCAGGGGGATTGGACTTGATGATCTTTCGAGGTCCCTTCCAATCCCTAACATTCTATGACTATAAATTCAATGTATTACCTTCCCAAAGCTCTCTTTGGCAATATAAAGCTGCAGAGGGACTCAGGGGATTTTGGAAGAGCTTGAAGCACTGAAGCCACTGATGTCCAGAGCAATCACCTTGTGGGATCAGCTGAGCAAACTCCTTCCTCACCAAGCCATTTGCCAGATGGAATTCACCAGGGGTGAGGAGGAGACCTGACTGCCTGTGAGAATGGGATGTGGAGGGAACAGAGAAAGCTACGCTCCTTTTTCACGTTGTTTTCTCTGGTAGGGGCAGAGAGCAGGCTCCAAAATTCATAGTCTGGTGAAAATGAGGTTGGTGGCTGAACAGTAACTCCCAGAGATCAAGAAGCCCACATTGCAAAAACAGTCCCCAGTGGGACTAAGCATCATTGGTGATCCCAAGGGGTGGATGAGGGTGCCAAAGCAGGCGGCTTTTTCCTTTTTGGAGGGCTTATCACTGACCTCCCGCGGTGTCACCTATGCTGTACCCTTTGCATGGGATGGTCAGAAGGATCACGACAGGGAGGTGTCAGCAAGACCCTCTCCCAAAACTCTGCTCTCATATGAAATGACCGGAATAAGTTTTACACATGGCAATTTCCACAGCACTGGCATACAAGGGAATAATATAAATGCCTTTCCCTGTACTGACGAGAATAGTCTCACTAATCTACAGTTTAGAAACCGCTTTCAATTAGCAGGTGCCCCCTTTCTCAGGCAGCTGCATGAGAAATTAATTAAGTTAAATAGATGCCATTTTTTAGTTGAAACCACCTTTTATTTAAAGCTTCTGGAGGAAGTGATTAATAGCAGTGTATACCATGGATGCAAAAAGAAATTAAAATTGCTTAAGAAAATGTGATCAACTCTGATTTGCAAAATCAACCTAAGTCTGCATTTCACATAAATAGGAGAAAAATATTTGCCTTCTGTTTCAGGATTCTGGTTCCTATTCTGCTCTGATTCCATAAAGAAACATTTCTAGCAGAGATAAGTTTCTGGCTGCTGGTCATGCCTTGATTTAAAAAGAAAAAAGAGAGAGAAAACAATCAAACAATCTGCATTAGTTTCTGTTTTGTAATTAAACAACCAGGACACAAAGCCCACAAATTCACGTCAAACTGAATGTATTACAGTTCACCCAAGACTCAAGAATTGCCACCAATTTAAAAAAGTGTCCAGTTCTGAAGAAAACCAAGAAGTTGAAGTGTTGATAACTTCCATAAAGCAAAATCCAAACAAATATCATCTCAAGAAAATATAAAAAAAAAGTAAAAGGGCTTTATTTTAAGGGTGAGGGTTTTTTGCATTTTTATACATGACTAACTATAAATTAACTTGATGTGGAGTGTCGTTTTCTGTCCAGACTGCTTTTATGCGGCCCTGGGTTGCAGGTGAGTGACCGCAGCCCCAGAGCAGCCTGGCACTGCACACTAAATCCTCAAAACAAGAGAGGGAAATGCCTGCAAACAAACTGAGCTCCTGCCATTTTCTTCAGCTGGGTACAAACAAATCAGAAATGAAGTCTCTGTCCCAAAACACTGACAGAGTGATTCTCCTCCTTTATTTATGTTGTTTCTTAGGAAAAATATGGGGTTACAGTTTTACTGAAGATAGCAAACTATCACAGAAAGAAGGAAAATGTGGTGTTTATAATTCAAAAACCACCTCTAACCCTAATAATCTGAGATTAGAAAGCTGGGCAGAAACCTCGTCTCACATATTTTGGCACTCCCCCTTAACTACATCAGTGGTTAAGGGCCTGATCCAGCACCTGTTGTAGCCAGCAGGCATCTCCCCTTTGTCTTGAGCAGGCTGTGAGTGGTGTCCCCCAATTTATAAACATATTCATGTCAACCTGCAAGTGGGAAGCTCTGGCCTCTCCTGAGCCAGCCCGACTACGTCACTTGACATCGTTGCCGGCTGTCCCACCGCAGCAATCACGCCGGCCACCTTCTCCATCAAGAAGCTCTTTGTGTGCTGCCATTCCCATTCCCTCCCTTCTCTTCTAGCTGCAAGGCCATTGCAACTTCCATGTGCATCTCGGCACAACCCCTCCTGTCACCCAGAAAGCATCTCACTGCACCCCTCAGCAACCCTTTAGCTCCCTATAGCCACCCCCACTGCGGTCAAAAACCCCATCTCTCTCCTTGATGAGTGTGTAAAGCCTCACGCCTGTTTGGTTGTGGCATGATGGTTAAATTCAGATTCAACCTTGCACCATGGGGTAAAGAAAAGGGAAAGCTGCCTTCAGTCCAGAGGGAAAATCATCCACCCTGTCCCTTTTTGTCCCAGTGAGTGATGCAGTGAGAGAGGAGGCAAAGGGTCTTTTGGAGTCTCTCCTTTTCATCTGAGAGCGAGTCAGCAATTAAAGCTGACTCTGCTTATTCATTAGATCCCATTAAAAAAAAACACAACCCACAACGCAAAAGCAGAGGGGGAACTCTCTAAATAAATTTGGTGCACTCTTCCTTCATTCATCAATAGTTATGACTAGTCAATGCGCTCAATTTGTAAGCTAACTGCTTCTGAAGTAGAACCATATGGTTGCTTTAAAACATCTTTTTCGTGCTTAATTTGAGGCAATGATGCACCCTAATCAGCCGTGTGCGGATGAGACCCCTAATTGATGAATAATGAATCACGTGCTCTCACTCTGATTGCAGCATCACCAAATTAATCCTTTTAATCACTTGAAGTCGAATTGTTTTGCAGGCTGAGGTTTGTTTTAATGGCCAAGTCGCGTCAGAGCTGCAGGTGGAGGGGATGCCTTGTGAGGTGCCGTCCTCCACTTGCTCCGACAGCAAGGCTGCTCATCTCTTGCTTCCCTGGGGCTCATAAGGCACATGGAAGAGGTCACGGCAAGACCTGCAGCATCAGGCTTTAACCGTGAGGAAAGAAAAGGCTTCATTTTCCCACGGCGTCACCACATCACTGTGGTCACGGTCCCTGCTTGCCCCACAGTGGTTGACCCCTACTTGGTGGCCACGAGGCGAAGGAGCTGGCGCCGCTTTGGTTACATGGGAGATGCATGATGCAGGGACAGACACCAATGTTGCTTTGTGCTATTAGCATCCTCCCAGAAAGATTTATAACATAGTTCAGGCTGTGAAAGGATCTCCCCACACCGTGACAACAGCTTGATGAGGTGAGTACAAGCAAGTCACAACACTGAATGGTAAATATCAAGCCTGGATGAAGTCTGACAGTGCTTCCAGTCCACATTTCTGCCTTTACATAAGGGGCTGTAAGGCCCTCTGCCTGGCAAGTGGCCGTGAAGCTCAGTCTGATTACATGGAAGAACCTAAGCGAGAAAGGGACGACTATCCACAGCCATAACCTCATGGCCTCACATTTCTTTCCCCCTCAATTTGTGCTCGCTAATCCCTGCCCAGGGCCACCCTGGAGCTTGTTCTCCTGCCTGTGCCATGAATGGACGCATGTGCAGGGCTAGATTTTTAAATGAATTTTGATACACCCAAGTCCGAATGGCTCCTAACATGAGGAGAGCTCATGTCATTCCTTTCCCTTCCACAACAAACCACAAAGGGACACGGCTGGTGACAATTTTCATGGTGGTCACCTGTGCGAACACTGAAACTGCAATGAGAAGACTTGGCTACATTTCTAAATTAGTGTCTTCTCTTAGATCAGGACAGACACTGAACTTAAAGCAAAATTCTAAAGTTACATTTAATCAAAGAAGATACTTATGCACTAGCACTTAATATAAGTGGGAAAAAAAGTCAATAATGATTTGTCTGGTGTTCATTATATCACTGAAACATTTGTGCTATGTTATGTTTCCATTGCTACCTCCGAGCCTTTCATACAGTGGCTAAATTGATTATCCCTATCTGTCAGAAGCATCCAGCTCTGGCATTATTGACCTCATACAGTTAATTGCACAATTATCTTTCAACTCTGCAGTAAAGTGCCCCTTATTCTTATGTTTTGAATTTAAAAAATCTTACTCTTGAACTCCTGTGCATGGACCTTTAGTTGCAGCTGAATAAAAATTCCTGTTTTTCCATCTTCCTTGCACTAATAAACATAACATAACTAGACTGGGCTCTGCTGTCTTTCCATTTTTAAAGGCAACACATTTCACAACTGTTTTAGTAGTAGAGTGCATAAACAGTAACATGCTAGTAGCGATGCCTAGTGATCTTGGGGAGCCTACAAATAAGACCGTCATTTACATCACGAGGATATGAATGCTTTAAATTAAAAGATGAAAGGCTCAACAACAACTGGCATGAAATCTTTTTCCCAAACATTGTGGTGACTCTGTGTTATCAGGCTGCTTTTTTGCCCTGTTCCTTCTTATACACAAAATGAACTTGTCCTTCTCTTGTTGATATAATACTAGACAAAAAACCCAAACAAACCACAAACTGCACAATGCTATCTGCCCTTCAGTGTCTCTACAAA
Source organism: Trogon surrucura (assembly GCA_020746105.1). NCBI lineage: Eukaryota > Metazoa > Chordata > Aves > Trogoniformes > Trogonidae > Trogon > Trogon surrucura. The sequence goes on along the minus strand of CM036617.1, from coordinate 104,073,675 downwards.
AGCTGGGACACATGTAACTTCTACCCTCCACAGTATGTTAAAGGATGACCAGGTGTCAGAAGGCTGAGCTGTGCTCTTCCAGCTGGCAAGCCTCTCAGTCCTCTGTTTTCTGAAGGGCCTAAAAGCTGGGGAAAGGAGGGCTCATTGTCAGAGAGGACAATTTTAGAAACTCTGCTCCGATTCTGAGAAATTCTGTTTAACTGCAACTGCCACTGAAGATTTAAAATAGTGAGGGGACAGAGCTTGTTTGCAATACTTTAATGAAGTGCATTCCTCTTTTTCAGTAGATTGAAAGTTGTCAATAACACTAGCATTTCATTAAAATACTGTCATCTAAAGCAGTACTAAAACTCCACTAACTTTGTAATTCCCCTAGCAGACATGCATGCAGATGCTGCTTTATGTCCTTTCCAAAATGCACAAGCTCCTTTCTTACCCTACTGCCAGTTCCAGCAATACAAAAGGGCATCAGTAAACTTTTTTTCCAGTCTTTTTTTGCTGTATTTGTTTTGGACACTCCCATTTCCATCTCCCCTACCCTTTTGTCTCGGTCCTTGTGCCTCACCATATGGCTGGTTCACGTTGGGATGCCTCTACGCTGCAATCACAGCTGTACAGTCTCGATACATCTATGTCAAATTTTGAATAAGCCATGTCTGGTGGTGGGGTGGCTCCAGGCTCAGGGACGTGGCCAGGCAGGTAAAAGCCAGGAGGGCAGGGCTGCAAATCACAGAATCACAGAATCACAGAATGTTAGGGATTGCTACCAAAGGTACAGTTCTGGGTCCTTCTTCCCCCGGCACAGTGCTGAGCTGGAAGTTGGGGAGCTACCAGGTGCTTTCTCTGTTTCAGGGCATTCAGGAATGGACCAACTCGTCTCTGTCCTCTGCCAGAGCTGAAATCACATCCATTGCAGATAAAACCTATGTCAGATGGGAGAATCTTGCCAACAGCCCTGAAATCCCACACTAGTACAGGTCTCGTGAGGGTGGGGCTGAGCACCACAACCCGTAGCCTCAGCTATTGGGATAACAGAGATGTGGCAGAGATTTTGTACCAATGCCTCTATGGCTTTTACAGCAATTCCCCAGAGTTCTGGGGAGAAAACTGTCCTCAATGTCTCATATAACACTCCCAAAACATGATGTGAGGGGACCACACTACATCTGCATGGTCATCCCCAGGGAACATCCCATGGGAAGCAGCTGAGGCACCTGCTTGCACCCCATCCATCGCCAGAGATGCAGCTTTCAGTTCCTCCAAATATTGAGGGAGTAAGGAGCTGTGCTGGGGAATCCAAGTGTAACCCCTAGCCCTGCCGCTGCACTTCTGATGGAAGGGGTTTTTTAAACCTATATGCTTGCAAGTGAAACCTCTGGATGAGGTTTGGATGAGGTTGGATGAGGCCGGCACTTGCAAGTTATTTCAAACACGTCCTGAGATTATCTGTGTTTGTTTCTTGAAAACCATATTCATCTGGCTATTTTTGGGCTTTGCAGAATGATGGTCATTATGTGATATTGCAGACAGCTATTATTCCTGCTCCAGCTTTAATAAACGCCTGGCAGATTTAATAAAACTGATCCAGATTTAAAGTGTCCCTCTGGTGATAAATCACCTGGTAAAAATTTTCCACAGTCTTCTCTTGCTATGGGATTTTTGCTTAGTTCAATTCATTAGGTAAAATAAGTCATCTTACCTTATGAAAATCAAGCTGTTTTCATCTAGTTCACGCATAGCTGCTGAACAAAAGAGTTCATAAATCTAAATAAGTATAGTTAATGATTAATGCAATTAAAAATGTAAAAAAATATTGCAAACAGTTTTAATCAGCAGGTATTAAAAATCTCTGAAATAAATGCTGCAAATCCCTGAGATTGGAGAGTTGATTTGATCAGGTGAAAGCTTACTGCTTTGGAAAGAAAAAGGGGAGAAGCAGCTCAGGGACTTCTGACAAAACCAGGTTGCCCAAGTTGGTTGCCCTTGGCCAAATGTAGGCATAGGTGCTTATCTGATCCACTTTTTTCTTAATGGTGGAAAGAGGAGGAAACAGCTCCTAAAACAAACTTATTTTTGGTCGTTTTCTTCCCTTTGCAAACAGTTTGAAGACCGAGCGATTTGTACTTACAAATCTGTGCCATTAAGAGAGTGGGGACCCTAAATCCACATGCACACAAGCAGTAACTGTTTGTATGCCAAGCTGTTTGTAAGCCTGATTTGACAGTGTTGGTCTATTCATTCCTTTGTCAACCGTCCGTCGCAAAACGTTAACCTGCATGGGTCTTGGGGTATGGGAGAACTAAATCTTCCTTCGACAACTGTATAATGACCAGACTGTTTCATTAGGAGGACAATTCACTCGACAAATCCAGCCCAAACAACTTATTTCACAATTTGTGAGTAGAATTAAATTTGGGGGGGGAGCGGCGTGGGGGGAGGCGGGAGGCGGGAGAAGGTGAGTGGCACACAATGTGCCGCGGGATCAGCGCATTAGGACAAGTGCTCCAGCCCATTGCGGCGGCGGTCGCGGGCCTGAATCCTGCAAGGCTCGCCGCATGCAGATCAGCGGATTAGGGGGTCCCCGGCATCAGGTCAAGTGTCTAGAGGGTAGCTGATAAACACCCCAAACCTGACAACAGATTTTTCTTTCTTCCTGCTCCACTTGTTAAGTGCTGGAGCAAATCTTCTGAATGGCGGTGGAGTTTACTTAGGGGCCTTTTCTTCCAGAAGACACTCTATCCATTTTCTGAAGCCTATTTCAGGCGGTCTCTAGAATAAATTTGCTACTCATCCCACACAAAAAAAACCACCCTCTTTCCTCCCCCTTCCCCGTCTTAACTATAGCCTTTGTCTCAAGGTGTGTGAACAAGGAGGGGAGAAATCTGCACAGAGAAAAGCAAAGTCGAGTCCCCCATGGATTAAGTCGAGCACTTTGAAGATTGTCTGAATGACTGACTTTTCATATTTAAAAAAAGTTATTTTTTTCCTTGGAGGCAGCTCTACTTTTGAATAAACATAACACATTTTTTTTTTCAGTGCTTTCACAAAAGGTGCCAATTGCTGGGCTGACAATCTGGAGGAGGGATTCTCTGAAGGAAGGATTCTCTGACAGAAAGGAACTTTATTCCTCATGGTCACCTGGCGATTACAGCTCCCGCTAAGGAGAAATTAAAGGGGGCCCTGCCAAGAGGGCATGAAGTATATTGAAAATACTAAAAATCAAAGCCGCCTTGTATTATAGAAGTGCAGTGCCTTTTCAGCCTGACTCACGGATTTGGAGGTGGCAGTACAGACAGTGGGCAAGCTGCACGTTTCATGCCCTGTTAGACACTGGAGGGTCTTAGCATTTCACAGGCACCTCCAGAGTCAGGACTGAAATGCAGCCCACTAATGAGGTGAATAACTCTAAAGAGTGTACTACTGCATTTAGTTACCTTGAGGCCAGGGCCAAGAAAGATGGAGGCAGTAAATGATAGCAGCAGCCTTTATCCTGCATTCCTGCTCCCAACGGTGCAGCTGCTTGTCCTCTGTCCTCTCTACTGCTGCCTTTGCTCTCCTGATGGCTCAGGCGTTTGATGATCTCAGCTTCTGGGAGCAAGCAACATTATTCTCAATTTTAGATGGCAATCACGCTGCAGACCAGTTTGCAAAGGCAAAAAACTTTGCCAGGGTGGAAAACTCCTGACCCAAGAGCATGGGTGCCTGGCTACTCACACGGATTCCACCACCCTCTGCTCCCCTTCAGAGTGCTCTGGCCTGAAGTCCTGGGGCTTTTTTTCTTATCTTCACCCTTCTTATTCCAATGTATGGCAACTCTCTGCTATATTGTGCCTCTCCTTTGCTGGGCCTGGGTCCTTCCTACAGGGGCTGGTGCCTGCAGATAAATCCAGGAGATGTGACTGGAGACCTGAGCCCGCAGGAAGATTCCACCCTTCACAGGTGCCTACACCTCCAGAGAAGCCTCAACCTCCCTACATTGCTCTGTCAAAAGACACCAGAAGAACAACCTGACTTCTATTTTTCTCTAGTTTGCAAGTGAAAAAAGAAACACACACACCACAAATGGTGGCAGAGACCAACAGAGCGAACTACCCCTCTACGAATGCACCCGGCTGCTGCTCCACATCCAGTGGGGTAACATTTGCTGCAGTGGCCATGGGTCTTCCACAGCACCAGGGAACCAGTGGGGTGGGTGCTGCCTTGTCGGAGCTGCGGATGTCGAGGGCGTGCAAGCCATGTGCAAATGCTGCTGCTACAGAATTCCTATTGCAGCAGCAGCATTGCAGCCAGCTTGAGTGCCTGCAGTATCCACATCTCCAGCAGGACAGCAGCTCCTCCACTGGTACTGTCATAGTTCTTCCCACCATGCTCACCTGTGGCTCCTGTGAATCAGCTGTGCTGCAGAACCACATGCTTGGGCCTTTGAATGCGTCACCTGATCCAACTCCGTGCACGCTATTCTCAGGCTCAGCGTCTTCCTTTTAAGATGCTCGCTTTTCTTCAAAATGAGATTTGCTTTGGGTAGAAGAGAGTTTGGTGGCAGACTATGTGTTTGGCAATTAAACCTCCTGTGCCATCTGCAATGTCCTGCCATCCTTACATGTGTTTTGCTACAAACAATGTCAGCCATCCCCAAAACTGCAAGCATGCAGCTTCCTTTGACTTCAAAAGCACTTCTGCATCACGTAACAGTCTATGGGAATTTCACCCATTGCCTTCTTCTCAGGGTGGAGACTTCAGGATGGCTTTGAGCCTGGAGGACCTGTAGTGGCAGATAGCAACCGTGACACCAGGGTGCCAGGGCACGACTATTGCTACTGCTGTGATGATTCATTCAGCGATCAAATTTAATGGAAATGCCAGCATTTGTTGTTCTCTCTTTACCCAGGGGAAAAGGGAAGCAGAAGCAGCCAGTGTGCATTTGCTGCCTAGGATCTGGAAGACAACTTACAGCTTTACTAAGAGTTAACAGGGTTTCTAGAATAAGCTGCAATTCCTTCTCCTCATTAGTTCTATACAATTCATTTTGCCAAAGAGAGGATTGCAAGTAGTTTTGTCTTGCCCTGCTTCCCATTTTGGTGTGATATAAGCCTGGGTGTGCTTGGACAGCTGGACCCACCATAATCGCTCATCCAGGAAATCAGGGTGGCCTTGACTTCTGTGGTCCAGGTTAAAAGGCAGTGGTTTACCTAGAGGAGAGCCTGCCTTCTTTCCATGTGGTGAAAGGTGAGAACCTCATCTGAGCTCACTCCCAGCAGGGACCAGGGGAAGAGTTTCCATGTCAGAGACAGGTTTCATGCCACGAAGTGGCCTAACCCTGGCGATTGCGTTGAAGAAAAAACATTAGAAGAAATCAGCTTTTGATGGGAAGTGTGAGATATATACAGGCCAGAGCACGTAATTAGATAAATTTTAACTTGAAACTAATTCTTGAGCTTATTATACTGTGATAGCTTTGGGAAAATCACGTTACATTCTCTAAGATAGAGCTTCTACTATCTCTAAACCAGAGGTTGTTTTCCTCTTTATTTCTGAATGCATCAACTTTAAAGAATATTTTCACGGATTAGAATAATGTGTTTCAGTCAAATTGTGCTACCCAGGTAGAAGTTGCGTGTAATTAAATTCTATTGAGGTTATGAGTTATTAGATTATATATGTGTGTTTATTTAAAGCAAGCATGTTTTTGCTTGTGTGACAAGGGGTGGCACGAAGAAAAACAGTAGTATGTGCAAAGAATTGCTAAATAACTGATAAATAGGCTTAAGTTATTTAAACTGGCATCACAAGTAGCTTAAGCAGTATGTTTTGTATCATCTAAATTTCTAAATACCTGTAGTATATTTGTAAACATGGCAATCTAACATTTTGCTGAGCAGCACATTCACATTCAAATTAACATAAATGAGGATTTAACAGCTGATTGCACAGTGTGAATGATAGTAACTAATTGTCAGAGAGGGAGAGTTGTAAGATGATGGTCCTAATGTGATCAGCGAGGAATACGGCGCCTTGCGGGACGAACACGAGCATTTTTTGAGGCTGCTGCCTGCCTCCAGGGAGGTGAACGTAACGGCGGGGTGATGTGGGTGAAGCGGGTAGTCAGAGGAGGGAGGCTTAGAGAGCTGGTGCGAGCGAGGGGGTCTGTAAAACCTTGTTCCTGCAGGCCCCCACCTCCTTTATGTCGGGGATCAATGGGCTCCCTGGCTATTGAATGCTGGTCCTCCTGGAGGAAGCAATTGTTCGGAGGTGTGGCTCATTTCAGGCATTTAATCTTGGCTGAATGGGGGCTGTGTTACCCGTTTCGCTTTCGGTGAGGGGGATCGCAGGCAGCTGGTCAGTGGGAACCAACAATGACCACCAGCGCCGAATGGGGGCAAGTGCTGGGCTGCGGTCGCCTGCGTCCCCACCACCAACCCTGGTTGTCCCCTTCCCCGGTGGGATATGTCGCACTCTCTGGGACCTGAACTTTACTCCATGCTGCTGTTGTAGCCCTGGCAGAGTCTTACCTGCAGGTTTTGTCCTCGCCTAATAATATTTAGACCTGATGGACAAACTCAACAAGGCCTGAAACTAGAGCCCAATATGCAAGGGGGTGCTGGAAGCAAAACAGGAGAACACCCCTCCTCGTTTTCCTAATGGAGCAGCCTCTTGGCATGCACGGGGTAGGGTTTTTGCTTCTGCTTTAGGTCTTGGGGTTTCAGTTCAAGAACACCTTCCCAGCTGCCTCGCAGCAGCTGGATGAGAGCAGTTGCAAAGGGAGTTTCTTGAGGCAGTGAGAAGGTCAGCAGCCATGCAGTAGGGTCTCATTTTGAATGGGCTGGACACACTCATGCTGGTGGAGAGAGTGATCATGCTGGGAAAATATCATTGGGAGCTTGCAGTTGCCATGCTGGGGTGGTGGCTGGGTACCTGCAGCCATGCTTCCCATGCAGCATGAGATGCTGCTGCTTCTCTTTCCTCAGCTGGTGTCTGTCATTACCCAGTTTTTAGAGCTCAGGGTTAAGCCCTTGTTCCCCGAGCCTGGGCCACACCCAAGCACTAATTTAAGTGAACAGAAGCAAGGCATTAAAGGCAGCGGCGGTGGGGCAGTGCCACCACCTCCATCTCCTACATGGACATTGAGAAGTAAGCCTCGCAGAAAGTACCTGGGTTACCTGCAGCATCATGTGTCCTTCAGTGGGAGGCATCGTTTTCCTCCAAGGAGCTCTGAATAACTCCCCAAAGGATCCCCCCTTTTTCTCCACAAGCTGTGCAGGGAGTTGAGGTTAGATATCCCATGTTCAACAATGAGAATGCCTCACATCCCATAGTATTTTAATGTTACCTTTCAGTTTGATATGTTGGTGTGTTTACCTTTCAGTTTGAGGTCTTGGAGGATTTATACCCATCACTAAAGTTAGAGACAGCCCCCTCCCCCTATCCCCATCTCTACCTCTTTCTTAACCCTCACTCCAAGGAGAGCCCAGAAGAAAGTCCTCTCCTATCCTGATTTGCACCAAGTCACTGCTTTTGTCCCTCTGACTGCCAGGGAAAGGAAGAGGAAACAAAATTTCTTCTTGTGCAGTTGACCATGCTCAGACCACCTCCTCCAGCGGACAGGGACTCTGTCCTCCTTGGTACCCACCGTGGTCAGGCGCTATTCCCAGGGGTGAACAAGTAGCAATGAGGTAACACCAGTATTCCTGTTTGGGAGAAACTTAGTTAGACCTGGGTTAAATTTGGCCAAACGGTAATTGCACCAGAAAGTACAAGTAGTTGGGGTAACCTAAGCTGCTTATCTGGCCTGGCTTCACCATTTTGCCCAAGAGTAAAAACAAGTACAAAACCAGAAAGATCAGATTTGTTGTAGCAGGAAGAGTTGCTTCCAGGTTTACTCAGGAGCCACAGTGGCTGTAGCATTCACCTGAGCAAGGACTTCCCCCCACCCCCCAAGGAACTTTGAGATCATATTTTCCTGCCAGAAGAGAGGACTGTAGCCAGCAGGTTTCCCATACTTAGCTTTCTGGGCGCATATTTGGTTTTCATTTTGTTTGAACAAGAGAAAATGTTAAACTGGGGTTATTTCTCCATTCAGCTTCTGGGTGGAAGATTCATTTACTAGTGGAGCCTTGCCTGACTGAAATCTCTGCTTCAGCTTCTTCCTTCAGACTGTTAGGTGCACAAGCCCAAGCTCCCTCCTCCACCTTCTGGGTGGATACTCTGGCAGAGACTCAGCCCCCTCACCTCCTGCTGTCCGCCCTGTGCCTGGTTTATCCCGCAAGGGAACTTCGTCCCTCGCTTCTGCAGCCCTTTTCCTTGCCAGGGTGAGCTGACTTGGCTTAAGCTCTTTGAAACGGGGACACTGTGTCTGTGTCTGTGCACGGCCTGGCATAACTGTGTCCTGACTTAGTGCTACCATGCACTAAGAATTGTAACCAGAAAAGAGAAATCTTGACAACTGACTATTGACCATCGCTTCTCTGTTACTTGACTTACTATTCCAAATCAACTTTTCCCCACTCCTCCTGCATTTGCCTTCCAGTGTTGTGGGGTTTTTTGCAGCTGAATGTAATATTAAAAGCCATTTATTTTTACAGGTCATCTCCCTATGATGTATCTGGACAGTCCCATCAAAAGATCAGACAGCATCCATAACCGCTTCCTATCTCTAAGTGCAGAGGCCTGCCTGTGGCAGGGTAGAGGAAGGGGAAGGAAGAAGATGGCCTGAGAGAAGTCCTCTCACAGATGTTCTGACCAAAGTCTGGCCATAGGAAGGGAAGAACAGGGTTGCAAAACCAAACTGTGAGGACAATAGCTCACTCAGATACTGGCACCAAACAGCACCCACACAGTAACACAGATTCGCTTTCTCTTCACGGATGAGGTTTCAACTGCACTGGAACACCTTCTGCGCTGCCTCTCCCTTGAGCAGCTCCTAACAACTTGGCAGCTCTGCAAAAGGTCTGTTGGAGGCAATCACTTGCCTTAAGTAAGAAACCTGGATGGCTGGAAATTGGAGAGTTGATTGTGCCTGTTCTCCCCTTGCTGTCTCTGCCTTTGATGGTTTTATGCTCTGTTGTAGCTCAGCTTCCAACATAAGAGCCACTTGCCAAGCCGTCTCAGCAAGCAATGAAATTGTTGGGCATATTGGAGGTTTCTTTTGTTGTTTTTTTTTTCTATCAAGATCTCCTTATAGCATAACCCTATGATTAGCAGTATTAACCAGCCTGGCCACTGCAAGGGTGACTTTTATCGGAAACAATGGTTTTGGGAGATCTACTGGACAAAAATAAAACAATTAAGGCAAATAGCCTTAAGGAGATCTCCAGTTTCTAATAAAGACATCTTAACACAGCAAAGATTCAAAAAAATGAGCAAAACGCTTTCTACAAAAATCAAATATTTAATGCAAAGAAACATTAGAGTTAGTAAAAAAATTACAAGAAAAAGGAACTTTACAGCAACACTAGCTTCCAGTGTAACCAAGCATGAGTAATGCCAATCTAGCCATCTGAAAACAAAGTACATGGGAATTTGACTTCTTTTGGGTCTTGAATCATTAAAAATATGTACTCAAAGTCTAGCCACGAGCATATTCAGGGTTAGTTGCACCAGCAAAGTAACAATCTGGTACACAGAGACTGTAAAAGCCAGACCTCAGCTCTGCAATCAGATCTGGGTTTTTCTTGGCAATGGCCCAACACAGCATGACAGAAAACTGTTCTTGCAAATAGCAGGGGCTGAATCAATGGTATTAAAACAAAATTTTCTTCCAAATCATAGACCTTCAGGAGTAGCTAGCGTGCACCACACATGGGAAGCTATGGATAAACAGTTCTGACATGAAACCCATAGCATTATGTAACTGAATATAACTTTTCTCCTTGGCATTTTATCTTCTCTGACCCAACTGAGATATGGAAGAAGAAACAACAGTCAGCCAGGACCCAGCGTCATCATGGACTGAGGTGGCACCAGCACAGCCCTGCAGTCAGGAGCCACTGTACCTTCAATGCCACTGCAACATAGATAAGGTCTTCCTTTTAAGACTTCATTTGAGACACAAACAAGCATCCTGATCTCTGGCCAAGCTCTGTAACAGTCTGATTTTCAGCTTCTCTTGCTTACCCTCCTTGATGCTTCCTCACCACACCCTTGCCTGTTGTTGTAGCCACTCTGGACTCTCCACTGACTCTCCCATTCCAGTCTTGCGAACAGCACCCAGCAGAGGCCAGGAGGAGGAGGCAGTGTTGTCCTGCCAGCACAGCTGGGTGTCACTTCTCCTGAGGGTCAGGACAGCATTTCTGCAGCTGCTTCACAGTATCACACGCACCCTCCAGCCAGCACCCCTGAAACAACCACGAGCGTCACCAGCACCTGTGTTGTGCACACAGGTGAACCTCATGTTTTTTCTCCTCCAACAGCTTCTGACATGTTTTCTGGATTTTTCTGGATGAGGATCCTGGGCAACTTTCACAAACAGAGGATGGTGTCCCCAGCTAGTGCCTAGCCCTTAGGAGTACATGGAGCTCTTGTTGCTAACACAACGACAAGGGATTGACACTCCAGAGCACTCTGGCCCCTTGTGTAAACCCTGTAGACAAGTTGTCTAAAGACCTGCTCTCCTCCATGGACAATGGGTGGGGATCAAGTCAGCACCATTCTCGAGCTGTGATGAAAAACTCCATTTCCTACTGACACAGACAGCAGTGAGGCACTGGTTACAGCAGTCCTGGGAGCTGCCCTTGGCAGCTACTGCAAGGCTTGTAAAGACATGTTAGGCAATCTCCGTGAGGGTGATTGGAGTGAGCATGGACTCACAGGGTGAGGTGTGGTCCAGATAGGTCAACTTACTCATCCCATGTCTCTCCTTCCAAGTACCAGTCTCCAAAATCCAACTGTGTCTCGAAAAGCAAAGGTTTATGTAAGCTGTCTTTGAAGCCTTCCAAAGGGGAAGACTCTACTGTTTCTTCAGGAGATCTGCTTTGGTACCTCATGGTAGGAAATAGGAGGCAGGACCTGACCCCACACTAGGGGAAGGCAAGATGAAGAGGCAAGGATGGAGGAGCACAGCTTCTCCAAGCAGTGTGGTGAGCAGCCAGAAACAGGCGATAAGACTGTGTTGTCTACATACAAGTGAGAGGAGAGCATTAATCAGGTTAAGTGGCCACTCTGTAACTCTCGTGACCCTTTGTTGCTCACGGGACAGGACGCTGCTGGTTGCCATCTGCAGCCCGCACAGGCTCCGCGTGAAGGACCAGAGCCAATGGGGTGAAGCTGACACTGCGCCGGTGGCTTTCAATAACAACAATGGCAGCCACTCAAAAGTGGGGAAGATGGCCTTGACGTTTTTAGCACCATAACCCCCCTTGAAAATAATGAGAGCTGTCTCCTTTGTGGGTCCAGGGCTGAATAGGTGTAGTAAATCTTGTTGCCTCTAACTTCTGTGTCCGGGGAGCTTGTTGCTTCTCATTCACTCCTTAGACCCTAAGACATCTCATAGGGGGAAGGGCATGGTAATACTTTGTGACATAACCATGATAAATCACTTTACGAAGACTGTTTTCTGCTATGCTTATAATCTCCTCCGTGTATGTTTATACTATCTAGCCTTATTAAGAGCTTATAGCCTTATCTTAATTTTCCTGCAAACCAGATGCATGTTACAATATTAATTTCTATTATTTTCTCAGCTGTACATACTTTTGCTGGTTAATCTTCGTTTCCATGTAGTTTAACAGGGGCTATGTGGGTGTGCACAGACTTCTTGCTAACTCTTGAAAAAGAAAAAAAAAAGTCATGTTTTGTATTTCCAGACTTCTATAAAACCACCACAGGTAGCTGTCATCTGTATTAGATACATACTACCTCTGTGGGACACCCATGTCAACCATCGGGATGACTCTACCTGTAGCCATGGCACAGCTATAGGTACAGAGGAGCAGACTCCAGGTTACACATCACTTGTTTTCTGGGCAGCAGAGGCATTTAGAAAAGCAAAGCTTAGCTCAGAGCTTCAGTGATAATGTAGAAAGTAACAGCAGGTGAAATGGTCTCCCAGCAAACAGGAAGGAGAGTTCTCTGATCTTCGAGGTTTTCATCCTGTGATTACGTGAGGTCTCAGTGGGGAGGCCCTCAGGAGAGGGACACGTCCTCTGCTCTCCTCGTGCTGCCCAGAGTTAGTTTTAGAAGGACCAAGACTCTGTCTCGTGTTGAAACCTGCCCTCATCTTCTTCAGAGACTGGCTGAAACAAGTCTGGTTAAGCATATGCAAGCTATTCTCTTCTGAAAGGCTGCGATTTGACCGATGGGGTGTATTTTCACATTAATGAAAAGGCTAACCAGCTGCTAGGTTTAAGAAATACAGCCTCCAAAAAAGGGAATGTGACAGCTTTTTAGAGAAAAGGCTCACAGATTTTGTTTTTAGACAGGACCAAAACATCATGCTTTCTTCTGTCCTCATTTTCAGGAACTGTTCTGAAGGAAAAGTAATTGTGAAGGAAAAATAACCCCCGAGGTTTTAATGATCTTTTAAATTTGCAATTGAAAATGAGAGTGAAGAAGGAAATACTTCGGGGAGCATTACTAATAGCAGGTGCTTCTCTTCTATTCCCCTCTCCAGGTAAAATGAGGCAAGTATGACATCTTACTTGTCTATCCCACTGGATTTGATGTGTTTGGGAAAATTTTTTGCCTTCTGTATGTTGTGATGCTATTATGACCCATATTTCAGTTCCAGGGCTCCACAGAATGCTTCCACCACATCCCTTCTTCCAAATCAGATCCAAATATAGTGGAGTTTGTCTATTCCTTCTCTGTAGGTACAGGAATTGGAAGAATAATTATCAACTTGATAATTTTATTTTATGCAAAAAAGAGAAACTAAAAAGCACGTTTGAATGACACTTTGTGGCATCCAACTGGTGGGCAGGACAAGGCTCAAGGCCATCTGCCCTAGCTGCTCCTGACATCTGCTATCTTAACTGGCCAGCCTGAGGATCAGAACGAGTTACTATTAATTATTGAAGGCAGCATTTTCAGTACCAGCTTCTTTAGCAGGGGTCAGTGTAATGTCCATTCAGTTGCAGACACACTGAAAACTAAATGCATGACCCCAGTCAAAGTTCATTGTAGAGACATAGATCTGGGCCATGACCTTAGAAACAGCTCAGCCTGTTTTGCAGGAGCAAGAAGGCATAGAGTTGCCTATTAGAATACAGTTATCATCTTCAGAATGGGTGTCCATATAGATCAGCAACTGCTGCTGTAAGTAAGTGGAAAGATTTCTGAAAATGAGTGACAGCAGCACCTAAACATATAGATTTTAATTTTTTTTTGAATGATCTTTTCACCTGCAATAAGCATCAAGTCAGAGGCTGGAGGCAGTGTCAGCTCATCTGGCATGTCAGCTTCAGGACCACAATATCCAACATCCTCAGGAAGGCAGAAAGGAGGAGGGACAAACACTTTTTACATTTTTTGTTAAAACATGTCTCAGTCCAAGTAAGTGGTGGTGAGTGGAGCGATGCAGCCCATACCTGGACATGGAGGTGTCAGAGAGTCTTTCAAAGTCCATGCTGAGGGAACGGGGATCCCCCTCTGCTCTCTACCTGTCAGATGCAATAAGCTGCTGCGAACAGAATGAGTCACTGAAGCAAACATAGAAACTGGCTGATTTAAACTGACATTTCCAGATGCTCACTATGATAGTGGTTTTGCTATAAAGACAACCCTAAAGAGTGGGAAGCTGGAAATGCTCATTTGAGACTGCAGCACTTCAGGACAGATTTTGCCATCTTGCCCAGAAGTGTAGGAGAGGATGGTGGCCAAAAACCATACTCTTGCCCTGGCTGTTGTCTTGACAGTGCAGAAAGAGCCCCAGGTCATAAAGCTGTTGCCTCCCAGTATTACATGTCTTAACTCTGCCCAAAACGCATCACACAAAGGAACAGAGACACTTATGCCACTGAGGTGCTGGTAAGAAATGATGGTTTCCTCTGGTGTCACAGTGAAGTCCTCTGTGCAAATTCTTCTTTGATTTTCCTCCACTTGAAGATGAGAAAAAGCTCAGGAAGAATTTCCTTAGTCTTTCAGGTGCCCTTTAAAGGTGTTCCCAGCTGTTATCCACAAACCACCATTAGTAACCAAGCTTGTCATGATGACTAGTATTCACCCACATGTGCCCTTATTGAATAAGCCCACATCTCTGTGCCAGCAGCAACATCTGCATGTCCAGGTCACATCTCCAGTCCCAAGCCAGTGCTGGACTTCACAACGTGCATTTCCAGTGGATAGTTTCTGGTCAAAACCATCTCTGAGGAAAACTGATTTGCCAGACCTGAGCAAGAAAGAGGCACAGTATTTTAGACAATATGAGTGGAAGTCTGCAAATCCCCATACAGTGTTATGTGGCTGGTGTGAGTAGAGCCACAACCCCCAGAAACACAGCCCAAAGGGTGCATTTGCAATTCTTAGAAACAGGGTAATCTTCCTCTTCTGGAAATCAGAAACACAGGAGAGAAACTGGGAGTGAACAGTTCACGTGTATGAAAGTATTTCTGGGTTTATCTAAATACATCACAAGCTGTGTTTTTAACAATGCTCAAACCTCCCTGTTTTTGTATGTGTTAGCAGATGTTACAGAAGACAAGTACAGGTTCTCCAGAAGTGCTTGACACAGGTCAACTATTATCGAGATCTTAATGATCATCTGGAAAAAAGCTTTCCTTTGACTTCTGCAGAAATTTTTCACACTGAACATAAACCAACATGAACTGCCTTACTTGAAGAAAAGAGGACACTACAGGATTGATGGAAATGGCTCATAAAGATGTTGAACTTCAGGGATAAAAATTATGGATAAATCAGAGGACACGCTCCATTTGCAAACCTTTGCCCATTCTCCCTGTTCCTGTAGGAAGATGGATGTGACTGTTCAAAATCAGAACTAACATTTAAAAGAGACACGTTGCTGAAGCCTATTTTCAGGGGAATTTTCAGATATTCTGGTCTAGGAAATTGCTGTCTAGCATATTGTTTCAACAAGCAGGTGAAAAGCATCAAGAGTTTCACAATGTAAGGAAGAGGTGAAAAAATACTCAAGGGCAAAAAAACACATTTAAATAAAAGACAGCACAAGATACCAACTGTGTATCAAAACCTTGAGACAAGAAGGGATCACAGAGCACAGAAAACAGCTTGACTTGCAGAGTTCCGACCGTGTTGTTCCCCCAAAGAAGGCCATGCAGTGCAGAGAACAGGCAGAGGTGATCTCAACCACAGAGTCACATCTGAGCCCCGCACAGGCTTGAGCAGATAGTAAGGTTGATCCAGTGTTGTCAACAGAAAGGGGCACAAGGTAAGCAGAAATTATACTAAAATGAGACGAGGGAAAAAACCTTAGTCTGCTGAAAACTTTTGCTGGCTTTTCTGGGGGTAGGATTTTACCTTTGCTTCTGGATCACGAAAATAATTTTTCCTGACTGCCCATAAACACATGAAGAATGTCCTGTTCCCTGTGAGGGGATGTATGGACTAACTCTCAGTCAACAGTTCTCAGGGATTTTCTTGCTCTTGGTGCTTCTTAGCTTGGCAGTATAATCCATTAACCAATGCCTATTGTTTGTTTGTTTCTTTTTTTAAAAAGTATTATTATTTTGGAAATAACAGACAAGTTCCTGGTTTAGCATAACCAGCACTTTCTAACTCCTGGTTTTTGTTCCTAAGAAAACCACATGGATATTTATTTTACTGCTGTTAATTTTCCCAGCTGTGCTTCAAACTGACAGGATAACATCTCTGATTTTCATAGGTTCCTGTTCAGTAAACATGAAGAATAAAAATCATGTATCACTTAGGAAGGAAACAGAAGCTAGCAGACACATTTACACTATCGACATGCACTCAACAAACATTTATCCTACTAAAAACCATAGAAATGTGGCTGTCGTGTAGACTCCAAGATCACCCGCGGGGTGACTGTGCATCTCCGGCGACAAGGCTGGCTGCAGAGCCTGTGTGATGATGAGCCTGTTGATGCCCCTCACACTTAAATCTGCTTCAGACCAGTATAACAAGTGGTTGCCAGCGCAGGGTATACATGTATCAGTAAGCTAAAAAGCCTTATAAAATACATTATATCCTTTAATTTCACAGGAGATTATGAATTTGTACTTTGCAACCTGAATCCCTTTGAACACACTGAATCAGGCATCTGATATGATAAAATGGCTGAACTGTCAAATGCCACTCTAGTGACAAAAGTCAGGATGATTTTGCTGCAGTTTTGCTTCAGGGGGGAAAATTCCAGTAGTGTCAGATGGACATTTTGGTCTTTGTAGAAACTAAATGTTCTCACTTCTTGTTGGATTCTTAACTACTCAGCATGGCTCTTTGTGTCAAATTACTTTTATTTTTGTGTTAAACATTATAACACGAATGCAGATAAATAAAGGCGAAACAGTGTGGAACAGCTTGATCAACCCAACAGATAATGTCAGGATGTTTATTTATTCACTTTTAAGTAGGCTCAAAATAAAGGCCTTTTCAGATCCTGCCTTTTAAGAGAATTGCCATTGTCTGCACAATGGTAATACAGTCTCCAAATGGCCTATGGACCTCCTCTGAAACATCCTGGGTAGATGAAGTGTGGTACCAGACACAAGTTTAATGATGAGGAACTCGGTTTCTCCTGCCACCAGCCCTATGGTCTTGCTCTTTTACTAAATTTACCATTTGCTATACCTGCAACAGGCTTGTGACCCTGTCATGTTTCCTTCTCCCTAGATAAGAAAGAAGATGTGCTGACAACTCCATCTCGTGCCAAGCAGCAGATATCTAGCAGTTTGTAAGTGTAGCTGCCTTTTTTTCTGGTAAGCCAAGCCTGGAACTGCTTTCTTCCCTAAGTTATAGGTTCATTTATTCCCCACGTTCCTCTTACATTTCATTTGTGCTCTTCCATGGGAGTGCAGGTCTGTGTTTTCATGTATGTCCTGCCAAGGTGTTGCTTTTGGATTGTGCTTGGGCTTTCAAACTAGTCCTGCAGGAAGTGGCCATGCTTTTTGGGGATGAAGGCATTGGAATCCTTCTCATTCCAAAGAAAAATTGAGAGAATGGTAGTGAATTCATAAACACTCGTTTTTTCTTTTCATAAAAATATTTTATATGTGGATTTTTTCAATAGTAGCAGAGCTAAATAAGGTTTTGTCCAATTAAGCTGAAACAAGGACACTGAACAAGAATAAATTTGCAATATTCTCTACTTTCTCACTTGCTTCAATGTTTTGCCCGTTATTTTCAAGAGAAAAGACATATCTCTGCAGCCTTGCCCTGGCTCACCTGAGCCAATTTGCCATCATTACCTATAACCTACACTGCCACAAAATTTGGGCTCCTTGCTTTCACTTATTTTAATGAGGAATGTACGCTTTGGCAAACAACCTTCTGCAGAAATGTTGGCTGGTTTAGAATGACATGTTTAACTTTCTCATCAGCTGTGAGGCTGCGAAATGTATCTCCTGTGTTTGCAAACCTAAGAGTGTAGGGGGAAAAATTTGAATCCATTAGCAGTATTTGGAAAGGAAGGGACAGGACCAGTCACAAAAGGAAAAGCTCAATGATTTATACAGCTAAACTTGTAAGATATTAATACAGATGTGATGCAAAGACCTTCAACTCAACCACTTTGACTTCTGTCCTCAGCCTGGGTCCTGATCACGACAGTGTCCCTTTGCTTTCCCAAGAGGGACATGAGCTTGGCCCCTTAGTCCACTTTAAAAGGCTGAATAAACCTTAAAAGAATTGGTGAAACCCGTATTGAAGGAACGAGTACTGGTTTAACCCATCCTTGCATTTGCAGAGGTAAGTTTTTTCCACAGGCAGGAAAATTACCCTTACGCACACATGGAAAAAGCTTAAAAGCAAATTTGTAGCCTATTAGTATTTGTCAAAAGAGAAGCACGTTTGTTAATAACAGCCTCAAAAGCCTTCACGCAAGACCCGGTCAGGGCAGTGTGTTTGCCTTTGCAGCCCCGCCCTTGCGGTCTATGGCAGATCCTCTCCCAAAGGCATGAGACAGGCAGACCAGCAATGCTGAAAACCCGGTGGTACTGGTAAAGCAGGAAGAGGTATTTCTTTTTCTGTGTACATTTGAAGAAACTGAATGTACATGTAATTTGGAGAGAGCTGGGAGGCCCTTTGGAGTAAGAAATTGTCACTTTATGGAAGAACTAAGGCATGCATGAGCTTTTTCTTTAACTATTTGACTTATTTCCAGGCTTCTATTGTTTTTTTAGCTAACAAGGTACAACTGGAAACATCCCGAAGTGTCAGGAAATCAAGGTTTCTGCCTATTCCATTGCTTGTCTGACAAGGTGTTCTGGGATGTTTGCAGGCATTGTGATGCCAGAAGAGCTTTAGTGTGCATTTCCTGGTTAGTTATATCTAACATATGGTGAACAATAGCTCAGCTGAAGCAAAATCCTTGCTTACTCTTTCAGTGAAATAGATAATAGGACATTCTGTAGCTGCTGGAGTAGGACCCACCGTTTCCTAAAAGAAAGCACTCCATGAAAAAGAGAAACATTCTCCGGTAGTGGTTTAACTTGAATGAGGAGTGGGTGGCTCCTTGGATTCCCTCGGTTTTGGATCCAAGGGAGACAGCCAGCTCTTTCCTTTGAGAAATTCTGGGAGCTATGAAATCATTCAGTTATTTCATCCTGGATATTTCCCATTGGCATGGGACCTGTGAGCCCTGGGTGCCTATTTCTTGAGGTCTAGTAGTGGTTGCCAGGGTTTGTAGGTTTCCCGCTGCACAGCATGAGGCCTTAAGAATTCCCAAGGCACCTTATTCATCTACTGATCTATCAAGAGCTCAGACCTTATGAGCTAGAGACACTTTGATACAGAGGGTGACATGTCATAAAACTTGGAGGGCAGTCAGATCCCTAATCCCATGTTGGGGAGCCTGGGAGGTGGTGAGTGTTTCATCTTGCAACATAGACTGTCGGCCATGCCCAGAGCTGTGAGTGGTGGGAGTACTGGGTGGCTTTGATTTCAAAGAAGTCTGTGGAAAATAGCTTAAACACCCCAGACAGAAATGAAAGAAATTGAAGTTTTATAAAGGGATGGGGCATGTTTCTGTCTGACAAAACAGCCAGCTTGGGTAAATCTTAACGTGTCTGTTCAACGCTCTTCCAAATCAAGCTGACAGTGTATTTCTGTCATGTCATTATAACCAGAGTTAGTTAACTCCTCAGTACCTCATGTACGTCCTCCTGTATATATTTACACCACAATATTTCTATCCCATCTTTATTTTATTTATAAACGAATCCCAGCAATCAAATCCCAAGTCCAGGCACTGAATCTGTGGTTAGGATCCTGGACAAGCACTGTGAAGAGGTGGATTCATGTCCATCTTCGACCCCTCGGTGACCTTCTGCGGTCCAGCTGTGACTTG
This sequence comes from Trogon surrucura, assembly GCA_020746105.1. Lineage (NCBI taxonomy): Eukaryota > Metazoa > Chordata > Aves > Trogoniformes > Trogonidae > Trogon > Trogon surrucura. The sequence continues at coordinate 104,054,234 of CM036617.1, read as the reverse complement.
AAAAAGTGCTGGTTGAGCATTCACAGCAGTTCTTGGTGAAGCAGAAAGAAAAGACATTTGATCAGGCTGCTCACCTGTGTGGTGTTAAGCACTATTTTCTGCAGCTCTTGATACTTTAGCCTTTATCTTCTGACAGTGCAAAGTAGTTTTTCGTTGGTTCGTGCACCCGTAATGTAACAACTATAACCATTTTGGCAGTGCCTGCTGCACACTAAGAGAGTACATGCAGCAGCAATCTTCTGTTGTCATTGATGTTATAAATGTAGTCCTCAGTGTAGCATTAGAAGTATTATTTTAAACACCATCCTAAATACTCAGCCTTTCTTTCTAAGGTTTTCTGTGCACAGTACTATATATGCCCGTGCCTATCAGCACATGGGGTATCCCAGAACAGAGGAGAAGGCAGAAGGAAACTTGCATCTCGATGGAAATTAAAAACAAATATTGCATGCAAAAGTGCCTTGTTCTGACAATGAGCAGTTTTACTGAAAAAGAAAAAATATCATATTTGGAGCTTCAGAGGTGAGGCCTGATGTTCTTTTCTAGCTAATTAGAAATTAATAAGGAAATTAATTTATCTTCGTCTTGGAGCTCATGCATTGCTGACACATGTTGACTTTTGCTTCCTCTTCAGCAGCTACTGAAGTAGTTCATGATGTAAGATTTTTCACTATCAGTCATGTCAGCCTGAGTAGAGTCATATCCAGCTGAATTTTGCTCTTTATCAGTGCAAAAGAAAGGCATGGGACTTAATTCAGCAGGTGTATTATTCACCTCTCATGGCATCTCTGATGGTCTTACGTGATTCACACTAACTTCACAATGCGTGATTTGGATCTATTAAAGAAAGGATGACAGAATGAGCAAAAACCACAGGGTTAGTCATGAGGCATTAACTCAGAAGGAAAGTGAGCAGCTCTCTTTGCCAAAGACAGATGGAAAATAGCTGCTCTGGTCGCTGCTGTTGTTTGAAGCAACCTGGGACTCTGACCAAACTCCGAAAAGCAAACTTTGGCAGAAGTAACCAAGATTACCTCCTCCCCATGATACAAGAACTATAATTACTGTCAGCTGCCCTCCTAGACCACTTTAGGGCAGTTTCATTGAAGCCGAGTGCTAGCCAGTTCCCTCTCATGCATGCTCCCATTCCTCACTCAGATGAGAAACAGACTGTCTCACAACAGAAGTGAATCGATGAATGCATTTCTACAAATGGTACTTTATTGGGGACCGTGCCGTATAGTCACAAGGATGCCTTCATCTTAAAATCTGTGAGCATCCGTAGTTTGAGAAATTGTGAAACTAGCCACATGCTGGCCCATTAAGGCTGGAGAGATACGGATGGTTGTTAATCAGTCAGATGTAGCACCATAAGCCCATTACCCTGGGTGAAATTTCCTAAGACTCCTTCTGCCTACCTCTGCTGTATTGAAGGATCAGATGGCTCCAGGAGGATTGCGGTGGTTCACAGCAAATGGGCAAACACTTCTGTGTTGGCAGTGGGGACCTCTCTTTCCCCATGTGGTCTCTTTCTCCCTACCCCATGTCATGACTCATTTGCAGGTGCCCACAAGGAGGCTGCCAGTCAGCCATGGAACCAAAGCCCCCATGTCTTTCCTCTGCGACTGGGTACTGACGGCTGCTTGGGCTCCTGGCTGAGTCCTGGGTGAGGTCATGTCACCCACCAGCAAACAGCTGGCAGCTAGAGCCATGCTCCTCAAGGTTTGTCTTTGCACCATGTTTGCTTGTAGTGGGATTTCTTTTTCTTCCAAACGCTAGCAAATACTCTCTGGTGAGACCCACCTAGCCCAAGCCTTTCCTACGTGGAAGGAAAAAACCCGCCACTCAAAAATATGGCCCCATGTCTGGGTGTGCAGTATGCATATGAGGTGGATTTACTGTAGTGCTGGACTTAAAGCCACCCCATCTGGATCCGTTATCTGCTTGGTAACCCGAGTTTGCTCGTGACAGAAGGTCTGCTTCTCCTCTGCTGGAGAAAAACACAACCAACAACAACAACAAAAAACAACCAAATCAAAACAAGTGTTTTTATTAAACTTGCATGCACTTAAGCCATTTCTTTGAACCTTTACAATTCAGCACAGTGTTCACTGGCGATGAATGTCCTCATCTGGCTTTAAAAGGTGGGAACAATGTCATGCACTTAAATCCCTTAACTGGAAATTTCTTGCCTTTCATTTGTTTAGCCACAGTAGAGAAAAGACTAGTCACAAAACTTTCCTCTGTGCTTAAGAAGATTTCTCCTTTGAAGCAGCAACAACAATAATACTGTAATAGAAGTAAAGCCTGCTCTTCTTACACCAAGCATATTTTCTTCTGTAGAAACGTGCTGCAATTGCAATGACAAAGTCGGGCTTGCTAAGCAGGGCCGCTTCCCCCTGCTACTTTGTGTTGAACTTTTACAAGCAAGCCATAAATACGTAGATACCAAAGAGTTAATTTGCGTTTTTAAACCTCCTTCCCAATATCCTCTCTCATTCCTGCATAAAATCCCCATGTCCAGACATCAAATCAGTAAACCCTGTTGCCTGTCAGAGAATACAATGTCAGGCCATTAGTATGTTAATAAGTCCGGAGGGTGACAGGTGGCCTAGTAGACAGCTCAATTAAGCTGCTCATTAAACACACGCTAACGAACAGCCAAGGCAGGGCCTGAACAGCACCATTCTGTAATGACATGATGTCAGAGCGAACAAATGAGGAAAAATAACAAAAACATTACAGCAGTGACAGACGCCACTAATAGGGACCCCTTGCACTACATCAGCCCTCAAATCAATGAGCAACAGGGATCAAAAAACTCGACCCAACATTCTCAGGGGACTGAATACAGCAAGATTTTTTTGGTCAGGTTTTTTCCTCTCTTTTTTTTTTTTTCTCCTTAACTAGAATTATCGCAGAATATCACAAATTAATAAGGGGGGGGGGGGGGGGGAGGGGGGAAAAGGAAATAAAGGGGCAGAATTTGTTTCCTGTAAGACAGAATCGTAAAATGCGAAAACTGTGAAAGGTGAGGTCTCAATGAAAATCATTATTTAATGGGTTCATCATTTAAATTTGATTGGCATCTTTTCCTTTATCTTGCCTTCCCCCACCCTTTTTCTGAAGCCTACAGGTTCGAATGATTTGCCATACCTGCTCTGCCTACTCATTCGCCATAGATCACCCTACCATTTAAGGAGCACAGAGAGAACTTTTAAAGTGCAGATTTGTAGCTATTATTTTTAAAAAGGGAACTTCTAGCAGCTGGTAGAAAAAAATCCTATCATTTTCAAGTAAGGAGCTTTCCGGGTAATAAATTCAAGCATCCGACCGGTGCTGAAATGACATTTGAGTCCCGCATTGCTAAACTAATAGGCTGGTTGACCATTATAAGGTCACGACCTTAGCTCTCATCCTAGCTGCAGAGCTGTGTTAAGTTAATAACTGATACCTCGCTGTGTTTCCTTAAACGTCTAACTCAAGATTTGCACTAATAACTAGGATAATGAAGTCGCGCTGCAAAGTGAATTTGCAGCAGCAACTTTCAGGGGGAAAAAAAAAAATCATTTAGAGGCTATTAATAGACAGGTGTGGAAGCAGCTGCGGCAGCGAGCAGGCTTGCAGATGCAGGTCTGCCATAATATTTAGGAAGCCTACTAACCAACTCCTACAGTTTAACCGTAAGGGGCCAAATTCAGCCACGCGCAAGCTGATGGGCAGCAGCACAAGTTCCTGCTGCTCACACCTCATACAGCATCTTTTACCTGCCCGTGCCAACTGGGTGCGAAAGGCTGTCACAACCAATAAGTGATTTTTTTACAGTCCTTTCAGCCTCTCACAAGTAAGGTGCCAAGTGCTGGAAAATGAGTACTAAAGGGTGCAAGTCCGGTGGGTGTTTCTGGGCTGAATCCAGCTGTGCCAGAGACAATGATGCGAGGCAGACATCAGATGTCAGATTAGCGTTGAGTAACAAAACAGCGCGGCTTGCCCCAATATGGTTACAAAAAACGAACACAGCTGAGGGCCAGCCTTGGCACTGCTCACGCAAGGTTTACACATCTCTGCCTATCAGCCTGGCTTCTGAGGACAGATCGTTTTAACTACTCTAATTCTAACCTGACGGTGTTAAATTAGTATGAAAACTTGAGTACAGATCGGTTCTCACACGCCAGCGACTGGATTAAATGCACACACAGCTCCACGGCAGAGTGGGGTCAAGAGAAGTGAGTAATGGGAAATGCGAGATGAACAGCCCTCTTCTATGCTTAACAAAACGTAAAGCTTCAAGCAAGTCAAGGGAGCTGCATAAGCAAAGAAGGTAGCATGCCAGCACTTGTTACCTTCCTCCGGGAAAAATCAGTCCCTTTCCTGGTGTCTTTCACACCTATTTTGCATGCACAAAGTACTGGCTGAATTGGTGCAAGTTATCTTACTTCATCGCCAAAGTGCAGAAGTACCTTTTGTTTGCCATCCAGTCCCGTCACTGATTCTGTCACGGTGGTTTGGATCTCTTACCTCTTTTCTGCAGCTATGTCAGGACTGGAAAGAAAGTTATTTTGCCCTAGAGATGCAACTGAAGTTTCTGTGGCCACTTTGGACTCTGTCTTTCTGGCGTAACGCACTGAGGAACAACACTTAGCAACCTTGGAGTGTGAAACAAACGCGGTAAAAAAGTGTGTATGGAGTGCCAGTCAAAGTATGAGCATTCCTTTTGTCGATAAGGCTTTGAAAAGTTGTAAAGTGAGATATATTAAACCACATAAAATTTATCAAACGGGATGTAGTGTTATATCTACAGACTGTGACACATGATGAAATACAAACCTATTTGTGCTTGCAGAGGTGTTACTCAACATCAGCAGCTGAAGTACAACTGCTACTTGAGAAGCATACACAACCCTGAAGAAGAAACCACTTAAAAAATATTAGGAACAACATTGAGCTGAATGTGTCACCAAATCCTCCAGTGTCAGCCTTTCTCTTCTCCCCAGTGCCCTCCCAGCATCACTGGGGACAGGGACTTTCCCAGACGGGGGACAAATGCCACAAGCATCACCACATCAAATTGATTTGGAGTATGTTTGCCTTGCAGAATACAGCAGAAACTTCAGGACACAATCTGTTTAGTAAGGATGTACTTAAGTATTTTGGAAGATCTGGTCTCTGTGCCCTTCACACATTGCTTCTAGCTTTCTGTAGTTTCCATCATTCTGGATACTGTCCCATATTGGTCCCAGAGTGGTCAATTTAAGATGGACAACAACTGGATGGCAACAGAGAGAAGGAAATGCCCTTTGCATTTGTACCATGCTTCTTACCATATGCTGCAGAGTAGTCAATATTCTAAACGATTATGTTTACAGACATTTGTAGCAAGGCTTGTAACAGCCAAGGGCAGAACAGGGTCTGAAAGGTGTTTTTGGAGCCAACTGTGCACCAAGGAAAGGATGGGCAATGGGAATACCCCCACAACAGTAGTGCAAAGGCCCAAGAAGAGTAAAAGGTATCTGAGGATGCACTCACATTATTCCCCGGCAGACTCACTTCGTCAAATGCCTCTGTAGCCCCATTCCACCCAAAAAATGTAAAAATGCAGTGCACAGATTTTACAAACTGTTCATGCAAGGCAGGGTACTGCCAGTGTGACCTGGAAATAAAGCTGAAGCTGAGAAATCAAGGCTCACAAGTGAGAAGTTGAGATAATGTGAGGAAGAGCACTTTCAGAAAGAAAATTATTCTAACTGCTCACTGAAGTTGCAGGCAAGTACTCACCATGGTGGCTTCAGCTTCATTGAAGGACAATTTCCCATGTGTCTGGCAAGAGCTCACAAGAGCAGATTGCTGGGATTAAAGCTTGTCCTGCCATAATTCTTCCCAAAAATTTCTTTTCACAACTGCTGTCCAAGGGTTCAAAGGTGTTGACTGTCCTTTCTTCCCCACTCTGACCTATGTGAGCACTGAGCAGGGACTTTCCTGCCTGTGGGGGTGGAGGACAGTGCCTCAAATCTGCCCTCAGGAACCCTACAACAGCCCTTTGGGGAGCCTGCTCATCTGACAGACCATGGCATGGCACAAGGGAAGGGGCTCAGGCACTCCCATTTCCTTTGGAGCATGTGATTTTTACTCAACATCAATTACACTGCTTTAGAGAACAGCTTTCAACATTTAGCTTCTCATCACTGTTTAGTGTGTAGCCATACACCTTATTTACTACACACTATTTCAGCTCTGCTCTGTGGAGAGTTATCTGTGACCTCACAGGCTATTCCATGGGCACAGCAGTGTCAGAGTGCCCCTCAAGTGTGTATCTCCACCGCCCCTGTGTAAAATGTGGCAGACGAAGGGAGAGAGAAGATATTGCTGGAGTGAACTGAGGCACAGGGTCACAGTCAAAAGTGTTAACTAACCAGGGGGCTTCATTGTTTTACAATATTCTGGCATTAGCCGTATGTCATTGGTATGAAGCATCTTCCCCTATCAATACCAACTGCAGCTGAGACGCTCTGTATCTCTGAGCCTCACTACATTTCTTGTGGAGGTAAATTTTTCACCCCATCCATCCTCAGGCAGGACTTGTCTTGGTCTGTCCCTCCGCACTATGATTTCCCCAAACCCAGTCTCTTCCAGACCTCTGGCTTCACATCCCTGTTTTGGTCATACTGGTGTCTCCTACCTCCATCTATGTTGTGTGTCCAACAAGTCCTGACCATTTCTGGCCCCAGTACGCAGGTGTCCCTGTTCTAGACCCTGAGTCTCTCAGCTCTGACTCCCAAACTTCATTTCTCCCTCCTCTTTGCCCCTGTCCAAGTCTCCATCCCAGTTTTCTTGTCTAGCTATGCTCCTTCTTCATCTCCAAGTGAGCTGGTTCTCATCCTCTTGACATTAAGCCAGGCAGACTCCCTCCTGTGGGTCGCTGGTAGCAGGAGAGATTACGTTGTCCTGCAGGCTGAATCCAAGTTGAAGAGTCCACTATCAGCAAAAAGAAAGTAGTAACTGCAGAGATTTTTCTCTGAAAATGTACTAAAAGTCGTAATTGACTCTGGAGTATATCCCAAACTAACAGAGTTTTCAGGGAATGAAATTGCTAAAATTGATAATGGCTTTATTGAGCATAGACAAAACTCTCATTATTACAATTTTATTATAATTTCTCCAGATTTGGCTGCATTTTTGAAAAGGCAGTCAAATAAAATAAAAATCCTCAACAAACAGCCATTTTGCCAGATTCAAATCAACTAGATTTTTCTGTAACAAGCCCTATGCCTGTGTTTGAGAAATGGTAAAAAATATTTGCACAGAAATATTCTGTTTTACTCCATTTCTGGATGTGTTGTATTTCTGTAAATGTCCTAACCACTTGGTTTGATGTTTTTCAAGCATCCAGCTTGAGTAGATATCTGTGCAAAAAGTACCTATTCAAATAACAACATTTGTCAAAAGTAAGAACAAAAATAAATAGGACCTTATAACATTGGAAACAGAAGGCAGCTGGTGAAGTGGATGAGTTCGGAGGGCTGGGAGGAGAACACAGGTGAAAGGAAAGAAAAAATATCTTGAGGTCAACGTCATACTTTGGAAGATTTGATTTGTGTTAGGCTCCAAAGACACCAAGGCACCATTTCTACTGGAAGGACAATTATTTCATCTATGTGGGTGTGTGTCTGCAGGGGGATAGAAATCAAACCGACCAAATACTACATCTTTTCACAAGTCTGGCTTTTGGGATAAGGGTGTATTTGTCTTGTCAGTGTAAGAGTCCAGGGTTTTTGCCCTGACCTACTGGAACTGAAACCTTTCTGGAGGACTTGGAGGGTTTCCTTCCACGGAGAACCATCCCTTCAGGGAGAATGGTTAAGACCTGGCCACAATCCCTTCTCCATAAGTGTCAGTGGACTCTACCTCTTTCTTGGGCTCATCCTCTCCATTAGCAATGTAGCTCCCAAAGGATGTATCAGCAGTGATGCAGAACACAGCTAGAGCCCAGGTGGCAGAGGCCTCAGCACGTATCCCACCAGCTGACGTACGGGTGGTGTTTGTAAACCACAAGTTGTCTTTGTGCTCCTGTCAAAGGAGAGCTGGCGTGGCCCTCTGGTATGGCTTCTGCTGAGGGCATGTGCTGAAGAAATAAGTGATTGGTCTGAGAAACCTCCTATGGGAAAACATATGGTTTTAGGAGCCAACCTGATGGGCCACATATCATTTGTGTCCCAAGCCACAGTCTGCAGTTCTCACCCCCGCTACTCATGTTGCCCTCGGTTTATGGACTGCTACCATATGAGGCTAGCGACCTCTTCTTGCTGCTCCTGCTGGTGACTCCAAGCTGGGAGAAATGCTGAACCCCTCACTCCATCATGCACCTCCTGGCCCCAGTACCCTGAGCTCCTGAAGGCCAGGAGAGAAGAGCTAGGACTTGTGTGAGGGGAGGAGACAGGTTCTCTTCCCTCACAGACAAGTTTGACAAAACACAGGCAGACTCTAAAAAAAAAAATAAAAAAATGGTGCATCATAATGTCTGAAACAGGACAGAAATTCTTGAGTTACTTCTGTTTGGGATACACGGTTGAGGTTGGCTCTTGGCCTGAGAGCATTGAAGATGAGTGGGGCTAGTTTGGCCATGAAGGCATCAGTGCTCCCCTGAGGTGACATGAAGGCAGGGAGAGGAGATTATCTGAAGGAAAAACACTGCTGCCTTATTCCCTTTGATAGCACCTCATTAACACCTCCTGCACCAAAGCAGCTTCTCTGTAACACGAAACCAGTCTGTAAGGATCATGCTCACTATCTTTCTGAGATTTAATACAGCAAAATAGACCAGGAATTAGAGTATATCAGTCCTACACAAACCTTTCCTTTTAGATGTGTGAATGCTTGGCCCATACCCAAGGGCTCAGTTCATGCTTCCAGGTTAAGACCATCCCAGCACCATCCCTGGGATTCTCCTCTCCCATCTGGTATTGCTCAAAGATACTGTGGGCTCCCCCATGCCCTTCCCAGTGTCTGCCCATCTTCTCCCGGACAGAATATAAAGAGCTTTCTTCTCACACATCCCCTATACTCTACAACAACATAGGAAGGATGAGAGCATTGGGCTTTCCCAGGTGTTTTTGCTTTTGATCATCTAGAAGCATTATTCTCAACATATCTGCTTTTATGTTTTTGTTTTGTGTTTTAGATGATGCTGCTAGGTCATACATACAATTAAAAAAGCTTTAAGTATAGCGCTGGGACTTTTGGTTGCCTAGACTTGTTCTGTGAGCTGATCTTGACTTATCCCAGTGACTGTTAGTCTGTGAGATGAAGGCATTAATGCAGAGTTGAAATAACCTCGGTTTGGGTTATTCTGTGTCATTTTGAAAGATGACACATATCAAATTTTCCAGATCTGCTGGGAATTGTCTGCCTGTTCAAATTAAATAAGAAAACCAAGGCTTTAAATTTTATTGCTGCATAATGGCTGAAATATTCCCTGTGATTAAAGCCTGGAAAATCAATATAATCTTCGCAGCATTATTAAAAGTTGGTCATCTAGTCAGTGCCGGGTGAGGCTTCTGGACACCAAGGATGCAAGATCATTTCTCCTACATGGGATGGTCCCTGGAAGAGCAGCTAACATGGCCCCAGGACATGCCTGTTGCCCCCAGAGAGATGTCCTGCCAGCAGCCCATGAGCTTGCTGCTGGCAACGGGCTCTCCATTTGCAGCATGGGTGTTCCCAGGGTGCTCTCCAAGGTTGTGGGGAGATTTCCCCCTTGCTTCTGCCCTGGGGTGACCTTACCTCCTCTCACTTCAGCCTCTGCCCTCCTAGTGCTGCCCATGCTCTGCAGCTGGGGCAATTGCTGGGTACCCAACACAACCCAACCACTCCATTTGGTCACATGGTGACTGGTTTCCTTGATACAATGTTGCTCCAGATGTTTCCCTGTCATTTAATTAAACCAGCAGCCATCACAACTGGGACCCAGGGCATGCAGACATGTGAGGAGGAGCGCCCATCCTCTATTTCTTACACCAGCAAGATTCTAGCTGGTGCAGCACACGGCTCACTCACTTCTTGTATATGCCAAACTGGTGAACCTACTTGTGTTTTTTACCAATATAAACAGGAAAAAGGAAGCTTCTGCAGTGTGTTTGCAGTTTCCAAAACCAAGCTGACAAAACATCTTTGCTGAAATATTTCACCTGAACCTGCCAATGAGGCTTTCTCTCAACTGCCTGTGAGTTTGTCCTTCACTAGCCACATCTTTCAAACTGGGATGTGTGCTGAACACCTCTCTTCAAGAGAGCCAAGCCCTAAGCTTTCAGGACAGGTTTTATACTTCTGGCATGGAATGTTCTGAAAACCCTTCACAGCCTTCATAAAAGCTCCCTGCTTGACAACTTCTTGTCTATAAACAAGGCAGAATCAGAAATTCATTAACTTGGAGAACAATCTTGTCTCCTGGAAAAGGCAGATTAGAATTTTGCCAGGTTTTCCTCCTAAGCAAATGTAGCTTGTCAGTGTGGTTTGCCTTTTATAGATGCACCTGCTTGCAGTGCAGAAAATAACACAAGGAGCGGAAATGTTCCCGTTCGCCATGGCAATGACTAGAGAAGGACCACAGTCATTGAAAGGGCCTTTGGTGAGACTGAGGGCATATAATGGCTTTTTGTCTGATAACAACAGTTGAACCAGGTTCCCAGCTCTCACTCCAGGAAACCTCTGTTTTACTTGAAGTGGTGGTTTTCCTCTGTTTTAAAGACATCTACACAGCTGTGGTCTGGTCAGATATAACGTAAAGGTCTACACCTCCCCAAGAGTAACAGTAAGTTTGGGGCCTTACGAGGGTTGGGAATCACAGAATCAGAATCATAGAATGGCCCAGGTTGGAAGGGACCTTAGAGAGCATCTAATCCAACCTCCCTGTCATGAGCAGGGACGCCTCTCAACTAGACCAAGTTACTCAAGGCCCCATCCAACCCAGCCTTGAACACCTCAAGGGAGGAGGCATCCACAACCTCTCTGGACAATTTATTCCAGAGTCTTGCCTCCCTCGTACTGAAGAATTTTTTCCTAAGATCCAATCTAAATCTGTTTTCCTTTAACTTATATCCATTTCCCCTTGTCATATCAGTGGACACTTTTGTAAAAAGTCCCTCTCCAGCTTTCCTATAGGTTCCCTTCAGGTATTGGAAGGCATTTATAAGGTCCCATTAAAAGAGAATGCTCTGATAGGAATGAAATATACGCTTTGCACTTGAAGCTGGGCTTCAATGTTCATGT